>WBMZ01012873.1:0-95945 GCA_013400975.1 Atrichornis clamosus | reverse complement strand
CGTCCCGCCCTGGGCCGCCACAGAGCGCCAGCATGGCGGCAGAGCGGGACCGCGAGCGGGAGCTGCGCTTCTACCGACGGCTGCCCAAGGCGGTGAGCGGCGGGGGGCGGCCGGGCCCGGGCCCTCCCTCCGGCGGCACCGGGCTCGGGCTCCGCGGGGCCGGGCTGGCTGACAGACAGACAGACAGAGCGACAGACTCTGCTGCTGCTGCTGTCTCGGAGTTCTCCCCAAACGCGCGTTTTCTGAGGGCTTTTACCCCATAGCAAAATGCAGTCGAGTGTTTGCCTGTTCGGCTTGTTTACAGACCTTAGCGACTAATCTAATGGCAATTAAATCTGTTGAGCGTGAGCTTCATTTTCTCTTTTTGTCCTGTTTCCCCTCAGTCTAGACCAACAAGTCTGGCTCAGATAACATTTTTTCCGTGTCCCAAGGGTGTGCCTTACTTCTGGCATATCTGTGCCAGCCTTCCGTCGGGGTGCGTGCGGATTTATCGGGGTGCGTGTGCTGCACTCGCAAAACACCGAGGGCACGTACTCCAGCACAGAGCTTGTACAGGCAGTGCTCAGGGGCATCCCCAAACCCACTTCAGACCACACCATCCTTGTATTCCCATGCGCCTTTTCAGTAAGTTATTTTTCAGGGTGTATGTTTAATGTCTGACAGAATGCTGTGAGGTATTTCAGTTGTAAGCCAGTGAGCGAAAAATGTAAGGTAGTCCTAGCACTGTGTAGCTGGCTCAGTTTCCAGAAGCTGTGAGCAGCCACACCTGGTGCTTAGTTGGAGTTACAATTCCAACATGTTTTCTAATGAAAACGTTGATTAAATATTTCTTGAATTTTTCTTTTCCTACTGAGGAGGGATGTTTACAGAGGGACAAGAGGGTAGGTAACAAAGATGCTTTGTAGATACATTTTGAAGGAGTTGGAAGAGCACTGGAGACCTATTCCATATGGCAGGAGCCAAGACATAAAGAGCAAAGGTGAAGTGAGGAATGGAGCCAAGGTTCAGAGGTTTGGAGCCCAAAGTCAGGATGTCAATAGGAAGTCAGGCAGAAAGAGGCCTCAGACAAAAGCGTGCAGTTACTGCAGTTCCTGGTAGAGTCTTGCTGCATTTCTGGTGTGAGTTTAAACTTCAGAGTATGAACAGAAGAAAGGAGAGGGGATAGACACATGTTACTATTTTTGACCAATGGTCATGTACTTTTAACCTGAATGGGAAGAGTTCTTGAATCCTTGCTGTACTTAATATCAAAGCAGCTGTTGGCTTCCTCCTTGCCTTCGATCACACCTGCCCAGCAGTTGGCTGGAGAGCGCTTTCCTGGGCCAGCTGTGCTCCCACAGAGACCAGTGCCAACAGCAGCCACCAAGGGAGAGGAAACTCATAGGGCCGTCTCAGTTGAACCAGTGAAAACGTGAGGAAACCATTATTAGCCAAATGCAGATAACTGTTACTTTATTTTCAGAGTGAAACACTGACATAGGATACAAGAACAAACTTACAGGTACACTCAAGGTGCAGAAGCCATCCTTTTCACAAGTCCATAGGATTTTTATTTCTGTAGGAACTCCATGCTCATTTGAATGGCTGTATCAGTTCTGCCACTATGAAGAAACTCATGTCCCAGAAGCCAAACCTTCATATCCAGAATGGAATGACTGTGATTGACAAAGGAAAGAAAAGAACCTTAGATGAGTGAGTATAAACGTGTGTGTGATGAACATTTACCGAGGATTTTTTAATTAAGTTGAAAACAGAAATGTGTGGCCTTATATACTACTGGTGAAAATACATTTTCAAGTTTTACAGTATAATCTGATAGATTTTTTTAGATACTTGTATCTATAGAATAATTTCTTAGGTGCTTGCAAACTAAAAGGAAATCTCTTGTTGATTAATTTTTTCTTTAGAGGATTGAAATTTTTCACTTGCAGCATATGCTTTTAAGAGAAAATTGACTCACATGGTTTCCTTTTTTGGAAATTTCATGTCTTCCTCTGTGCTTCAAAAAGCTTTGTGGTAATAACAACTTCTTTTGCATATGTTTTGTTAGCATCTAAAATCAGAAATTGCTGTTCAGGTCTTTGTATTTCAAGCTACAATTAAGTTGGTTAATTGACCCTAGTGAATATGTGTGTTCAAAGTCTAGATTTTTTTTTTTCTGAATATTCATTCAGTGTTTGTCCAATTCATGTTTTTACTTTTATTTTAGATGTTTTCAGATGTTTCAGATCATCTATCAGGTTACCACTAGGACTGAAGATATTTTACTGGTAAATTAATTTAAAGTTCACTTAAGCAAGCAGTACACGCAGTCACCATCAGTTGTATTAAGAGCATTGAGTTTCAAGTAAAAATATCAATGATAGATCCTTCAATTGGAGCTCAGAATAGTTATTGTAAAACACTTGAATTTAGAAACACGGGGTTTCATATGACTTGTGCACTTAATGTTTTTGACGTGTTATGGTGTTCTCAGCTTTCCTCCTGTGAAGGGCTCACAGGCAGCCTCTTAAATGTACAGAAAGGTGCAGAGCTGTAAAGAGGGTTGTGACTGCACCAGCTGAGGGGGATTCCTGTTCAGACCAGGAAATTCTGGTTTGTTCTAACTCTCTTCACTATCCCTGAGGGAGTGAAAGGTGCCCTCTATGTGTTAATATTTCCAGAGAGGGTGAGTGCTACAAACACATCAGGCCTGAAAACATTGCAAGTGTTCCACAACAAAAAATAACTGAGCCTATTAGTTGTAAAAGAAAATATAACCAATTATAAGTATTGCTTTCATGATGTTGAATACACTGTTACTTAATCAGATAACTAAAGATGTCATTAAAGAATTTGCTGATGATGGCGTCAAGTATCTGGAATTGAGAACCACTCCAAGAGAAGAAAATTCCACAGGTGCAGTCTGTTTTTGTTTTTAATTTGTAAACTTGATGTGCTATACAACTTAGTTAAAGACTATGTTAATGACAAGTAAAGATAAATTAGTTGGCTTAATAAAAATATACTTTAAATATGAAATCAAATATTTAACCGTGGGAAAGCATGTCACTTTACTATTAGATTTTTGAGGACAAAAATGTGTTGGTCATAACTCTACTACCTAACAGATTGGGTCATTCACTTGGTTATGACATCTGAGTGCTAATATTTTTTAACAGCTGATATGTTTTACTTCATTTTTTTCTTTTAGATGTGGTTTAGTAGAAACACCTAATAGAAGTCCTGTTGCGACTCTCTGGTTGTCACAGTCATTTTCATTTTCCCAGATGCTTAGGAGGAGGTTTAGTTCAAATGTGTTTTTCACAGTAGAGCTATATTTACAGATAGAATTAGAATTATATGGATTTGAAGACTACATGGACTAAAATCAAAGGTGCAAGTTGAAATCTAGGAGGCTACAGAGCTGGGTCTGCAATATAATAAAATGAATTAAAATATGTTTGTTCCAAATGTGTGTATGTGTTTGCAGGTATGACCAAAAGGATGTATGTTGAAACTGTACTTGAGGGTATAAAGCAGTGTCAAGAAGAAGGCTTGGATATAGATGTAAGGTAAATACAGCATATGGAATTCCTCTGTTTCAAGGTTTTCTGTAGTCTGATGCTTGGTCATGTTTGCAGAGAGGTTTACAAGCCATCAGTATAGGAAAGAAAATTTTTTAAACTGGATTACATGGAATGGAAAGAGGTCATTCATATGGAAACTTTAATTTTTGTTTTTTATCTTACTGCTAGAGAAGGGAATTGTGTAAAACCTCTCAGTTCTAAGACTGTCCATTCTCTGCGACATTTTCAGGAAAAGAAGTGTTTTTCATGGAATTTGCTCCTTTTTGCACAGTTTATTTTCCTTGCACAGATTTTATTTGATTGGCTGTACAAGCAGCCTACTCTAAGAAGAGCTGGTCCTGACCAGCAGAGAAGTTTCAGAAGGTGTCCGTGGCTGCTTGGAGGCAGTTTTGCTCTCTTGTCTTTTACAGCCTCAGAAGCAACCCTTACTAAATTTATAGCTGGAAGCTGAGGAATTTTCAATCTTCATGAGTGATTTTGCATATCATGGGCCAGTTTGTCTGTGTCCCTCTGCACTTTGGTGCCTTCATTCCTTGAACAGTTTCCTGTACAAATACCCTTTATACTTGGCCGTGAAGGATATGAAGTGCTATTTTTGTTGGTATCAGATCTGTTGAGCTCCTGATAATACAGCTTGTATATAATTTAATATATCCCTTTCTGTCCTAGGTTGTTAATAGCAATAAACAGAAGAGATGGCCCAGCAGTTGCTAAGCAGACTGTTAAGCTTGCTGAAGAGTTCCTGCTTTCCAGTGATGGGGTTGTAGTAGGACTTGACCTCAGTGGTGATCCCACTGTAAGTTTTTGGGTTATTTTTGTCTGTTCTTGAAGATAAATATTTAACATTGTGTAACAGTAGGTGATTCTAACCGTGGTTTGTTCTCACAAGTTTTTGTCCAATGTTTGTTCCGAGCTGGAATGGATTGCCACTGGGTTAATCCCTGTTGCTGTAAGGGGCAGATGACTCTCAGAAAAGAGCCACTGAAAAGCAGTGTTTATCAGGGAACTGTCTGTAACTGCATTGTCCCAGTCAGATTAAATGGGTGGAGGCAAGTTCTCAGTAGTTTAAATTTTGTTTAGCTGCACAAATATGTATTGCATATTAAAAAAGCAAAAATGTTTGAGGACAGCTGTCAAGCTGAAGTGAAGTAGCTCTAGGTGGTAGCTGGATAAAAGGTACCAAAATTAAGACAATTGGCATGTAAGTCTTGGGGATCCTCTGAGCTACTGATGTTTGACCCGTTGGTCTAAACTGTGCCTGTATGGCAGAAGGCTGTGTGACTTGCTGCATTCCAAACTGAAGTAATGGAAAAAATGGAATAATTAAAGGTAACTGCGTTCAAATTAAGTGTTTTGATATTGCTAGACTTCCTAATTATGGTAATGGCAGGTTTTTTGTCAAACTGTAAAATGGTGATGTGGTCCATTTTTTCAGGCAGGGCGTGGTCAAGATTTTTTGGAACCGCTCTCTGAAGCAAAAAAAGCAGGTCTAAAGCTGGCATTGCATCTTTCTGAGGTACAAATTTATTTTGGTGCTTCTCTGTAATTGCCTTTCTGTGAAGATCTTGATAAAACTGAAATTACCTTCTGTGCCTTTTGAACTTCTCAAGCCAAAGTATTAATGGTTTGGGGCATTTGACAAGAGGTAAGAAAACAAGGAGAAATTTTCAACTGTCTGTTCTGAATCTAAATAGCCAGATTATTGCTACCTGTACTATATCTATTGTGAGTTTAGGTGTGAAATTGAAATTAGTAACATTCAAAGAGATCCACTGCTTTCTTCCTGGTATTATATCAGAAGTCATGTATACTGAAATCCACACAGTTTCATGAGCAGCGAGCTCTGTTAGCTCTGCTGGGATCAGCAGAAAGAGTTGGGCCTCGCCAGACAATCTGCTCAAATGGTGGCTGGAGTATGCTCTGAGGAGTCCAATAAATACTGAAGATACTTAATTTTTCAGGAAATTAAGCAGGACATATGATATCATCAGTGTATTTACACTTGTTTCTATTTTACTAGCACTTTCTTTCAGATAAGAGATAATGTGACAGTAGAATTTAAAGTCTATTGTGATTATATAAGGTGCTGTTTTATGCTGCCTTGACAGAGTGTAAAATATATCCTCTCTAGATTCCAAATCAAGAAGAGGAGACCAAAATTCTTCTGGGCCTGCCTCCTGATAGAATTGGACATGGAACATTTCTCAACTCCACAGCAGCAGGTTCAGAACAGATAGTGTCACTGGTTCAACAGAATCATATACCTATTGGTAAGGAAAAATATATTTACAGTGACTTGTTCTCTAGATATCAGAACAGCATACATCCTGCTGATCTAGTCTGATTTGTCTGTGAGCAGAGGTGACTTAGACAAATGTGACAGTGAGCATTGCTCATAAAGGTACACTCGTAACACTTTTGGGGTTTTTGATGCCTTTGTGGTAACAATTGATGTCTCAGATTAAAGCAAAACGAAATCATAACTTATTACTGTGCAAGACTGTGTGTGGTGATTCTGTATCTGGTTTGCAAGTGCCCTAATTTTTATACCCCAAAGAAATTGATTACCAAACTTTCCTCAGAAGTAATTACCAAAGAAGCGTTGAAAACAGAGGAAACAGCAATAGCTGATTTAAATTTTTATTCAGGACCATTTGAAATCAATTAACATGTCAAAAACATATCTCTTGTTTTGATATATGTCCTAATTTCTTCTGTTTTTCCCACAGAACTTTGCATGACATCAAACATAAAAACACAGACAGTGCCTTCCTGTGACAAACACCATTTTGGATACTGGTACAGCATGGGCCATCCTGCAGTGCTTTGTGTAAGTTGTTTTGAGTTTTAACCATGAATTTAGGCAAAGAGCCAAATTCATTAAGTTGGAGAAATCTTTCTCCTTTTATAGATCAGAGCTGACTTACAATTTTTGACCTTGTAGCAAATCATTTGCTTTTAAGAAATCATAATATTCTGTTTGAGATACGCTTGTAATTCAAATGGGAGTTGATAGTATTTCTCTTTGTTCTGTTGTAAAGCCAAGCCTTTCTTCTGTGTGGCTTAGACAATCAGCTGCACAAGCAATGAACTTCACAGTAGTGAAGTTTGCACACTGACAAGTTTCTCTTAAAACACAAGGGTCCAGTGCTTGCACGTACACCTGTGCTTACCTGGGTGTTTATGGTGTGGGTGAGAGCTCCTGCATTCTCTTGAGAGCTCACTAAGGTCCTTAAGCATTGAGGTGCCAAATACTTGTGCTGCCATTGGCAGGGTTTTACTCTCATTCTGTTAGTTTAATCCCCATAATCCATAGCATTGTCCAAGTGTGTGTGTGTGCATATATATATTTTTATATATATGTTATAGCACTGTGCTTATCTGAGGAAAGGCAAAAGAGGAGTAAGGAGACCTGCACATACTGACATACGTGGAAAGCATGCAGCATTTGATAGCCATCTTTCTAGCAATTTTAGCAGGAAATCCTGTTTTCTTGATAAATTGTGCCATCATTTTAAGAAGTTTTCTTATATGTTTAAATAATTTATTCATTTTTAGTGAAAATAGGGCAAATAAAGAATGAAATAATTATGCACAGATGAAAGAACCATGGAATAAAATGTGAGACAGCAAGATAAAACTGGTTTGTATGTATAGAAAAAAACCCCTTGTTGTTGCAGAGGAACTAATTTAAACTTTTTTTTCCTTTTCTTTCAATTTAACTCCAGACTGATGATAAAGGCGTCTTTGCAACCGATCTATCGCAAGAGTATGAGCTGGTTGCAAAAACATTTAATCTGACTCGGTCACAGATGTGGGATCTTTCCTATGAATCAATCAACTATATTTTTGCTTCAAATGTAGTAAAATCCAGGCTAAGGGAACAATGGTGTAAGCTGAAGCCAGCTCTGTTTGATTAATCAAACTGTTCTAAACAGCTCAGATGTGTTAGCTGAGTTAATGAGCTTTTTTACTGAAGTCCCTGGCTTTTTCAGACCTCAGGGTTTTAAACCCAGCCATAAACTGCCTGTGCAAAACGAAGGCAACTGGAATGCATCCTTTGTTAATGGGGACACGAGTGAACATGCTGTCACCTTGTTTGTCTTCAGGTGATACGACATTTTAAACATACTTAGTTGAAATATGTCATCAGAATATAAACTCTTGCAAGCTGGAAAAAAAATCAAGGCACAGCTATTGGTGCTTAACAAGTCTGTTGGCAGCATTCTGCCAAGCAGTTTGGATGTGTGGTGTGTATATTTGGGGTTTGTGTTGTCAGGTTTTGAGCAGTTGATTGAATGTGAAGACAGAAACAAACTCAGGGAGAATGAAATATTTGTCCCAAAGGAATTAGATATTGCATCTGTTTTTACTGATGTACATGTGTGACTGAAGCTGCTGTGCATTGAGTAGCACGTGGGGGTGTCTGCTGGTGCCCTCAGCACTGGTGGTGTTAACAATCTTGAATGCCTTCAGTAACTGAGCTACTTGGCAAATTGGTCTCATTCTTAAAATGCTTTTCAGAGTTGCTGTTTGTTGTGTAAAAAAAGCAATAAAAATAGCCTCAAGTTCCATGTTTTTGAAACCACCACTTTGAGGTGTGCATGTGTGTGTTTGAGGTCTTCAGAGGAGAAGCAAGGTTCCGTGGGGTGAGTCCCTGGAGCAGCCGCGCTCTCCCTGCCAGCCTCTCCCCTGCTGCTCTGGCAGCCCCTGGGGCTCCCTGCCTCTCTGCCCTCTCCATGCACATGCCTGTGTGTTCTGGTACTGAGAGCTCAAAATGTCTGTGCACATGAGGCAGTTTCAGTAATGGGAGTAAGTGGTTACACGGAGGATTCCATTTGTGTCCAGTAAAAGAACTAGGAATGTGTGTGGATGGCTGAAGAGCAACATAGAATTGGGATTTCTGTTTAAAGGAGTCAAACTGCAGTTATTTACATGGCAGAAATGTTACACTTAGAGAACTGGACAGGATGTGGACTTTTGGAATGAAGAATCACCATCTGATGAGACCTTTGTCATGCACAGTTCCTAAGTTGTCCATTGGAACCTGAAACCCTCTTATTGTCCCTGGGAGAATTTTTCAGAGTTTAACTTTTATAAGTAAAACTGCAGTTGCCTTGTTTGACTTCAGGTAGGATTGTAGTTAGTTTTAATTTAAGCACTTCTGGCTGAGCCTGCTTGTTAAATTCTGAGTTAGCAGTGACATAACCACAGCTTAGTTTATGATATTGTGTAAAAATGACTGTGATGCAGAGAGTGAAGCAGCACCACAGAATGAACCATCAGGAGTAGGGCAGAGGACCTTTCTTCCCCCAATGCAATGGAAATTTTGAGTAATCACTACTAGAATTCCATGTGGTATAAAGTGAGGTTTAAGTTACCTATTCAGGTGCAGTTCAGCTTATATTTAAAGGAAACAAAATAGATCTAGAGTTAATACTTTTGTTTATTTCCATCTGATTATATGAGAGAACACTTAACAGAGCAGTTTCCAGTGCTCAGAGTCTTTACTCACATCACAGGAAAATACAGACTGGTCTTACTAAACAATACTGCTTTGGTGATGTATGTGAGAGCAGCTGCTCACTGAGGCATTGGTTTCTCAGTTCCTTTTGAGGTAAACACAGAAAGTCTTCAAAACCTCAACTCCTTATGATGAGACTGGTAACGCACCACAGCTTTTCATAATGCAGCCGCTAAACTGTAAGTACACACTGCTCCTCAGGATCTTAGCTTGGCAAGTAATGTACTTCCATCAATGATTTATATGCCTGTTTGAATATTTAGGCGTTTCAAAACAATACATTAAAAAAATGGCTGCAAGTAAGGGCACTGCATTAGCTAAGTGATTCAGCTGATTAAAAGGCTGGCATGTCCCTCCTGTGAGGCTTTGAGAGTGGGGTTAGACTGGAGAAGAGAGGGCTCTGGGGGAGAATCTCATCAATGTTTTTAAATGTCTGATGGGAAGGAGTAAAGAAGATGGAGCTAGGCACTTCTCAGTGATATGCAGTAAGAGGAAAAGGAGCACAAACTGGTACTGTGTGGGTGGTTGACCATGGGAACACATCACCCACGCAGGCTGGGGAGTCTCTGTCCTTGGAGATACTCTCAGTGATTTGTAGCTTAGCAAAGGAGGTGGACTGGGCAGTCTCCAGAGATGCCTTCCAGCGTCATCTCTTCTATGGAGAAAATATACAAATATACAAATGATAAAGTCTCTATATAAATACAAAAGCATTTAAAATTAAATACTGACTTAACTCTGTCACTGAAGTGACAATTTTTCTCCAGGCTTGGTCACCAGCAGCTGGCTGACTTGTGAAACTATTTTTAAAGAAGAGTCTGTTCACACTTCATAGCCTTCCTTCTTGCACAGGCATTGTGGAATCCTCTCGTGCCATCAGGACCTTTAGGCAGCCGCAGCACCCCTACAGGAAGACCGTCTGCATTCTGTATTTTCCTCACCAACATGGGACTGCTGACGGGACTCTTCTCTTGTGTCAGAGTTTGGGCTTTTCTTCTCTGTACCCAGGGGCTCCCAGAAGGAGTGATGCTGCTATCCGAGGAATAATCAGTGTATTTCCTTGGAATTTCAGGGCTAGTGCTTGGGTTAAGCTTGCTGTCTTCAGCCAGCGGAGATTTTTTGGTTACTTTTCTTAGTGAAGATGGGCTATTCCAAGGACTTGATCTGGGTGACATATTAGGACTCAAATGGTTGTTTGGGTGGATAATGGGGCTCAAATTACTTGTAGTACTTGTTGCAGTACGTTTGCGTCCTGACAGCGGTGATGTAGGATTGCTCTCTGGGTCAGAAGAGCTGTTTGCTGAAGATTCATCACCAATAAACTGAAGTTCCTCAACTCTCTTATTAAGGGATCGAGTCTTCTTAAGACTCTTGCTGGTATCTTCATCATGGTTCTTGTCTTTGGGAACTTTTTTCTTGGGCGGTTTCGTGCCTATTAGGACAACTTTCATGCCGGTCTCTTTCTTTTCAGCACACATAAAATCATGAGCACGTACGGCAGCATCTACTTCTTCAAATTCTATAACTGCACACTGCTGGGTTCCCAGCTGGGTGTACCGATTGCTGACCCTCCTGATATCAGGTGGTAGATCCCTGCCAGGCTTGAGAATACGAACTGATGAAATTACACCAAAAGTTACGAAGGCTTTGAGGAGATGCTCCATTATCCTTTCTTGCGTGCATCCATTTTCTTCTTTGTTAAGGGCCTGCAGCTCAGAAATCATGTGGATATCATACACCAGTAGCATCCTGGTAGGGACATTTTCACTTGGAAACAGTGGAACTGGAGTGTTTCTTCGAACCTTTTTGTTATCATCATTGAGCTGAAGAGTGTTCGAGTACTTCAGTGCATAGGCCGTGGTTCTCCAGTCATGGGTAAGGTGTTTCACCTTCAAGACAGACACAGGTTAAGCAGCATTACTGATCAGACCATATCAAACTAATTACAGAACTTCATGGCAGATGCAGTCTCCAGTCTACAAACAGAAACTGGGATTTAAGTGTCATATAGCAGACTTAGAAAGAAAACAGTTTTGCTGCTATAATGGGCATCAGTGAGCTCCTGTAAAGCTCATGTCCTGTTGAATCTAATGAAAAAGGGAACAGACACTAAAGCTCAAACTGGAAATAATTACTTTATCTGAAAACCTACTCAAGTGCTGCTTGGTTGTTCCACATCTAGGCCTGAACCATGATCAAAATGCATGTTCTGGGGGGGTTATTTTGTTAAATTTGCCAAACAGGAAGTTTTGTCAAGTTTAGGACTTGGTTGTAGTGAATTGATTTTTCCTCCCTCAAAAATCTCAGTGTAAAAAGCCCCCCTAATTTCTCCGTTTTCATTAAGTGTTTGTAAAGAGTATATCTGTTACCAGTATAATCTGTTTGAAGTGGTCTGAAGAAACTAGGAGTGCCTTAACTTCTAGACTGAATAACTGCAAAACAGATTTAGAATCTTGACAAGGTGTTTCTAATGTAATTTCAGAAATCGGTTACATACAGATATTTGCATGGGTGTTCCTAATTTAGGGGTGAAAAATTGAAAAGAATAAAACTCACTGTAAGTGACTTCAGTTACCAGATACTACTCCTAATTTTTGGATCTCTGTACATTTACAAAGGTTAGATTAACTGTCCCTTCTTAGAGACAGGAACGTAACTTTACCAGGATTACCCAGGTATTCATAGTTGCCATGGAAATTAATTTTAGCTAATGTCCCATTTATTATGTCCTCCTGTCTCCAAGAATGATAATTTAAAATCATATGTGCTTTTAAGCCTATGATTTCCCTAGCCAGTCATCAATGAGTTCAGCTGTTAAAGTTCTGGGTGAGTACAAACCATCCCGGTAAAACCAGGCAGATAAAGACTGTAAAGTTGCCTGTATAAAATGTTACTTCCATCTCTCCTACGGTTTTTAGATTCATCAGGCTTGCATGAGGCACTTCAAGTCTTAAAAAGTTGCTTACCTTCTTAAAAGAAGTGAGGAGTTTAACACTGACATAGCCCATCTTATTTCTTCTCACATGCTTCAGAAGGAAGGCATCTTTCTCAAGGTTCTCATCTGAGAAGTAATACTCAATCTGTGCTATTAACTTCTGGATTAGGTCATTTTCTGGTGGTTTCCAGTTCTGGTCAGAGTCATCATCATTTTCCCCACCACTGGAAAACAGTTAAATCATTTTATCAACAGATTTTCAGCTTCTATTAGTGGATTCAAATAGCCTTTCAAAATGAAAGAACATAACCATAGTGCTGGTTCCAAATTACGTTAGGCACTGAACAGGTATCACCCATCCATCTGAGGCAGCAGGCTAGCTCAGAGGATGAAGCTTTCCAGTTAGGATAAGGAGTCAAGTTCCTGAGCTCATTCCAAAAGCTGATCTCAGTGTAGAATGATGAGACATACACTAACTGCTTGAAAACACTCTGCCAAATCCTCCAGCATCCTTGAAATGAAGGTGCACAGGCACTTGGTACTATACAACATTCCTGCAGCAACAGTGTTTTATTTTTCACTATGAAGCTGTTAAACATAGGCTTGACCTTTATGTGCTTCACATAGCAGAGAATGAATATTCCAACTTGATGCAGTCATGATTTCTTAAGTCTCTTCACTTCTTCAATACAGAAGCCAGTATCCAGGGAGTAAGAAAGGCTGACAGGACTGTTGCACTTTTGCAGGTCACTTCCAGAGTGACAGAGTAACATCACTAGCAGTTTACCACAGCAGCTAAACCTGCCAGCTCATGGACCTCAGGAACAGATGTGTATGCACACATGCAGAAGTTATTCTCATTTCTTCTCTTCCCCTCCCATCATACTGTCTAAGTATCTGGGCAAAATGGAGCACTATTGAGTATGCTACGCCCAAAAATAATACGGCAGCCATGGATTTGAGAGAAACTTCTTGCCACATGCAGTTACAGCAACATTTGTTGCTGAAATAGAAATTTCCATTTAAATTGCTATCTAGCATTGAGGCAAACAGCTCACCCATAGGTGACTGTAATGCACAAGTCTATCTTAAGCCAGAGTCATTTTTTCCAAGCTGTTAGTGCTCTAGTTTTGTTGTGGGACCATCATGAAAGTTTCTGTTAAAAAAATAAAAACATCTCCTAAGTACTGTAGACCCTATAAGTCTTGTAATACTTTGGTCTCCCATACACCTCAGCAACAAAAAGAAGGAGCCATGCATTTCACCAGAATGATCTTAAGTGGCTTTTGCAAAGCTTATGAAGTCATTAGGAAAGGGAGGAAGCATCACACTGGGGTCCTTGTGAGGCTGATCTGGCAGGGAGGATGCGGCCTGCTGAATCCCCTGCCTTGAGGCAGCTCTGTCCAGAGCTGATGGAGGCTGGGACCGCAGGGCTGCGGCCGCGCTGCCGCCTGAAGAGAAGGTTTAGGTCGGTGGGCTCTGTACAGGGACTGTGCCCCAGCTGCGACAAGTTACAGCAGTTCTCTGGGACCTGGCTTTTTGAAGCCTACAGTATTTTTGCTTGTTATACTTCTTCTGATGATAGGGCAACACGTCACATATATGTGAATGCTCACTCATGTGATCCTAGAAGTCTCCTTAAAAATCTCCCTAGCCATTAATGTGGTACAATTCAAAGGAATGACAGGAGTGAGAGAGCAAGGCAAAGAATATATGTTATTTGGCAAAGCCAGAAGTGGAGGATAATAGATGAAGTTATGATTAGGATACTAAAAAATATTTAATGGCCAGCTGTGCTGGTTTCAGAAGGAAGAAAAAAACCCATGGTGTTTATTTTTCATTCATGATATTCCCTTACTCCACTATTTTATTTACTACCAATACAGAGTTAGTGTGGGCACAAGAAACTTGTAACATTTCAGCCTTGTTACGTATCCACGCTCTACTAGGAAAAGCTTGCCTTCAGTTCAGGATGGGGCTTACAGTTGTTTCAGGGGATTTAGTAGCACAGATATTTGCAGGTGTTTGCACGGATACAAAAAGGGACATCATGCTTTGGAAAACAATAAAAATTAATTGCGTGTTTGCAAAGATCAGTACCATCCTTACCTGCAGTGTGAACACACTGAATCAGGTCCAAACAGGCCTCATTTCACCTCTCAAATATTGATCACAGTCTGACCTATACACCATTTCTATATTTGGCAGATAGGTCATCTTTTATAAAATCTCATGGGCTCAAACAACAGCCATCACTCAATGCTGTATGGAAATTCCACCTACAGCAAATGCAGAAATTTATAACTAGCTCCATATTAATTCATAGTAATGATCAACTGGTAGTAGTACCTCTAGGGTATCAACTGTACTGCAAAAGTAGTTGATAAATCAATTTCAGTCAACACTGACAAGGAACCAAACCCTAGCAGTTATTCACAATTTTATTTCTTTATTCAGAGCTTTGTGATGAAATACTTGTAAAACAGACTGAAAAACAGTCTTTTAACGTGGTGACTCATCTGGCCATTAGTCACACAAGAAACTAAAATATCTACACAGAGAGCAGATTTTGAGTTTTAAATATCAAGACTCACAAACAATATATTAAATTGCTTGGATAGCATCTAACCTTCAGAAAAGCTTTAGCTGAGTCTCCAAATGCATAAAGTATTAATAAGCACTATGTGGCAATCTAATTAATATGTTCCAATAGTACAATCATTCAAAGGCAGTGCAAGTCTGTTAATAAAAATATGGATACAGCACTGAGTGCCTCCTGATGAGATGTGTGGCTCCAACAGTCATTCACTCAAATTTCTATTGTGAAACTTTTTATTTTAGACTTCCAGCATCATAAAAATTTTCTCCTTTCAAGGTCAGATTCTTCCTATGCCTGTCTGCATCCAAAATAAACTTGGTAACAGCTTTCCTCTATGCTCATAAGAACTACCTGTTTATTATCAACTGTCTGGAGATGGTTCTCAAGCACCTGGCAGCTAAATGGTTGAGGACTGAATGTCGCAAATACTCAGAAATTTCCCAAAGAACTAGTGCTTGACCTTTAGGGAAACGGTTTTTATTTAATCAGTTTTAAAACCTAGAAATTGAGGGGAAAAAAATTCAAATTGTCTGCTAGCTTCAGCTGGAGAGTGAGGTGACTCATTCCCAGCAGTTTTATAGCATCCTTCCTAATTTTCTACATATTTGTAAATAATTTCCTATCAGATGCTGCATTTCCAAAATGTAAATCCTTAGGTAAGGCAATATATAAATGGCAAAAGCACGTGTAAACTCCATTCATCCTCATTTGGTATGAAGCCTTTAGAGTTCTCTCCATGGCAACACCTCTGGCCTCCCCTGGATCAGAAAGAGGCCATTTACAAAAAGGCAACCTTCATGAGAACTGAATATACATCAACACTGTCAGCAAACATTTTTGAAGGCAGCACCTACTGTAGAGGATTAAATAAGTGACATTTAAGAGTAGCTATTGTGCCTTTCAAGGCTTGAAAAAAAACCCACCCCTTTTTCTAGTCTAGGCTAGGGCTAGAAGCTCTTACAAAAGTAATACTATCATAGATAACAAATGTAAATGATATCCTCAATTTAAGAAATCAGTAATTGGATTGAAACACTGTAGACTGTTGTACATATATGTAAAAATACAACAGTAACATATGATAGTGTAATAACTAAGCTGACTCAGTTTTAACACCTTAACTGTGCCTAGCTGTGCTCAGCTCCTGTTTCTGTAGTGTGTAGTTGACAATTTTGGCAGCTGCAGAAAAGTTCCCACTCTCCTACTACCCCTGTGTAATTTAAAATAATACTTTGCAGTTCATTCTGAGTCAGTGCTAGGATATGAAGTTAGAGAATCAATTAGAAACAAAAGATGTTCAAACAGAATACTGTATTTCTTGCTACTGTACCTAAATTTTAATGTGACAATTTATGGCTGCATCTGCAGCTTTGGTACAAACTGCAGGGTAAACTACAACCAGTGAGCTTTGTCTCTGCACAAAATTCCTGGATGTTCCTTTTACAGTTAAGATATTCTGGTAGGCGTCAAAACTGTTTCATGGCACCATTCCTGCAACATACACTGAATGCACACAACACTATCGGTGTTACCAAACAGTAAAATGTAGAGTGTAAAGTGGTGATTTCTTCTGCATTTCAGCTGGTCTTGATTTCATGTCTAGTCAGCTTGTTTCCAGTGCTTACAGAACGAGTTTGTTTGTTCGTGTCTTAGATAATTATGAAGATATCCGCGGGTGTACGTAATAAAAACCAAACGGACAAAAAAACCCCAAACCCCAAAACAAAACTCCAAAACACAACTACAACTAACCCCCAACCCTTTCTGTAAAAGGCAGTGGATCGGAAATGTCGGAGGGATCACAGCCCATGCTCTCTCGCTGCGGGGGAAGCCACGGCCGCTGTTCCGGGCAGTTCTGCCGAGGGCGGGTGGACGCAGCCCGGGCGGAGCCATCGGTGCCGCGGGCAGCTCCCGCCCGGCTGCCGAGTGTCCCCGCTGGAGGGTTTCCAGCGTCTCCCACCCTCCCCTCGGCGTTGCATCAGCCGGGCCCGCATCGTTCCGTGGGTGTCGGCGGCGGCCCCGCTGCTCGCCCTGCACAGTCCCGCCCGCACGGCCGTCCCCGCCGCCGGACCGCTTCCCAGGGGCTCACCTGGAGCGCCCGCACTGCCCCGAGTCCTCCTCGCTGCAGCTGGGGCACGGCGCTCTGCCGCCCTCCTCCTCGTCCTCGTCCTCCTCCTCGGCGGCCGCCTGGACGGCCACTCGGATCTGCACGGGGCCGCTCCCCAGCTCCGGCCCGGCGGGCGCAGCCCCGGGCTCTGCCGGCTGCCGCTGGGCCATGGCGCTCCCCGGCCGGGCTCAGCCAGCGATGCCGCGGGTTGCGACAGCCGCTCGCCCTCCTCCCCTGCTGTCCCCCCCGGCCCCCTGTCCCCTCCCGCTGGGGCGGTGCTCCCAGCTCCACTCCCCCGGCGCGCCCGGCACGGCAGCGGGAGGGTCCGACCCTCCTCCAGCCATGCCGCCCCCGGGCCAGCCGGTCAGTGTCGTTCTCGTTGACGGCTGAATAGCGACTGTTTTTGTTTCATCAGAAAACAACGGGCTTCTCTCCGGAAAGCAGAGTCTCAGCTTCTCTTCTGGTACAGCCCTGGGGCTGCGCCGGTGCTCCCTAACCAGAGCGTTGCGTTTTAAGAAATTCAAAAAGGTTTCACTGGGGTAAGTGTGATTTTAACTGCCGAGGGTGAGATTTGAAAATAAGGAACACGAGTGAATAAGGACATGTTGGTTTTGTAGAGCAGTCTCCTCTATAGTTCTGCACGGTACTTACACAGAATAAAAACATTCCCCCTTAAAAACTAATTAAAATAGAGGTCCTTTTTCTGAAACACTTATGCAGTGATTACTTTGAACTTCAGACTAGTGCACTGTATTTCAATGGACTGTTTCAGCTACTGAAGTGAAATTAACATTCATGTTCTGAAGATTAGAATCAAAAGCTTTTCAATTTACCATGTAAATATTCATTCTGCAGTCAAGGAAGTTCTTTTCTTCAATACTGTATGGACCCAAACTGCTAAATGCAGCTTGGATCTTTAAGTCACAACTTCATTTGTGGCATTCTTGTTTTTGTCTGTATTGCTTCAGTGTTTTCTTAAAAAAAATTGTATGGACAAAAGTGACACTGCACTCAGTGCCAGTTCTCATCACTGACAAACAGTTCTCATGAGTCAGGTTTGCTGGCATGGACACTTTCTGAGGCTGCCCTGCTTCAGTGAGTTTGGATGATTTTTTAATGTGCCTTAAGCAATGAAATATTTTGTTTATGAAATACATTTACTAACATCACTGACCAAATCTCTAGTTCTCTGCTAATGGAACATTCTGTAATATGTCTCGGGTAAGGCATCACTTTGCTATTGCTTTCAGTGGGCACAGAAATACAAACACAAAGTACACATTCTAGGAAAGAATGCAGACAGACACTGTGGGTCTGATTTTGTGTGAGTTCATGGAAGTTGTTTGCTTCCCTGGGTAGGAACAAGGTCAGGAGTATGAACAAAGAACTATTTTGTGCTACAACTAACCCAGATGATGTTTGAGAGAGACCTTTCAGTTTATCTGATGTCTCCTTCTGTCAAGGTAAAGGGAACTTGATTTTATAGAAAAGGACACTAGATCTGTTTATTTGCTCTACCAGTGGTCACAGCACAGAACTGGCCTTTGGCCAAATGAAGGCTGACGTCTGTTCATACACTGTGTTGATTAGCTCTTCTTTGAAATTACCAGACTAATGGGTTTTTTGGGTTTGTTTGGTTTATTTTCGTTTTAATATGACAATGCTCTGTAATACTTAACTTCCAGTAGAGATAAAGCAGTATTTGTAACCCTGGGAAAACTTAAAACTAAATGAAGTAAGGTAGACAAGTCCCTTAGAGGGAAACCTGTGGCTCACTGGTACCCAGTAAACATCATAAGCCTGTGAACCTCAGCAGCACAACCAAAATCTGCACAGATTTCTTATGATACATTTGTTGTTGCCATAGCGTTGTCTACAAAAATCAACAAACCGAACAACCAAAACCCCGCATATTTTGCATTTCTCACAAAATATCCTGTGATTACATTATTCTTCTGTCAGCCTTTCAGCAGATGGAAACTAAAATGACAATACAAAAAGCTAAACCTGGAACATATAGTTGTTCACATGGTCAAGCACTGGAATAGGTTGCCCGAGGAGGTGTTTAAGAGGTATCTGGATGTGGCTCTGGGTGATGAGGTTTAGTGGTTTAGGGGTTACAGTAGCAGCTCTGGGCTGATGTGTGGACTTGAGGATTTTAAAGGTCTCTTCCAACCTTGATGATTCTATTGTTCTGACTGGGGAAGACACCATGAGGCAATTCACAGCACTTCCACACACTGACAGCCATGCTGTTGCTTCTCTAACCACTAATTTTTTGCTGTGTGTTTTTAAAAGCATCCACAACGCATCGGTGGAGCTCCTGGGCTCCAGGAGCTGCTGAAGGATCCGCACCAGGAGCTGGCATGGGCTGAGGCACTGCCCTCAGCAGTTGTCACATTTTGTGACCAGTCTGTGCCCACAAGGAAACTTCCTGAGGCACGACAGGAACCGGGAAGGTACGTTCAGCTTCTTGCCCTGTCACGGGTTTTCTCACACAGCCACTTGGATGTAGAATTCAGAAAAATCGCAGTAGTGTCTTTTTACTATGGGGCAACGGGCTGCAAGGGGACACCGGGCACAGCGGGACGGCCGCACGACGCCACATCCACCCATCCATCCACCCATCCATCCATCCATCCCCTCACGCTTTCCCGCCCCTCGGCACCGCCCCAGCCGGCGGGCGGGGCGGAAGCCGCGGTCGCCGCGGTAACGGCGGAGCCATTTCCGACAGGGCGGTGTCGAGGCGGGGCTGTGCGGGGCTGAAGGGCTCTGGGGCTGTGTGGGGTCCTGTGGAGTCGCGCGGCGGTGCGCGGAGCTGAGGGGCTGCGCGGGGCTGCGCGGGGCTGCGCGGGGCTGCGCGGAGCCGAGGGGCAGCGGTCCATGGTGCCCAGCAAGGGCCGCACCGGCCGGGGCCCACGGGCCGCGCCCGCACCGGTAGGTACTGCTGGGGCTGGGGAGGGGCGGGCGGGTGACAGCTCCCCCACCATTGTTTGTGATGTGCTGGGAGGTGGGTGTATGAGACATTTGGTTCAGCGTTTCTGTTGGACGTTTTGGTTTTGTCATAGAAATCCAGTTCAAAGACCCGCACGTTTTGCCTTTTGAAAAAAGCAAGGCATGTTTAAATGTAAACACTTGTTTTCCCCTTAATGAGAATTACATCCCCATGGAAGTCATGCTTTCAGTGTATTTTTAAAACTAAAAAAAGTGCGATTTTTTTAAACTAAAAATTTAGTGTTACTTAGAGCTGTCATGTATTCTTCCTAATATTTTGTGAAATAATTCCTTTCATAGCAGATTTTGCTGTTGAAAATGCCTTTATTTTTTAAAAAGCAGTGTATTGATATGCATTTTTGAGAAACACAGCATTTCATTTCTTTTTCCTCTAACTTGCAGGTTAATAATTGTGGTCTTCAGCTGGTCATCCAGACCTCATCAATACCAGAAAAAACCAAACCAGTAATGATTACCTTTTCTTGGACAGTTATATTAACTAATGTAGTTGCATGATACAGACAAATCTGTATGCTTTCAGACAGGAATCTCCTTTTCAGCTGTTGACTTATAATATCTAATGTGTCTGATAGCATTTTGGTAATTTATTTCATCCTATTAAAAACATAAAATCAGAACGGGGGTTATACTATAGCCTGCCATAACCTCATAACCTATATATATATATATGACTTCTTGTTCTTCCATCTGTACCTTTCTCTTGTAATTGCAGTACTTCTCACATGGTGGGATTTTTTTTTTTAATGATTCAGTCAGTTGATTATGAATATGGTGGTAACTTCCATATTGTATTGGGTCTGACCGAGATAGAGTTCACCTTTCCCTTAGCAGCCCTCACAGTGCTGTGCTTTGCACTGGTAGCTGGAAGGGTGTTGATAACACACCAGTGTTTTGGCTACTGCTGAGCAGCGCTGTCCCTGTAACATTCCTCCCACAGTGAAACTTTTTGGTTGTAGTGTCTTAAAAGAATGAATACACTTTTTATTGGAGAAATTATTTCTTGTATTTTTTTAAAAGCATTTGTAGGAATCCCCAAGAACTGCGGTTATTACTAAGGTTGTGTTTGTCTGTGTAAAGACATTATTTGCATTTGAAAACTTTAACATTTTTCTATAATATTGTGTTACAGTTTGAATTCAGGATAAATAAAGAACAGTCATCATTCCACAGTAGGCTTCTGCAGCATGATCTGGAAAAAAACTACTCAGGAAGACAAGGTAATATTCAATAGACTTTGGTTTGTATCCTTTGTATTAATTAAAACGTGAAAAAATATTGTATCTTGATTAGAAATGTCACAGTGTTTCCTACTTTGCTACAGTAATACAATGTAATTGTTGTTGCATCACACCCTGAGCCCACTATAGTTCTGCTGCTTGGTTCCTAAGACTTTTATCGTTTTTTTCCCCCTTGTGGAAGAGCATTTTCCTTCTACCTACAAAGCCACAACTTACCAGGTGCCCTACAGTACGTTCCCTCAAAAGCCACACCGTTCTCTAATGTAACATTTTATTGGACATTTAACATGTTAATCTATTTAGACAAAATTAGTTTCTAATTTAGAACCCTGATATTATTAAGAGATAGTTTTTTTATTGTGCTTGTGTTCTTTTGGCTTTGCAAAGGAAGATAGTGGTGATATTGCTGCTAGCTGTGGTGAGGACTGGAAGAGACTTGAAACAACATTTCTTGCCACGCTGCTGTGCTTGCCTGTCATGTGAAACAGTGATTGGTTAGAATAGAAGATCAATTTAGTTATCATAGCAACTCTTTATTGATTCTGGTAAAAAAATGAAGACCAGCAGCCATTCAGAATGGGTTGATTTTTAGGGGTATTATACAACTTATGGAGTAAATGGAAGTTCAGTTTGGTTTTGTTCTGTTCCGTGCACAGGAGACCAAAGAGTATTAAGCCCTTTGGTGTGTGATAAGCAGCTATATCTTCTAGTACCATCCAGTCTGACAGAACTTTCTGGTTTGGAGTTGAAGCAGAGTGCAGGTTCTTTATCAGGATTTGGCAAGACTTCTATTCACACACCTACAAAATCCAGACCCTGACAAAGCAGCCACATTGTTAGTTCACATGCCTCAGGTAACAGTGGAAGCTCCTCCTTAGCCTCTCTCTCTTTTACTGGGTGCCTTCCAAAAAGGTGCTTCCTAGTGCTCCCTTTGGGTGTTATGAGAGATTAGGAGACCATTGTCAGGAATACCACTAGAAATTTTTTTCAAAACTGTAAGCATTTAAACTGAAGCTTTTTATAAATATTTCTTTAATGAAAGAGTGGCGATAGGGATCTTTTACACATGTCTTTAGGAGGATGACAGTAGAAAAAAAAAGTTGTTTTACTGCCATACTGTCATGTTTTAGACCAATTTTTAAGTTCCTGGTCTTATGTTTATTGGCTTAAAAATCTGTGGCATAACTAAAGTAAGACTTTTGCAACAATGTTAATTGATGTTAACTTTTTTTTGGTCTCTTTTTTTTTTCCACAATTTTGATTTTTGGAAGGATGCATACAGAGTATTGTTAGAGTAGCTAGTGATAAAACATTAAAGAGTATCACTGAAAATATTCTAAATTGACAGGTAAATTGTTTTACTTAAATAGATACCTAATAGTATGTTTCAGACAATAATGGACTCACTTGCTATAGTAGTAAAGCAGTTGTCTTTGTTTATTGAAGAATTGATGTTTTTCCTGTTAACGTATTTGATTTATTTAAAGGAAGAGAGAAGAAAAAAGGGCAAGCACATAGAAGTTGAGCCTATATTTTGTGATAGTATGCATGCACAGTGATCTCTTTTTGACCAATATTTTTCAGTGGATCATTTTCCAAATAAGGCAAAGCTCACAGAACACATTTGTTGATTAATTTTGCAGGTATTTTTAGACATCCTCCCTTTTTTCCTCTTATATTAATGAAATGTGTAAAGATGGATAGCTTTATAAATAAATTTTAAAGGGCTACCTGTTTCTTGATAATGGAGTGGAATATAATAACAATGATTACTAGGCCTTGTGTACATTTACCTTTAAAAGACTTTGCATTTGTGGCTCTGTGAGAACTGTTTCAATGTTTTGGTGCTTTAGTTTCTGAGTCTATCAACATCTATCTGATCTGTGTCTTTAAATTAATTTTAGGTTAGGCAGTACCTTCTCTAAGTTCAGATACTGAGATTGTGAAATGATTTTACAACCCTATGTTAAAACATCATTGGGTAATTCTAATGAAAATAAAGGCATTCATAAAATATCTTCTTACAACAAATTGTTGAAAAAAATCTCAAAGTAGAGAAATGTATGTACTTTGGAAAGAGGATGTAGAGGGATATAGTTGAAAACAAATAATGGCAGGAAAGAAAACTGATAAATCATAGTACTGAATGGAGGCAAAAAGCACTTTCACATGCTATGTAATAATTTACTTCCTAAAAGAGAAATGTTTGGTTTTTATCACCTGTAGTTCATGAAGTGCATTTACAAAGAAGGAGTTCATGTGTGGTCTGTATGATTTTCTAATAGATAACACAAATTTTGGGAGCAGTTCATCAATAACATTTCCGGTATTGCAACGTTCTGCTGAAGAAAAAATCCTGAACTGTGACAGACTTTCCCTGGAAAGGTGAGAGGGTGAGGGAGCATACACATCATAGCCTGAGACTCCTGGTCTAAAGTGACCAGAGTGACCAACGTCCCACTAACAGCTGTGGTCAGTGGTACGAGTGGTGGGCTTGGGTTTGTTGCCTTTTGTATATGTGTGTGTGTTTTTGAGAGAAGAACTGTGTCCTTAGAGAAATTCTGTACAAGTGTCCATGTGATGAATATATCCACACCGCAGTCATCCAAGGCAGGCAGGGCTCTCCACTGTGAAGTACGGAGCTAGAGAAGAGTCAGATACAGAGTTGTGCATGTTATCAACACAGAGGCCATGTTTCCATCAGTGCTTACCTTAATATCCCCTTAACCAAGAAAATATACTTTCCTCTGTTCAGTCAGAGTGGGTGAGCAGAAGGTGGATTACTGATGTTTTACTTATTTCTGTGTTCTGTTTTCTCTTTTTTTCTTTCAGGCAAAAACTGACAGTGTGCCCAATTATTGATGGGGAAGATCATCTTCGTCTTTTGAATTTCCAGCATAACTTTATAACTCGTATCCAAAATATTTCTAATCTTCATCATCTTGTTTTCTTAGATTTATATGATAATCAGATTGAAGAAATAAGTGGGGTTTCAACTTTGAGATCCCTGAGAGTCCTTCTGTTGGGAAAGAACAGGTAAAAATAATAAAACTAACTTAAGGCACTCTACTTTTGGTGTAACAACTGTGATCTATTGCTGGTTTTGTTACTTACAGTTTTTGGTTTGTGATATTGCTGTGATACCAGTGAGACCATCCCTAAGAGTAGCTAAGTGTTAGGGTTCCCAGTGAGGAAATACACAGATTCTGTGTGTCATGTTCTTCAAAACTTCCTTTCTTACATCAATTTAAGCAACAGTCTTAAAGCACTTTACATGTTTCCATCTGATATTCTATTCTGATTGATTATTAAATATGTGCTCTTAGATTTGTGTGACAAGTGGAATATCTTTTCACATCAAGTGAATTATTCATTGATTATTTATAACCTATAAAAAGTATTTCTGCCTGATGTGTTCAGCTAGGAAAAATACCAGACAGATGAGTCATGGATTTTATTGCTTATTTATTGATTCTAATCCTGTAGCCTTTATTTTTAATAATTTAGTAGACATATCTGTGGAATTGCTCACACATCTAAGGATTGTGCTCTGATTTTGTTAATTTTCCATTTAATATTTCTTAAGTGAGAACTGGTGACAAGATTTCACTTATGTGCAGATTATAAAGAATGTACCTCCTAATTCAGCCCATATTCAAAACTGGCAAGTTTCAATAGTGCAGTATTTTACTAGAACTAATAGCTTTTGTATTAAAAATCCCACCTGTAGAAATTGATTTTGTTTATTGATTTTATAAAATACTGGGGCATGGGAGCTGGAATTTCAAAGTGCTTTGAGGAATTATTTTCCATATCATGACCTTACTGAATGCAGTTTAGCTTGTTTACCTAGAAGTATGGTTTGGAGGTAGTTGGGCTAGGCATACTCGTGAGTGAGTGGTTACAAGCCAACTTGCTTTGGGCTTGATCTGTATGTGATCTTTGATTACTCTTGAAGCAAATGCTAAATACACGTTTAATATCATCAGCCAGTAGATGATGCTGTTGAGTATATAACAGCCTAGGTTTGGAAACTCACAAAACGTGACAGAGAAGTTTTAAGGCAGTGAAGTCGTTCATGTGAGAAGACATCCTGCCAAGCCTAGAGATCTGTATTGCCCAGAAAGGGCCAGTTGCTTTCAGGTGTTTTTCTAATTCTGTGTTCTTCTAAGAAACTCTCAGAAGCCTGTATCACTATAGTCTTTCATACAACTGGCTTGAAATTATCTGTTTGCCAGTAATCATGGGGATGTTTTTTTAATGTTTAGGTATTTGGATAGATTGGTTGCTGACTTTTTTTCCTAGTTGAGCAAGTAGTCCATCATTTTTTCTTTCTGGTAGAGCCACATCCATACTGCTGTTATTGCATTACTGACAGTCAGAAAGGAAGGTGATAGTCTTCAGGCATACTCATCCTATTAATTCATCTACTCATTTCTCTATTTTTTTTTTGTCATGGTTCAAAACTTTGTTATTTTTCTATTACTCTTGGTGGTCAGGAAAAAATGGCAAAGTTTTGTATTGGCAGGAAAATTAAATATATTTTTAATCTAATATTAAAAGTAGTTTGTCATAATTGAAATCTTGCAGAATAAAGAAGATCTCAAATCTGGAGAACCTAAAAAACCTTGATGTTTTAGATCTTCATGGAAATCAGGTACAGTACAATAACTTGATTGCTTGTGTTTCTTGTGTAGACATCATGTATTTGCTGTGTCTTTTACCAAAGTATTGTTTCTTGAAAGGGAACTGATAGCAAGTTTGAGGTTTGACTCTTGAGGTCACAGAAATCAGTAAATTAATAAAAGCTGTCATAATGTTTATTTTGAAGCTTTTGTGTTAAGTCTCCTGTACTTTCAGCATTGTACTTGGGGAAAGTTACAGCAATTAAAATGCCGAGTCAACTGGGTATAATGGCACTCACACCTGCAGAATGGTAACCTACCACAAGGAGTTGTGGTGTAGTAAAAGTAACAAAGTCTTAGAACTCATACAAGATTTTTAGATACCATTGATTTTTATTTCTGCTGGTGGTGGTCTTACAAAACCAGATCCCCTACATATATGGAAAATAAAAGAAAAAGACAAGTTAGTGCTGTAGGGACTTATTGCTATAAATGATGCAAAAAGTTTGTGGCTGCTTTGAATAACATCAGTCACACAATGTGCACGTTGTACTGTGGCAGAGGTAGAACAGGACCAGATGATGACATTGCCCTTGGAGTCTTGGCCATCTCCAAACATATTCATTCTAAGTGTTTGTGTGCTTATAATCCTTTTTTTATTACTGTGGTAAATTTGGTGGGGGGTTATGTTTCTGATAAAAATACTGGCAGACTAAAGATGCAGATGTGCCAGTCAGCCAAGTATCATAGCACAAATGAAGAACTAATGGAAATGTATCTTGTACAATTCTTACACATGACTGTCATGTAGATCTGACTTTTTTTTTTTTGTCTTCAAGTATCTGTATAACTCTCTTTACATTAAGTACAACTTTACTAGGCGTTTTGGGCACAGTGCTCAGCTGGTGGTTGCTAGACCAGCTTCATAAAGGCAGGCTTACTTTGATCCAGAGAACATAACAAATTATCCTATATCAGGGACTAATATTAAATCTTGGAGTATAGTAAGCTATTTTGTCTTTCACAATGTTTTCATCATAAATGTACATGTGAAGGGCACAACTGTTAGGAAATGGTGTTGTTTCCTGCCTATTTTGGTAGGTTTAGTGTATTTTTTAATGTAAGACCAAATAAAGACGATGAACTTATCTTCCATAAATAAATTATCTTTCTGTTCCTTTCCAGTTCAAAGATAGCAAGTTTTCTTGTTTAAATTCTTTTTTTTTTTCCTGTCTTGGAGGAATTCAAAATTTAAAACACCAATCTGCCGTACATAGTATTAGTCATTTTTGAAGGCTTAATGAAGAAATGAAGAAGGGAAGAAATACTGTGTTTAGGATATATCTCCTTAGTCACCAAGTGCCTTGTTTTGAAGGCTGGTTTCTATTGTTGTTGTTTGCTTATGTAACACTGAGTAAGGGGGCTCTTTTAACTCTACTTAAATATGTGAGATTTTTATTTAGAGCAGCCTTCCAGTCTATCTTAAAAGATATTCCTTCTACATGGTAAATTTCTGAAGAACAGACTTCAACTCCAGAATCGGCTTTGAGAACTTCAAAGTATGGTTTCCTGTGTTCAAGAATGTTGCAATGTAAACAACAGTTCAGTGGAATTGGAGTCAGCTTTATCTCGGTGGTGTTCAGCAAAAGGACAATCATTGAGCATTGTTAATTATGTACAGTATCTCTTATATGTTACCAATGATCCCAGATGGTCATAGAACAATTAAATCCAGTGTACAAGTAATAGGCAAGTATTGGAAATACTTCAGACTAACAAACAATGTTAAGTGTTTTCATTGTACCCAGTAGTTCTATATGAAATGAGAGATCTCAATGGGGACTCTCAGTAGATTGTCATGGTTTAACCCAGCCACCACCCAAGTACCACCAGCTGCTCCCTCACACCCCTCCTCCCCTGCAGCTGGGCAGGGAGAAGAATCAGAAACAGGTAAAACTTGTGTGTTGAGGTAAGAACATCCAAAAAGAAGTGACAACAGCTTGTGTTATTTCTTACCTAATAGTATGTGTGAAAAGTTGGTGTACCTTTATGTATGCATGCATGATTGAAATGGGCAATCCAGTAGAGCTTATCTTAGTCTTTACCACTTTGCTAAGCTTTATCTCTGTGTTGTTGATGAAATCATTATTTTTGCAATAGCAATAAAATACCAGGATTAATTCTGGACTGTGGCATTCTAGCTAGGCAGACATCAGCAGAAGTCTGTGTTCTTCATGCCAAGCACCTGCTCTTGGGGTTGCTTTTACAAGTCTTTGTCCCTGTATCCTTGGATGCACGGGCACACATTGTGGCTGCCTGAAGTATTTTCCACAGTAGAATGTGCTGTCTTCTTTCTCCCACCCAGCATGGGTTTCAGTAAGAGTACCATAGGCATGTCCCCCGTGCAGTGGCTGTACTTCTCCATGTATGCAAGTCATGCATAAATGTCTGCATAGGTGCTGGAGGACAGATCCCAGAACACCATGAGAAATCATTATCTAATTAGAGAGCCTTTTGTGGATCACTCTGAGAAATAGTAAAAGCAGAAAATGAACCAGTATTGCATCAACAGAGCAAGAATCAATGCCTTTGTAAAACACAATGGTATTTCTAGATTAAAAAATAAAATTAAGGATCATTAGCTTTTATTGCTCTTTTTATGACTTTTTCTTTGTCATTATCACTCAAGTCTTTAAAATAGGGTATTAAATATAAAAACAAGCCTCTGGCAGCTGTCTTTTTACTGTAGTTCAGTCTTTGTTAGATCCCTCCATTTTCTAATCGCAGGAAGCCACAAGTTGCTGAAGACTGCCAAGCAAAAGTGCTGTATATCCAAACTAAGGATGCTGCTTTCTTTCCTAACTTTTAAGTATGTCCTTCTGATCCCTGCAATTACCTCCTCACAAAACTTCCTTGCAAGTTGCAATTTCAGAATAATTGCTTTCTTCTTCAGAGTGCTGTGGCTGCTACTTGCCCGACTCACAGCCAGTTCCTGTACTCATGACTTGCTGAAAAGTCTGTCCATGGAGCTCTTCTTGATGGAGCTATGAATGCTGCTACTGTTTTTTTATGAGTTATGAAAGGGAATTGGTGCAGAGTTCTGTGACAGTAGGGAGATAAGACGCAGCTTATTCCTGTAGCATAGGCACCAGGAGATAATTGTTTGAGTGTCTTTGCAGACAAATTAAAGATCAACCATGCACAAAATTCCCACATTTTGGCATACCATGATATCATCAGTGGTGTCTTGGTTTTATGGTGTCTTTGAGGTTGCTGCTAAAGAGCAGTACAGCTGAAGTAACCTGACTTCTGATGGTATGGAAGTGTTGACTGAGTTGTACTGCAGTATGGCTAGAAAGATGTTGGTGAATACTCCTGGATCTCCAGCGGGCTGTAGCTTGTTTTGAGCAATTTGAAATGAGTGTCACGGCACACTATCGTGTTAAGTTGACCGTTCATATTTTAAAATGTATGTGCCACATATATGTATTTTATATCTCTATAAAACACAGTGTGCGTGTTTATCATATCTCTTTCGCAGATTGCTAAAATAGAAAACATCAATCATTTAAGTGAACTGAGAGTGTTAAACCTTGCCAGAAACCTACTAACTGTTGTAGAAAACCTTCATGGACTGGATTCACTCACAGAGCTCAACCTCCGTCATAATCAAGTCTCTGCTATAGTAAGGAGCAAAACTCTTATCCTTTTCTTTTTGATTTTTCATTTCTTTTTCTTTGGTTTTGTTTTTGTCAAAATGCACTATAACTGTAACTTGTTTAAACCATATCAGCATTTCAGAGATCTTGTGTTTCCCTGTATTGTGTTCCTTATGTTCTGCTGCAATACTTAATTTTAAAACATAAAGATGAAACAAATGCATTCACTTTTGGTGTTATTTTCTTTAAATGTGATCAGGGAAACTGGACTTAGATGACCTTTAAATGTGCCTTCCAATCCAAACTATGCTGTGATTCTGTGATGACTTGTAGTGCTTCAAATCTTGAAAGCTCATGATGTTTCTCTCAGGGAGGAAAAGAGATTCTGAAAAAGCTTTGTGGTTCTAACATGCAAATTTAGATACTTTTCTTCCACACAAGTTTGTGTTCTACAAACAAACTCAGTTTCCGTAGCTTAGCTAAGCAGTCAGACTGTCCTAAATTTCAACTTAAGAATGTTGCTGGGACAAATGCAGAGAAAATAGGTATTGATTTTAAAAGCAGAGTTTCCCAACTGAAGCTTTAACCTAGCATAGTAAGTCTTCTAAAAATTAAGCTTTTCTCTTTGCAATTTGAGTTGTAGTTTAGGTACAGCAAGTAGATTATTTGAACAAGAGCTTTTTAAAATAAAACTGTTTTACTAAGATAACTACCTTTTTCTACCCTGCATAATTCTTTTAGTTCTTGGTCTCCTGTTGGTGCTGAGCCTTTTCTTTCTTGAATTACTGCTACCTACCAAATAGAAATTTTTACATTTCAAAAATAAGAAATTCCTGCTCCTTGCTGTTCTGTTACTGTACCTTCCCCTATGTCAGTTAGGTTATCTAGAACTCTCTTTGCTTGTAGCCTCTGCCTTTTCACTCCTCTCAGGTGTAGCTTGTACTTTCTGCTTGCTTTCTGCTGTCACAAGTGGAGAGTCAGCATGAAATTTAAATTAGTGGGTTACAGGCTTGGGCTCTGTGCTGTATCTCAACGTTTCAGAGTTTTCTGGCAGAGAGTGTGTCAGAAGATGATGTTCTACTCAGGGAAGTACTTTATTTTGTTTGTTGGCTTGTTGGTTCTTTTGAATTTTGTTGCTGTTTTTGTTTTTTTACCCTGATTAAACAATAATGAAATATGGGTTTGTGAGTATGGATTTTATTGTTTCTAATTGAATGGTAATTTAGGAAGTATGGCTTTAAGTCTTGGACACATTGTGCTCGGACACACTAAAACTCTAAGTGAATATGGCTCCTAAAGTAAAATATTTTTTATTATGTTAATGAGAGGTGTTTTCTTTTTCTCTGTGTAAAATGATGTGCATGTGTTTCTTTACTTACATTGGTTTGGTTTGTTTTAATGAAAGCCACATTCCTTTTGTGTAGAAATTCAGAATCTGCTGCAATAGGAAATTACTGAAAATGCTGACATATGGAAACAAATATATAATTCAATGGAAAAAATATCCAAGATAGTGTTATTTTATTTCTGGGGTACTTGAGTAGCTGAGGGAGGGGGGTTATATTTCCTTGAGATTAAGTTTAAATTCATATGGTTGACTGTGCAGGTGGGGAAGACACTTTAATCATGATATTGTTATGGTGTAGCACTTAACTACAAAACATTCTCTTCTAAATTCATGAAAAGAATTTAGTTACTGTGTTTTAGTTACTCAGTTACTATGATAACACTATTATTAGTATCTAGCTCTTTAAACTTGATTATTCCTTCAAATGAAAGAACCTAAACTCAATTTTAAAAAGCTTGCCATTCTAAAATAATTAATAAAATTAATCTGATTTAAATAACTTTGCATTTATTTGGTGAACTTTCCTTATTTTTCACATACCTCCCCACCACTGGCTCTAAGTGTGTTATTCTTGTGTAGGAAAGATGATGATCTCACTTGTCAAACAAAATAAGGTTCCATACTGAGCTCTTTACCCATTGCAGTTAACTGTATTAAATAGCTGAAATTCTCCAACTAGACTGTAGCTGGTTTGAGCAATTAAATCTGCAATCATCTTTTACAATACACTGGCCTTAGATTCCTGGTTTGGGGACTATTTTCTGTCTTTGAGCTTTTCACTACAGACTGAAAATCCTTGAATCATGAGTAGTTATTTTTGTAAGAATAAACTATAGTTGATTCAAAGCTGTAGGATTTGCAAAGACTGTCCTGAGGCTTGGTTTATAGCAGAATCATCATATAGGATTGAAATGTATTCAAGGAGTCTGACTACTCAGAAGAATAGCAAACAGAATAAATTACTAAAAAGTGTCTTGTATGGTATCAGAAGCACAAATCTATACATTCCATGAGTTATGAAATATCTACTTACTTTCCACCCAGTTGTGAATTAGGATCACTGTTATTAGAAGATGATCTATATTTTTCTTTGAAAGACTGACTTGTTTGTTTGCTTTGAGGTATTAAAAGTTTAGAATTTTGGGATTTTTCATCTGCAGCTTGATCTTAGACTTGGAGGAGGACTGATCAAGGTGCTCACCATCTTTTCACAAAAGAACTGTCCTCAATGTCCACCTCACTGTAAGACTTTGTGTCAACAGGGAGGTAGCTGAAGGCTTTTTTTTTTTTACAGTCCTACCTAGTGTTTGCTGTCACGCGTGAGCCTATTTTACAGAACAGCAACAGAACAACACATCATGCTAGTTATGTAAATTTGTCTTGGGGAAATTTGTGTTCTCCAGGCTTAGATGAAGTAATTGCTGCTTAAACATTACTGTGCACAACCGTATAATTCCTGTCCTCATGTGTATATCCACTGGTATCATGCATGCCCACCCTTTTAGGCATCAACACTAAACAGACTTGAGCACGGAGGGGTTGTCCAGATGTAACTGTGTTGTGAAGTCAGTCTTTCCATGGTCTGATCTGGGAGGATTCAGAACAGCTCTGAACCAAAGGTTGTGCAACTGCAGCCCTGATCACATAAGCCCTGCTTATTGTATCCAGCAGTGACTCTCAGCAGCCTGGTTAGCTTAGATTTAGTGTTTCATTAATAGCAGCCACAGGGTTTGTTTAGAGCTCCTTTGTTCACCTGTTTGGACAGAACTGTTCCTGGAATGCTACGTAGGCATGTCACAAATCTGATGGAGGGAGGATGGATTGTAGGCTAAAATTGAGACAGTGAGCTCTGATGCTCCTTTCCCTTTCCCAGGTTTGTGTCCAGTGGTTTCAAGTTGGAGTGTGGTCCTAAGTAGGGTAAGGAGATGCAGACTGAGAACTGAGGGGTTAGGTGTGCAGTCTGAATGGTTTGTGAATCACTGCAGGTTGTGCTGTTTGTGTGGTATGGATTTATATTTCCTAAATGAACTTTGATCTTACTTGATAGGTTTCATCTTACTAAGATTTCAGCTATTTACTATTTAGAGGTTTTCTGCAAAGGCCTGTAGTGGCAATATTAAATTTACAGTTGCTTATTTTGGAACTCATTCCTTCTTATAAATGTTAACTTGTAATGTAAAGGTTGTAAAGGTGACAGAGTCCTTCAGATCATTCTCTGACAGAGTCACTGCTGTTTGGTAGTGCTAATTGCACTGCCGTATTGCACTTCAAAAGCCTTATTTCAGCAAACCTTTCTTTTTTCTTTTTTTTTTTTTTAAAGCATGTTTATCCTGCAGCTTAAATGCTGAGACAGCACCTTGGCTTATTTCCCAAAAGTCTGTTCAGAAGCAGCAGCAGCCGTATCCTCCTTTCCTTTAACATCATTTGCTTTGCAAGTGATGCAGCGTGTTCTGCAGCGTGGGATCTGCACTGGAACACTCCCTTGCAGTCTGCACTAGGGAGAAATGGAGCTGCACATTCAACAGAAATCAATGTTGCAGCAAGGTTATAGCGTATAGAAATTTCATCAGGCCAAGTAAAGAGGTTCAAAAGCTAGTTTCAGCTGCTGAATTTATGCCTATCTTTTCCTTCTAGAAAGATGTGGATACTTTGCCCTGTCTCCAGCATCTCTTCCTCAGCTTCAACAATATATCTAGGTAAGGGGAATAGTAGTTTGCTTTCTATCAGTAATTTGAAGTATCCTTCTGGAGCTGTATTTCATTAAAAGTTTAAATTTAAATACTGTGAGTATAGATCTTTTTTTTTTCCCTAACATGTCTGATAACAACATAATCAAGCTATTGTGTATTTTCTACTTTAAGCTTAGAAATTCTTGAAAGCCTTTGCATTTAGTTGTACTATGAGTATTCTACCAAAAAACATATTTTTAATTAAAAATGATCATACTGCTTATAATGGCCAAAATTAAAAGTGGTTTTATAAGTATGTTGTTTTACTGTTAACCTAGTTGTCTGTTAAAGCAACATTATGCAAGGTACAAAGTATATTTAACATAGCGTTGCTGTATTTATGGAGTTATGCAAACTGCTGAGTCAGATTCTGCTTGCTATGTGTAAATTATTTCATGCTTGTATTTTACTTGTCCATATATTAAGAAAGTCTGAAAGGTATGTTCTGGTTCCCTTTCAGACCAGATGGCAGAAGCAGAATAGCTCAACTCACTAAGCTGGGCTTCTATAGTTTCAAGTAACTAAGAGCATTTTGTTATAAATAGAAATGTTTGTCTTCTGTGCCTTTTCATATTAATGCATTTTTCAAGTCTGCCTTTATACTCGTGCCAGTATTTAAAAAAAAAAGCCAAGTGCCTGCATTATCTTCAGTTTAGTATGTCCTTTTTTTAATCCCTTCATCACTACCAGCCTTCTTTGTTTAGAATCAAGTAATTGAATGTGGAATAGGGGAAGATGCTTCATGTTCTAATTACTGGAAATGCCATGCTATTCTTATGGTATCTGCTTTCACTGTAAAATGCACTTGGTATGAGCTTTTATTGTAGTAGCTACTCAAACATTTTTATGTTGACCTGCATTATGTTTTTTGCAGACAGCTCCAACCTACTTGTCTGTGTTCCTTAGGTTCTTAAAGTATAAATGCAGTGACATCTCCTTAAATACTCATAGCTATTAAACATTTAAAAGTAATTCAGAGATGAACTGCAGGAATCTTTGTTATGCCCTTCCCGTAGTTAATTTGCCGGTATTTTTATTTTATGTTTTAAATTGGCATGGTGAAGGGGGAGGTTTAGCATTTTGCTTCTGTTGAATCATTTCCAGAATTGAGACTCGCCTTTTGTTTCTGGCTTTCTAAAAAAATGTCTCAGGTTGGCAGGAGCAAGGAGGGGACTGCAGTAGCTGGCTCCCTCACCGTCAGGGAGCATCACTGCAGTCAGTGAAATTTCCGTGTCTTTTTAGCTGCTTGGTATATTTTGTGTCACTTTCTGACTACTTCATTTTGTTTTATGCAAATTCATGTTATGTTCACAGTATTCAAAGGAAAAATGTTTCGGATTTTCTGTGAGGTTTTGATAGTAGATTTATCAAAGTTTGTGATCAGTAGCTTGCTTCTTGGTAATATTTGAAAATTTTTGTCATTTATTCATCAGGGCTTTAGTTGGCCTATTGATATATCTAGTCTTAGGTTTCATGTAAGCTAGAAATACTTATAGAACACATATGCAAATATATAATTTAGTTTTAATTTGCTGTTGGAATAGGTATAAAAACCCCCCTAATGTTAAACAAAAGATATTGCTCTTCTATACATTTTGTATACATATGTGGGTTAGATAAGTTAGATAGGTTAGATAAGTTTAACTCTTTATTTACCAGTCACTATTTTAAAACACATAAATAAAAAATTTCTTTTGATGACATTTAGCTTGGATTTTTAAATAATAAGCTTCTATTACATATAGCAGTTCTGAGGGCTGAAATCCTCATTAATTCCTGATTGTGAGATACCTAGTAGATATGTTTTCTTCCAGGAGAATGATTAAATATACAAGTATACATTTGACCATCTGTGTTCTGATGCTTGGCTTGATTCTCTTTGAACTGACTGAAGTTCTATGCAACCATAATAGCAGTGAATCGTTGTGCTACATCTGAATGTTCCTACGCCCCTTTTAAATGGCCTTGTGTGCATTTGAGTCACTTACCTGGCTTTACTGTGTGCCATATGGTAATTTGAAAAATTATTTTCCTAAAAACATCTGTGGCTATACAACTGAATTTTCTTTGACAAGCAAATTGGTGCACGAATACTCTAATTTATTTATCTGTAGGTGCACAGAAAAAACCTGCAAATAGAAACAAACAACAACATTGACAGAACTTGAATATATTTGTTACAATTTCATTACAATACTTTATTAATGTTCATTTTTAAAAATAGCATTTTTGAGGCAATGCTTCCATGGAAAGATTTTCTTGTTCCTATTTTTGTATGTCAGTGAAAATCCTTCAGTCTTAAATTGACACATACTGACATACTGAATTAATATTTCAGTAGAAGACTTGGGAATGCAGTTAAAAATTGTCACTACTTCAGGCATTAGCATCTATCTTGGGTTTAATCATTATGTTCTTTTTACCTTATACTTCAGAGGAGGGCTCAGAATGCTGCTTCTCTGCACAACTTTTAGTAAAAAAGGATTTGTTGGCAAGATATAATGTAAGTTAAAACTGAACACTGTAGAAGTTGATGCTAATCTGAAATAAAGGAAGTCTTGTTTCTGGCTTCAGCCCAAAGTAGCTTAGCATTTACAAACTGAAGGCGTTCATACCTGATGCCTGAAGGCAAGATATTTAGATAGAAGTAGTTATAAAGAAGGGGGAGAAATCCCATTTTGAATTTGTCATGTGGTACAGGGAAGAGATTGCTGTAAACTTTCCAGGACATGTGCTGCTGTGATTCAGACAGAGAGTTGTTGCTCATATTTGAACATGTGAATCCAAGGGAGGCCATTTTTTAATCTTGGAAGCAAAATACATACTTTCAGTGTTAACACTGCTGTCCAGGTCAGCACTATGTTGGCTTTTTTGTTTAGTAAGCATGTTGTCTAGCCATGTGGAAGAAGTAGGATACAAGCTCATGTAATTGTTGTTCTTAATTTGGTTGGTGAATTGGAAATCTAGGAGAAGCAATATTCTTAGCCTAAAAAAACCAAGAAACGACCTTTTTTCTCAGCAAGATGAAAATTTATAAATACATTGTTAAATGCTTGAACAAAAACAGTAAAAGGAAAATGAAAGGTTGGCTGTGGTAATATCTGTTCTCGTTGACATTTCAGTGGTTAGAGACATGGAAAACCCCAAGTTTTCTTATTTGAGTATTTTTTGAACATACAGTTCCCTCTCAGGTGTTTTATCAAACTATAGTAAGTTTGTTGCCTTCCTTCTCTGTTCCAGAGCTTTTCCCCTTTGTGAAATACGCTTTTAAAAATTGATGCAAATGTGTAGAGAAGGAACAATTGTCTCCCTAAACAAGCAGGTTATAAGAAAGGATAAATGTTCCTGTGGCCTGTGTGTAAATGTGAATGTGTGTCACTGGTGGAGGTTGAGTTTCTCCAGAATGCTGTGCTGTTTAGTAATTGCCACGTTCTCATGTGAGGCAGGAAAAGTGGCTTTGCATCCCTTTGGCAGAGGGGAGAATTGGATGCAGGACTCGGAGCATGCACACAAGATGCAAAACTGATCTATTCTGAAAAGATTTCCAGAAAACACTTTTTGGTAATTTAGCCCAGATTTGTGACTTATTTCTGTGTTGCTGAAATTACAATTTTAGCGAAGATAATTTATCTAAGAAGAAGGAAGGACAGGAAGGAGAGGTGTGTGCCATAATTTGATGGGACTCCTGCAGGAGAAGGTTTTGGGAAAGAGAATCAGACATCCACTTGAGAAGATTGACTGAGGCAGTCTGACACAGCATCATCCAGAGCTGCTTTGTATTTCATGAGCAGGTTAAAGGCTCCTTTGTGGTGGACAGAGTCTAGAGAGAGAGCCTTGAGACGTGGCCTCTGATTCCTGTAGGGTGGTCACCACTGGGCTCTGTCACAGCAGTCTGTGTGCTGGGAAGCAGACAGAAGCTTGGTTGTAAAGTATGCAATCTGCTTAGGAAGGGTATCACGTTAAAGCTTTACTTGGCTTAGGATTGGGATACCAGTGTGACAAGTACAGTATATTCAGTTTCCTGCATGGAATTTCTAAAGCTGTATTTTTTTATATGTGTATACAGTGATGTGAAAACAGTTATTTTGCACTACTGTTCCTTTCTAAAATTGAGCTGCTAATAGAGCAGCTAAAAGCAGGATAAAGCAAGAACATCTGTTTTTAGCTGCAGAATAAATGTTCTTGCATGCTGAAGCAGTGAGAATTTCAAAGCACAGCACTGTGTTTAAGTGGAAGGTCTTCAAAACACACCAGCAAGCTTTCAACTTTTCGGTCATTTCCTGAAGAAACTGTTTTTCTTAAAAATCTGTAAATCATATGTAATGGAAGAAGTACTGTTTGGTTAAATGTTTGGTGGTAAGTACTTGGAATAAATATATTTAATGCTTTTAAATATATTTGCTCTTGAAAATAATACTGAAGATTAAAAATTTTCATATTTGTCAAGGAAAATCTGTTCTAGGTCTCAATGCAAATTCAGGTTTGGTTTGTTTTGGGGTTTTTTTTGTTCTGACATGCTTATGAGTTTGCCTTACTAACTTCTGTGTCATGTGGGAAGATTATCTTTTATATTTAGTATATATTGAATATGTATTTTAAGTAATATGTCAACCTGATCTTCCAAAAATGTGATTCCACAAGCTGTTTTCTGGAAAGGGAACCGGATCACAAAAAGAAGCAGAAAATTATAATCAAGCCTTAACCACACGTACAAAGCACCCAATTCCTCAGATGCACTAAGCACTTTGGCTGTCTTTGTCACAATCTGCACATAGTTCATTTTCCATTGGTTCTTAGGTTGTTTCCATACACGAAGCACAAAGGCAGTACTATCTTCCTCTTTGCTGTGTCACTTTTGTGCTGTGCCCTTCGGGTGCACAGTGCAGGAGCTACTTGCATACTGCACCTACTGCATGAAAATGGCTATTCCCACTTTATTCAATGACAGTCTCTAAACCAAACATCTGTACTGCATGTGGTTTCTGATCACTAAGTTCAGGGCATACTTAAGGTTTAACCTAAGATAGACTTGACTTTTGAAGGCCAAAGGGCATAAGGGTGGGTGCACAGTCATACATTTATACATTGTAAACATGTTAGGGAGTCTTATTTATTGCCATAACTGTTCATTTTTTAAAAATAAAATCCAGTTAAATAGTTCTCTGTTGTTTAAAAATACTATTTATCTGAGCTGCTTCCTTCTCACATTCCATCTTCAGTGAAAGGAACACTATACAGGTTATACAGCTCTAAATGCATTTTACACAGGTCAGTTATTTTTTGTCAGGTAACCAAATCCAGTGTTGTCTAAGAAAGCAACTCGTTAGTGTTTGTCTGAACTCAGAGGAATGGACTAACCTGTTTTTAAGATAGTGTGATGCTTTTGTAGTTGTTTTACTTCCTATATTAATGATGATGCAAATACCTAGGATCATTTTGTGATATTTGTGGTTGACTTTTTTCCTTGCATTTTCTATGTTTTTCATGCTGCTTTTGATGGCAAATAAACCTTGTATTATTTTTTGGAATATGAGTTTATATGTATCATGTTTTAACAGGGAGTTAGATGAAATATTCCCATAATTGTCCTTATTCTGCATCTCTTTTTACCTGTATGTGAAAGGACTAAAAAGATGAACAGCTGCAGCTGCTGCTATTTCAGAATACTTATAATTGGATTTATCATACACAGTATTGACGGGTGGAAGTGTTTCAGTACAGTTAAATATTTATGTTCTGTCCTTAAGAAATAAAATCTTCCATCTCAAAATTATTCCTACTCTATGACATTAAAACTTTAAACTCTTTTGGTTACAGTTTTGAGGATATTCTGTGCCTTGCTGATTCCTCATCTTTGTCAGATATCACCCTTGATGGCAATCCAATAGCTCAGGAGACATGGTACAAACACACTGTTCTCCATCATATGATGCAGCTCCGACAGCTAGATATGAAGAGAATCACAGTAAGAAATTTCTGTTTTCATCAAATTTAATAGATCCTTGAAATCAGAAGTAAAATGTAGGGTTTTCTGTGTCTATGTGTATATTAAAAATACAATCTTTTTTCTTAATTTGGTATGGAATTGAATTGTGTATAGACATTACAATATTTAAAACTTTAACCTTTTTTCTTTAGTTCAGTATAAAGGTGTGCTTTTTTACTTCATTTAACATGTTTATTTTGAAGTGCTAAAACTCTTCAGTAGCAAATACTGCGTTCAGCTGCCATGTGACATGAGGGACTCTGCAAAGCTTTAGGGTAGAACTTTTCTAACAGTCTTTCCTGGTTTGTTGGATAGATCAGAAGGAACAGCATATTTCTTCCAAAGAAATGGTCTGTTTGCCCTAAAATTGATGTAACTGGCATCTTTCTTTTATAATTTCATTGGTTTGTCCAATCTGCTGCCCTAGGGCAACCTGGTGATCACACAGTTGTATGTGTGTCTGTATTCTTCCCTTTCTAACCTACTCTCCCTGTTCATTTCTGTTTCTGCTGCTCAAATTCAAGTAACCTTGATAAGGGAGAGAGGACTTGCAGACAATAAGTGTCCCATAGGCCTCTTGGAAATACCCTCCAGAGGATGAAGGACAATCACCAGGCTTTTACCATTATGTCACCTCTTTTCTCTTTTAATATTGGACTAGTCTTGCTAATTCTCCTGTGTCTGCTCGAAAGTAATGTGTAAGCATGACCTTAGGAGAGGGATCTACCCAGCAGCAACAGTGTTGCAGCATTAACTTTTTTGACCAGGTGATGGTACATACACCTTCTTTGAAATGCTCCTTTGTGCAAAGGCTGTACTCCATTATAAATTGCAGCTGTAGCTTTGCCACCTCTCCTCTTGTCCTGTAGCCTATCCAAAATGATTATAAAATAGAGCCAATTAGTATGAAAAATATAACATGTATGTGGAAAGCATTAATTTTAAAAGTGAAGTGGGGGGCATGAGAGTTTTGCTCCCAGCATTGAAAATACTAAATACTTGTTTGTTCACAGATATTCTATGCATTGATTTTTTAAAAAAATATTTTGTGAATTTACACTGACTTAATGGAATACTTGCTAATGACTTTGCTTTTAAAAAGCTTGTTTTATCAGTATTATTTCAGAAACTTGGGTCACATAAAGAAAATATTTCTCTGTCTTCCCACTTCTGTCCTTATCAAGATGGAAGGGATCCTGCTAGAAAGAGATGGGAAAAACTGTAGAAAGAGCTCAAACTCTTTTTTAGACTCTATGAGATGTGTGGGGAAAAAATTGTTAGAAATAAACAGCGGTGGGAAGAACTTAATCTGGGTTTGCACCTTGTTAAACATCAGAAAATCAACCACAAAGACAAAAAGCCATAGAAAACCAGACTTCACCAGTTGTGTTGCTTATAAACCTACTTGTAAATATAATGTGTTCTACACTGTTTGCCTTCTGTTTTTTGAGCCTTTTAACATTTTTCTCCATGTAGAGGGTGCTATGTGTTTTCTCCAATAAAACCTGTTACCCAGATATCATATAACTTAAGAAACTGGGGTTTAAAGAAAAATAGCAAGTATCATGGGATTTGTGGTAAAATTAGAGAGTTGGCAATCCCAAATCCAGCTGTTCTGCCTAGTAATGCAACATGCTGTCGACATCCGCTGTCAGGGTAGATGTAACTTAGTGGGGGAATGGATATACAATACTGAGTATGTCCTTTTTCTCACTCAATTAGTGTACCTAAACTCTAATTACATTTACAGAATCTTTTCTTTGTCAGTCTGAAGAACATTTAGACCATTTTGAACTTCTGCATTGCTTTGTCTTGTAGCAAACTGAGAGTTGGGTGATTGTTGGGATTTTTTTTTCTGGCTGGGAATTCTTCACTAACTTGTTCAGAAGCTTTTCTGCTCAAGAACTGAGTTTTACACAATTGTTACTTCTGCTTTTAATTTTTCTTTTACTGAAAGATATTTTCAAAAGTTTGTAAGAGGCTTGGAAGCTTCCTTGCTGTTTGGCTACAAGAAAACACATGCTCTTTGGTGCCTTTTCCATAGGATTCCCTGGAGAAAGGGAACCTTGGTGCAAAAATGTGGTGATAACTGTCTTAGGGAACTATTTAGAAACATAAATCTGTCATGAAAATCAGATACACTGCATTTGGAAAAAAAACATTCTTACATTGTAATTTTTCTGATACTGCTTAAGTTGGACAGATGTGCCTTTATGCAAGGGATTGTGTGCAAGAGATTATGACAACTCTTAAACCCTGATCTGTGAGGAAGCTGATGTTTTCTTAGGCCATCTCATTCCTAAGCCATTTTTGAATGTAATGTTCAAGCTCTCAAACCACTGAGGCATGGACCCAGTGGTGGTGAAATCCGTGGAGGTGTTAGGCACTTGTAACGAGCTTCACTTGTTCGTTGTCAACACAAGAAGACAATTTTCAGCTGAAAACCCCACCCACTTTATGTTGTGTTTCTAAAGCACTACCTCAATGCAAATCTTTTACTTTCTCGACCTTGGGTAGTTCAATCTAGAGGCTTCAAGAACGGGGAGGAGACTGAATTACCATGGCTGAACCGACTCGCCTTTGTCACTTGTGTTGCTGTCAGTAACCAGAAGTTACATCGTTACCTCACCTTGCTTGCAAGGATGGGACTGGATGAATGGCTCCCTGGAATGGGCTTGTGTGGCTGAAGTGCCTCACAGCAGGCTCAGGTTGCATTTGTAATTATTTACCTTGGTTAACACATTACAATGGTTGTTTTTCTGGGCACTGAAGCTTTTTCATTGTGTTTTGTAGTTTGAATTTTTGCAAAAGTGGGTCTGCCCAGTGGTGCTTTCAGTTGAGCTGTAACAATGTATTTTCTTCCACTCTTTTGTAACAGTAAGCAGATACTGTCTGCAGACATGCAATAAAATATCAAAATATGATTGAAAGGTGTACATATTCCTTACTAAGGAGTTATTTAACCAGGAATGCTTGCTATCCACTTCAAACAGCTTTTCTCAAGAGAATTTGCTAAGTGTATGTGTATTTCTATATGTGTGTGTAAATATGATATATAGTGCAGTAGTGAGGAAGAATACGCGCATTCCCTGTGGTGCTTTTAGGATCCTTTTCAGATTTTGCTGGATGCTTCCCCTTGGAAGACTGCAGCGATCGGCGCTGCTGCGGTAGCGCGCCGGTGGCGGCAGGGGGCGCAATCGGCACGGGAAACGCTCCTGGATTTCGGCGTGCGGGCGGGAACATCCCTCTGGAAATGATTGCCACCTGGTCCGGCAAGGGCTGGGTTAGAGGCGAATCCAAGTTATGGATATGGACAGCAGCGTAGTGAGGGGAAACCAAGGAAGCAGGGCCATAGCTCCGGCTTTTCCAGAATTCTTTCTAAAAGAGAAGGAGTTATGTAAAAATGAATTGTGGCAAGGTTATTTAGAGTTTTGTTTGCTAATATTTTGGCATTCTGGGGTTTTTTTTGTGGAATTGTGGGGGATGTGTTTTTTAAAATTGCTTGCATGTGTTGTGTAAGATTAATCAAGAAGTGTATATGGATTTGGTTTCCATAAAAAGTAGATCTGACCCTTGATCTTTATTCAGAGATTTTCTCTATCACCCTGCCTTTATGAATACTGAGTAAAACTAGGATGTATTCAATCTTTTGGTTGAGCTAACTTATTTTAGAAAATGAATAGTGTTTTTTAAATGTCGATAATTAGGGTAAACTCCTGATCAAGGAAAAAAGTCTTATTCAGTTAATACTCTTGTTAGAATTTAATTTGCATTTGTTCATTTTGATCTTTGTCTGAAGACTGTGTTGGTATGGAAGATAATGAAGTAACTTCAATGAGGGCAGTAGGCCTTCCTGTATTGAAGACAGTGTCATGAAGTACACATATGGACTGAATTAAGGGAAAGCTGAGAGAAGGAAGATAGAGTAAGAAGAGATTTGTAGAAGCTGAGAGAAAACTTATTTAGGGAGCTCTGTGGATGGCTGCCTTAAAACTCGTGTGGAAAAACTATAGCAAGTTGTTTTGAAAGGAATAAAATTAATGAAGGCTAATTTTCTATAGATTATTGTAATTTTGTTATCTATTCTCACCTTCCCCCAGTGTGAAACACAACACCACCTCATTTAGTTTGGAGCTGCGTCTGATGAATGGCCAGATGTTTTCTGCCAAATAGAATGGATAGTTTCTGTTTCCTCTTCCTTGGTGGTAAAACTAGCTTACATTTCTCTTCTTTCTACATACCAATTTAATATAATCAGACTTCTAGGGAACAAGAAAAATGTCCCTCAGTTTAAGACTTCTAAACATACTTTGTTATTTGATATGTTCAATGTGTTGAAAGGTCATTAGAGAAGATGAAGACACTGAAATTGTAAAAAGCTAGTTTCTTTAGGAAGCCTAGTTTAAAAGCATAAATGCATAGTCAAATGAAGTGATGTAATTAAAAAATAAAAAATCTCTGAAACAAATCTAACCTGCTTTCAAGGACAGATATCACTAATATGGTTCGCTAGTGTTGACCTTTTATTTTAAGACTTGTGCTTTTTTGCACAAAACACTAACAATACAACATAATTCATAATTGGGATAAACAGTTATAGTGAGAATAATTTTTGTAGTTCTTACAAGTTTTGAGTCATGTCTTGAGAAACACTACATTTTTGTTTTGCACTATTAATGATACATTCATATTTGCAACATATTATCTGTGTAAGGTTGACTTCATGATTTTCACAGCCTTTCCCGGAACCCTCCCATTCAGGTGTTGGGTTTCATTGTGTGATATTTTGTTGCATTGGCATCTAGAAGGCCTTCTGTATCTGTGTGTGCATTTATTGTGTTCTTCAGTTACTGGGTAGGTCCTTCTAACGTGGATTATTCTGTAATTCTGTGGCACTAGCCATTCGGAAATACCCTGTTTAGGAATAGCTGTAAAGCCCAGTAGCAGAGGAGGTTGCCAACAGAACTTCACCATTGAAAGGCTACAAGTTGCTTTGAGAACCAGTTAAAAAGGATAAAAAAGGAAAAAAAGAAAAGAAAGGTAAAGAAAAAAAAAAGTTAGCGACTTTCCAATTAGTGTTCGAGGGAAATTCTTGCATACAGTTGAGTTAGAGAAGCTTACTCTGTCCAAAGCCTCATGCCTTCAAGTACAGTGAGGTACTCCTCTTGTTTAAAATATAGCAGGATAAAGTCATGGAGGAACAATAAAAATCTGTTGTTTAACCCCTTTTCAGATTAATGCCAAATTCCATGGTATTTCAGTGGGTTTCAGGGGGACTGTACACAGATCAGAGAAAGTCTGCTGCATGAACTGAACTTCTTATGCTTTGGAAATTGTTTTCTTAAAAGTGTAGTGGCCATGCTAAGTGTGAAGTTCCTGTTTTATTTTATCTTCCAGTAAGCACTCACCCATGTGCTTAGGGGTTCTTACAATGCTCTAAGCATAGCATGTTTTATTTATGTAGAAATTTTGACACATCAATATGTCTTAATGGTTGATGGTGCTTTCTGTTCATTTTTGTTTGTTAATTTTGTTAACACGTAACTTCTCCAGAAAATGGAAAGGTTAGGACAGGAGCTTTCTATTTTGAGGGGAATGAAAACACTTTTCATATGTTCTGGGAAGACACTTCAATAGAAATGCCCAAATGGCATGTGAAGTAAATCAAAATAAGTTAAAGTATGCTTCCCAAATATTTGTGTTGGAAGGACTCTACACTTTTTACTTCATAGTGAACATTTCTTTTGTTACTTGGAAAATATATGTTCTAAAAATACTGTGCTGTGAGAATGTTTAGACTTTTGTAAACAAGGGGCATCCAACCTAATATGGGTGTATTGCAGAATCAAATTGCTGTACCAGGAAAATTATGCAACTTCACTTTCATTGTTTAGGAATCGATGACTTTCTTCTTGAGGCTTCTTCTCGATTAAGCAATAATATTGATGAGACATAATGCTAATGTAATAGCTAACTTTGAAAATGTTCTTTTCTTCTCAAATTCTGTTGCTGATTGAGAAAAGGCAGCCCTTGGAAACAGCTTACAATGATGAAAATGAATCCTGGATTATGATTCAAGCATAAATAGAACCCAGCTTTTTTGCTCTGTGTCTTTTCTTACAAAAAAATTCCTAGTAATTGCAAAGACTACTACAAAGATACAAAGATGCATTGCACTGTTATATCTAAAAATATTATTTTTCACTGTCATACTTGCTTTATACTTTTTCAAAGACCTTTAAATATTACTTTTAACTTGCTTTATCTTCAGCATTTATATCTGAGTAGTTATCAATTCTGTATTTCTTGATTTATTACTAGCAGTTTTATTTGTTTTAATATTTAGAAACATTAAAATGATAAAAATTCTAAAGCTCTGTTAAAATGAACGTTTGCATTTCAAATACCAGCACAAGAACATATTCATAATTTATCAGCAGTACTTTGCAGAATCTGATTTGTTCCTCCTTTTAGGAATTTTTCTCTTTTATCCAGGAAGAAGAAAGACGTATGGCATCTATTGCAGCAAGGAAAGAGGAAGAAAGGAAGCGTGAAAGCCATAAACAGACCTTGCTTAAGGTATTTTCTATGGCTGTTCTAAGGCTACTGTAAAGCAGTTTACAGCAATAATTTATATCCTAAGGTTTTTGCTGCAGATGTTATATATCCCCATGTGTCTGTATCTCTTTACACTCTATTTTTACAGCTTAAACAGTGCATTCCATGACTGAAACTCTTCAGTCAAATATGCAAGGTACACTTTAGCAAAAAGCCCCTGTTGAACATGAGTGCGATACATGTCAGTGGATGGCAAACTTCAGTTTTATAAATCCAAAGTAAAGGACTTTTCCAGTGATTCCACATTGCTGGAACTTGGTTCCCCCTATTTCAGGTGAACGCTCTGACTGCAGCCATGCAGGTTGTTCTGAAGTAGTTTTTCTTTCATTCTTTCCTCTTGGAGTTGTTCCTTTCCGTAGAAAGAGTGGAGTGAGGCCTCATCCAGACTCCAGTCCCTGTCCGGGCTACTCTTACCTCTCTTATCTCCCAGCCCAGCTGGGCTGGGTGGTGCTGACACGCACAGGGTGGAGCAGCCCGAGCAGGGGAGACCGGGGTGCCCTCCAGAGTGCTCTCCATGGGGCTGCTGACCACATGAGCTGTGTTGCAAATAGGGGACCAAAGTTCAAGGGTCTAAGAGAATCTACATTCCATCTGCTGTGTGAATATCACCATTTGTCTCCAAATTGGTTTTCTTTGGAGAAAAAACAGTGTGCCTGAAATTTTTTGTCATCCAGCAATGCCTATAGAAACAATCTCTTTCAATTTGGCAGTCAAACAAAAAAAAAAATTAATGTATCCATATTAAGTTTCCTACATAAAATCATATTTCATGAAGGGGATTAAACTGAAATTAGTTGCAGGAGGCTGTGAGAAGTGTAGCAAATGCATATAACTGAAAAATAAAAAGACACAAACAGAATGTTAACAGCATGTTAAAAGATGCTTTAAGTATATCAAAACTCCCTCAAGAACCTAAACATATGAATGGAGAAAAAATTTCTTATCTCGTACCTAAATATATATTTTCTTTCCTGTATGCTTGTATATTTCTATTGAAAAAAATATATTGATATAATTTAAAAGACTTAGATACAGTTTTGTGGTTTGGGGGGTGGGTTTGGGTTTTTTTAAATGGTGTTGTAGTTTGGTTTTAGTATTTCTTTTTTTCCTGTAGGATACTGATGTATATAAAGTCTCTTCAGAATGGAAGTATTGGCACCAGTTCTAGGTAGCATAAAGAAGTGAAAAATTAGTACATACTATTCACACATGGCATTATCTCATGCTGCTGGAAATGCAGATGTGTCTCTGATTAGAAAAAAAGAGTAGGTGTTTATTTGTAGTTCATGTTCTTAACCACTGATGTAACGTTTCCTTGTAGCAGAGGGATTGTTTGTCTTGATGGCCCAGATTTTGTGGTGCTTTTTGCTAGTGGAAAATTCCCTTAGAAAAAAAAAATATTTCTAGTGCCTAATGCCATTATTACTGAATTTCAACATTACATGGTAGACTTTACTGTAATCAAAGTATATTTCTTATCTTTAAAGAGTGAAGTGGCATAATGGCCAAATACCAATTTTTTTTATATGATTTAATGATTTTGTAGATCTTTCCTTTGTACATGGATTGTTATGATTCAGGCTTTTTTCCTATTCCACATATTTGAATTGAAGGAACAAATCTGCTCAAAGAAACAATGTCCAGCAAAAAAAGTTGTGAACTATAGGATTTTTTTCATAGTTAAATCTGAAGAAAATATTTAGAGAACTATGTTCTGCAACTTTTTCTACTGCCACATTTCTCCAAACTTTCTTAAACTATATGAAGTGTAAATGAAATTATAGGCACTTGTTCAGCAGCAGTTGCTGTTTTCCTGTATGCACTGCAATGAAAACGTTAATTTCAGCTGTGTCATCTCTTCTTTTTCCCTTGCTGCTATTTGTCTGCCTAAAGAGCAGAATTTTTCATCTCTTTTTCCAGACTAATTTTTTATCGCTTCCAACCCACTCTTCTGGGAAACTTTGAGATGTCCTTTGAAATGTATAGAGAATGTCATTCCTTTCCAACAGCAGTTGAACTTAATATTTACTGGAGCAAGAAAAAGTTATGGCTAGCAGAATCTTCACACTTGTAAAATTTGCTTTTTGTAAAATGAATTCTTGGAAATTTTCAAAGTTCTGTAGGAATCCAACAGCCCACCGCTGAGGGCTAGCAAAGCAGTAGAGCTGTACAGTAGTCAAGGTTGAGACCCTCACCCTTGAGAACAAACAGAATTTTCTAAAGGTGTTCTGATAAAAAATGCTGAGTATTCCAGCTTCCCCCAGTTCCTGTGACACGGAGCCCAGTTGTTACTGAAGTCTGTAAGTGTTGACCAATCCGTGCTCTCTAACTGGAGAGCATCATCATAACTCCCTGGGCAAATGGAATACGAAATAGAGTTTGGAGCTCTTTAAAATGGAAGAACTTTCAGAAGTAGCAGTTTCTACGTACTAAGAAGTTTAACTCCATGCTTTCAAAAGTTGTGGGTTTATTATGTTGCTTTTCTTGTTTCTGTTATTGCAAATTTTGTGACATTGTTTGCTGGCAGTTATGCAAAATGGCACTTGAATGATACATTGATTTTAATGCATAACCACCAACAAGTAGTATATTTCCTTCAATTTGAAACGTTTTGATCAAGCTGCATATTTCTGTCAGAACAAACAAATGTGTTGTGATAAGCCTGTTATGCCCTGTCCTAACTGAGGATGACTCGTGTGTGTTGTTTCAGGAGAAGAAGCGGTTAACCATCTGTAATATTGCTCGGCAGTGGGAGATCCAGCAGAACCGAATCGCTCTCGAGGCTTCTTTAAACAAAGATAAAGATAATGAGCCCTGTCAGATCAATGGCAGTGCTGCATACGTATTTCCTGAGGAAAGCAGGTATTTTACTGGATAATATTTCTACTTGTTCATGTCTGATGTTCCAGGTAACTACTTCTCACCTCTGACATCTCACTGTATTTCTTTATCAAAAATACTATATCCAAGTCAATCCTGAAAATGTTTTACTTACCTTTTGACTATTAGTAATAAGTAAGATGTTTAAAAAGTAGTGTAACAGCAACTCAATGCTTAAAGATGTGCAAGCTAAATTATTATGTGATTTTGCTAACTAAAGGACAACTTCATGTTTACAAGAAATGTTTAATATGAATTCTTGAGTTATCTTGAGGCTGTTCATTTCCTTAACAACTTAAATTGTTGCCTTCAGTTGAAATGAACAAAATTAAGATCTACGAGCATTATGAAGATTTGTAACCTCTTTGTGTATCAAGAGGTTTCATAGTAGAATTCATGCTCTTAGTTTGAACTGCAGCATCTTGTATTGGACTGCTTTCACACCCATGCAATTTTAAGAGTAACAGTTACTTGTTTTAGTTTTATTCCCAAGACAATTTTTGTGTTCTTGGTTTAAAATATATTGTTTTTGTGATACACATTTTATCTTGCTTATTTGCATCTAAGAGGTGGCCATCTGGCCAGAACCCACTGCAGAATTTAATGAGCAATGTGTGCTTTGGATTGGCTAAAACTAAAGTAGCACTTCAACCTTGGCTAGCTCAGGCAAATGCCTGAAAAAATGGTCTGCATGTATTCAAAAGCAAGGACAGCTTCCTGCTGTCCTCAGTCAATGCTGGAAACATCAGGGATGCTCGGGAAGTCTTTGTCTCTCACAAGCGGAACCCATCTGAGTTTGTCTGTTATTGGCTAGAACTGGTTCTTATCTCCAGTCAAGTGCTGCACCTTTTGAAACATTTTTTTCTTAGCATTTTTAAATTGCCATAGTCTTTTCTATTCCTGTGCTTCCAGAGCTTTCCCTTGAATATGTTTAGCCACTGCTTTCTCGCCTGATTGGTTTCTTCACAATTTAATGTAGTGTTGGTAATCTTCCCCCATGACCAAGTCCATGTAACTGTGCTAGTTGGTCTGTTAATGAACATATTCTTGTGGCTTGAGAAATAGTGTTGTTTGGATGTATATGTTTTATCATAGTGAAGAATTTCAGAAGATATTTTCAAGATGAGTGACTAAGCAATAAAATTGCAGGTGAAATTCGCTGTAGATATGATAATTCACCATAGATATAAGTCATTAGAGCTTCACATATTAAGTGAATATGGGCTCTCAACATTTTCAGTCAAGAGTGAAATCTTAGAGTTCTGATTGACATTGTCAAGACATCAGTCAAGAGAATGCTACTAGTCAAAATACCTTAAAAATACTAGGAATGTAGTAAAGAATAAAATAATAACAATCATTACATAACTTTCTAAAGCTGTAATTTGTGCTCATCTTGAATTCTCTGTACACTTTAGGTCCAGTCAGCTGAGCATATCATGTTGGAAGTAGGACAAAAAGAGATGGGAGTTGAGAACACTTGGATTTATTGCTTGATTTTAAAATTGCTCTCATGAATTGGAAAGGTCACATTATTTTAAAGAAATGCTTGAGTGATTGCTCATGTCATAACTTTTACATTTCATATAGCAAACAGAATGTGAAGGGGACATTGCTTAATTAAATACATAGTTTGAAGTTGTGTTTAATTTTTTGAAGTTGTGTTTAGGTATCTAAAGCAACACGAAATATGCTAGGTTAGCATTCTGAGTTAAAATTTTTAAGCAGATTATTAAATATGAATGGACTCTTTATTTAATTCCACACTGCCACCAACTCAAATACACCCAGAGCCTTTTTGCTGAAGAAGTAGAACATTTGCAGTGTTACTTGATGGAAAGAGGATTTTCCAGCACTTAGTGTTTTTGAACCAGATGGAGTCCTGAGAATGAATGAATGCTGAGAAATGCACTGGGTTTTGGTAAAAGAAAGCACTGTCATTCAGTAGAGTGGTGATATTACTTCAAAATCATCTCATTTATAGCACTGTATTTTTATTTCCTCTACAGATCTCTTGATACAATCCTGAGCAGTGCAGTACAAGGCTTGTCTGTCCTAGAGTCTCATTTAGTGGAAGTGGAAGGAGACACTCTTGGCTTGTATGGTGCTGGAGCACTGGAGTGCCTGGATCGAAATTGGAGTGTTCAAACAGCTGGCATCATTGTCACAGTCTCCTTTATGTTCATAGAATTTGATGAAATTGTTCAAGTGTTAGCAAAACTGAAGATGAAATTTCCTAATTGTGTGGTAAGCGTGCCTCATATTTCAGCTCTGTGAACAGCTATGGAATGTATGTGTTCTCTAATAGAACCTTACTTGGGCATAGCCCCCCTGAGCACTTCCATGTAAATAGATACAGTCATGAATTACATATTTCCTTGTGTTCTAATGCTAACTTTGATACTTAGAAATCAATGGTTTAAAGTTAGCTTTCTTTTCAGACTGGTTTTTATTTCTTTTAATTCCATTAACCTAGCTGATTATTTTTAAGTTGCAAAACTTGTGTGTAAATACAGTATTTCTATTCTATAATACTGTTATTGATCCATGGTATCAGAAGGACTTCATTTGTGTTGTGTGTTCAAAAATCAAATTGCTGATAAGATACAAAGATGTAAAATTTGAAGGAATAGCTAACTAAATCAATACAGTTCTTGATGAAGCAAAGCAACAGAAATTTTGCTACCATCCACTAAATTTTCATCTTCACTGTCACTTTTTCCTCTTTTCCCTTCCCTCAAAAATGCTACTGTGTAACCAAATACACCATGTTAATAGGACCACTAGTGTAGGGCAGGGTATGAGTTAGGCCAGCATGCTGTGCCCAAAAAAGGCAGAATATTTATTTCCTTTTAGGTGTAGGTGTTGCAGGTGCTTTACTTGCAGAATTAAATTTTGATGAAGTAGTATCATTGCTTTATGTAACATTGAAAATATTCCTGCTGTTAATAAGGGATTTATAAATTGCTTGGGGCTTGTAATGTTGACATCTCTTCATATATTTAGATACATTAAGCAATATAGGATTGCAATAGCCATTGGTTGATACATTTATGTGTTTTGCTAAAAGACCTCACATGAAATGAGCTCGGTTGCTTCATCAGACCTATGACTGTTTGAAAGTTGACTGGCACAAAATAGGAATCATTGTGTTCACTCTTTGCTTCCTTATTTAATTTATTGTGGTTTGGCTTTTTTTTAGCACCTGAAGTTTAAGGAGACAAATCTTGTGGCACTGCAGCAATTCAATGCCTTGGCTGAGATGCATCGCATGGAACAGTTGACAGTTGATCCTCAGGGAAATCCGGTCGTCAACTTTGCTTTGTGGAAATTCTATGTTCTGTTCAGACTGAACCATTTCAATCTACAGAAGATAAATGGAGTGAAGGTAGGGTAGTGTTGCTGATTTTGTATAACTGGTCTTACCGGATAAATTAGCATTGTTTTTAAAAGAGCAGATGAATTGCTAATAAAGTGAGCACAACCATGTCAGCATCTTTGCAGCATTAGGGGGGGAACATTTAAGTAGACTTCACCGTGTAACTTGTTGTGCAATTAATATTCTAATTAAAATTGTTTAATAAAATTAAATTTGCACCATTAATGTTAAAGAGCTGCACCGTTTTACTTGATTTTAAGAAACACTTGTTTATTGTTTTTGAGAAGACCACAGTGCTGACATTGAATACTCATGAAAAAGTGTGTTTGACAGACTCTTTAGTAGTTTACTGTATATGATTATTTACAATTTCATACTAAATATCATAGGCTTATAGCAGAAAATAAGATTCTATCACAGGAAAAGTCTGTCAAATGGGTTTTTTTATTTTTATTTTTTCTGCTTGCTATTTACAAGATCTTTAGTGTGTTTTTTTTAGTTGGGTGTGCATTTTATGTTTAAATAAATAGAAAGTTAGGACATTAATTTTGCTGTTCTTTGTACTTTGTATTCCCCTTTATATCAATTGAAAGTAAATTTATTCAAGCATATAAAACAGCTATTTTATACTTGAGCTTTGATCATAAAGGGGGTGAAAATAGTTACAATGCAACACAATGTTTGAATGCACATTCAGTTTTAAATGCTAAATAATTTAAGAGATGTTATGGAAGTTAATTAGAGCAAAAATAATACATAGCATTTAGATCTGGTATTTTAATTTGGTCATCATCATATGTTTTGGATTAGATATACTTGTTATTTGATCCAGCCAAAGCTGGATGCTGTGGTTTACTTGGTTTTTGGTTGTGTAAAATATAAATTAGTTGCTCAGAAGAGCAGGAGTAGATAAAGAGCTTAAACGAATTAACTAGCAAAGAAAGGATGGGTGGAAATACAACTCACTCCAACAGCATAGAATCTTGAAAAGCAAAAAAAATAAAGCGATAATCAGTAATTCCATGAAAAATTTAGAATAACCTTGAATTTAGTATTTTACCAAAAAATGCTTATCACATTTGATTTTTTTAAAAAGTTTATTTCTTTTTTTTTTACTGCGCCATATTTTCAAAATCACACAAAAAGCAAATAGAAGGTAAATCTTGGCTGTTTAGTCTTCATGGAGAAAGAAAGTGACACAACTACTTAAGTAGACTTTTTGTTACAATCTCAAGGGCAACAAGTTCAGTCTCTGAAGGAAAATTTTGAATTTAATAGTTCTTGGGGATGAATTTAGTAAATGGGGCACATGTAGCACAGCATGAATTTATGTGGGACATATATCAGATCTTAAATATGTATGACAAGAACATTTTTGTCCTCAACAAACTTTATCAGCCAGACCACACTACGTGAATATGTGTACACAGAAACTTTTTCCTAGTGTCGTAGCCAAGCAGGAGAAAGAGATGAGCTCTGATCGTTGTTTTTCGTTATCCTACAGCAGAAGTCATGGTATCCAGCTTTGCAGATGTGTGTTACCTTTTGGATTCACAGGAGTAATAGAAAGTTCTGTTTCAATGTAAAGAACACAACCCCTGAAGTGTGTTCTCAGACCTCAGATCAGCCCTAAATAATAGTTTCAGATGACAGAAAGGGAAATGTGCATATTCTGCTATTTTGATTACCATTTGTGTGCAATGCTTGTGGAGACTATTGTGTTGCCAGCTCTGAGGTACACAGAGTTCCAAAGTAAAAGCAATATATACTAACTGAATTAACGAAATAAATTGCATAACTCTAGCAGTTCTAAACTATAAAAAACCTGTGTAAAAAAGCTTATTTTCTCCCCAGCCTCCCCGCTCCATTCCAGTTAATGTTCCAGGCTAGAAGCTGAGTAGGGGGAAGTTGGTCTCCCCCAGCAATGATTCTGTTGATGATTCCCCTTGTCCAGTTGTTACATTTACTAACTGTGAAGAAGCAAATTCTCTTTATTGAGGTACTACATGGAGTTTTTCCCAGTGATAGTAATCTCAGATTGATTCTAAGTTGTCAAGGTTTGAGGTGACTAAACCCCACAGAATGCTGTACACCCAGCAGTCTGGAATACAGTGTGACAGATGCATCCCATTCCCTGAGCTGGCCTATGGGCACAGTTGGTGCCTGTTCTCTGTACTTGGCAAGGAGCAGGCCTGGAGCCTTACATTTATGTGATACTACCGTTATGATCTTTTTGTGATTAATGGAGCAAACAATGCACTGCAGTAAGATAGAGAACATGAGTTTTTGTCAACTGGAGAGTGTATTCAGCATTGCTGTCTCTGCTGACCTGGTCCTTATGCTTCTCTTAACATAAATAAATACATTAAAATCACTTATTTCTCCAGCAGGCATTTCTGCCTGCATTGGGCTTTGTTTCCCTAGCTGCCTTCTGTGCTCTTTGTTTTAGACCTTGCTTCTGTTACAGACTGTTCAGCAAGGTCATCTACTCCTAGGCTACTAAGTAAGAGTTATTTTATTTTAAGTGAAAATGAACAATTCTAAACACTGTGAAAATGGAATTAACCTTATGTTTCTAATTTCCTGATCTATGTTTTCCTCTGGTGAATTTATCCCTGCATTATGCTGTTGCAGTATAGTTTAGGCAAGGGTAGATTTTGTTGTCTATAAACATTATACAAGAATACAATAAAAGTCTGTTAATGTGGATCAAAATTTCATTTTAGTCACAGATTTGAATAATACAGAACACAGAGTTTCTCTGAAAAACTTAGTAAATATTGTGAGTATTGAAGTGTATTTAATAATGGGTTGCTTTCCCAAAATATGTTATAGGATGAATAGAAATTAAATTTGATCCAGAAGTTAAGAAGTCAGTGAGTAAGTTTCGTTGTCCACTGTTATCCAGGTCAGATTTAGATGATCATAAAGATTGCTTCTGCTCTCAGTGCAAAGCCAGGAGTCCAGAAACTGTGCCAACAAACTTTTGGCAGTGGAAATCGGTTCACAGTCTGGCCATCAGGGTAGGAGGAACACAGGCCGTGGTCTCCAGAGGTTACGAGCCAAGATAAACAAAAAATAATAACAACCACCACCAAAAAATGAACCCCTTCCACCTTCTTTACACTTCCCAATTTTGTATAAAATTAATCCTTAAAGTTTTTCAACCATTGAAAGTCAGTTTAAAGAGACATCTGCAACTTAATGTTGACACAACAGCATGGTAGATATTTAGAGAAATATAGTGAGTGAACACTTATTTTCAGGAGTTGAAAAATGCAGAGAAAATTTTTTCCCGCTAAAGCCTCTCTTTTATAAAATCTTCTTCATGATGATGCCAAAATAAAAGAGTCTATAACTTATCTTTTCACATGTGCGTGCCCAGAATTTTTGTGTTTCTCCAGCATAATTTAATCAGAAGTTTTCCAGTAGACCTTCTGTATGTGCATGCAGTATGGAGCAGAATTAATATGTCTGGCCTTCAGAAAATCAGTGTAAGAAACTATTATAAAATTCCTCATTTCACAAAGACTATCTTGAAGCACAGGGCTGCACATATATACATTAAAATTTCCAGAATTACAGGAAACAGAACAAGCACCAGTACTTCATTTGGTTTCTTCTGAAGTACATTTAAAGTGCCAGTAAAAGCAAATCTATGTTTTGAAGATATGCCTAGAAGAGATCTGTGTGCAGTGTTCTGTATAACAAATTTCAGTTAATTCTCAACATACATGTGTAATGAAATACGAATGTGCTAATTTTGAAATGTAAGGTTTTTTTCCTTTTTTTTCCCTTCCCACTCTCTCACAGGTTACTGAAAATGATATTGTAAAGGCAGAAAGGCTCTTTGGCATTCTGGCATATGTGGCATCTTCGGAGCTGCCCCATTATCGTGTGCTTTCATTATTTGGAGAATCCAGGTAAAATACAAGGAACAGAATTGGACTTCATCCAGAATGTGTTGTTTAACTCTTTTACACTGTCACGATAAATTCTTTTTAGGTAAAAAGATAAAAATTTCACAAATACCATCTTCCAGAAGATAGGTCCTCTGCTTAATGCACAGGTGTTACCATCTCCTGGTCCATGTAGCCAGAGGTTTTCACAGAATTTGTATGAAGTCTGTGTAGATGAAAAGTCATGTGAAAAATACATAGGCACTGTGAAAAATACACAGATGTACTGCTTGGTCAATTCTTCAGTTGTACTGGGATTGGTGAGGGCCTGTGCACCTTCATGGTGCAAACTGGCTATTCTTAGTGGGTATTTTATGGTGGGTGACTGTAACAGTTAACAGATTTAAGAGTTGTACTGTTAAAAAAGGTGGTTAAAGCCCCTATTTTTAATTTTCTATAGATGAGTACTTAGTAAAAATTTAAACTGCAAGAATTCCTATTGAGGAGATGCTATGTGATATATATCAAAGTCAATTGTTTAGAGGCAAATTAATGAAGGACTGTCTAGAGTCCTATGTATTTTGAATAACTTGAGGATGCAATATACTTCAAAGCTCAAAAGTATTTGTTCAAAAGGAGAGAACTGCCCCCTCGCAATCACTAGAAACATCTGCACTTAAAAGTTTTCAATAATTAGGACTGTAAATCTCTTTTCACAGGAGGAAGCAATTCCATTATCTGCTGGAGGGAAAGGGAAAGAAATCTGGGATTGGGAGTGAGGAAAGTAGTGATAACACAAGAAACGGAGGGGAAAGCACAGGTCGAGCAATGTTGAATTACATGACAAAGGACTTCCATATGGAAAAGCTTGAGGTGAATATATCATTACAAAATTCTTTCATTTTTCTATTGGGTAACCTTAGGCTGCTACTCACTGAATTTGTCTAAGTATCAAGTTTCAGTTGTGCTATTGAGAATGGTAGTTTTAAAATTACACTGCTTAACATATTTACACATCTGATCAAACATTTCATCTAACTGATCTTTGCCAAAATACTGGAAAACCTCAGTTTCTGTCTTTAGGGGTTTCTGAACGGTACCACTGTCTCAGAAATACTTTCTCTTCTACAAGCTATGTCTTCATGACAAAATGTACCTGCAACAGTAAAATGTAAGGAGTGAGCACAGTTTTTTTAGGAAGAAAAATTTATATTGTGCGTGTTAGATTTTCCCCAAATGAATTGGTGAAGAACACCTCCAGACAACACTTGAGATAGTGCAGGCTGTAGTAATAAAGGACTGCTTCCTGGTTTTTAAATGAGCTACAGGAAAATAAATAAATATATAGGAAATGTATTAGCTTTAATTATTAATAAAATTGCAAGCTGACTTGTTTCAGACAAGTGCATCAGTCACGCTTGTTTTAGTTTGTATTTCTGATCTGCTAACTCTTTTGCTTGGGCAAAGGAAAATTGTTCCCAGGGAGAACATGATTTTTTCAGCCACAGTCTCCTTTCTGAGCAATCATCGTGAGTTGGAGCTGTATGCACCCTGCTTCCCACATTTGTCCCATTGTTTGCTTTTTGATTATGTGGAAATATATAAATCCTCTAGTGCAAGAAATTAAATCAAGTTCAGTAATCACTGAATTCTGTTATTCCATTGTGGTTTTGTTCTCTCAGATCCACAGCATAAAAAGGAGACAGTGACTGCATATGTGGAGAGATTAAATTAAGAAAACATTTTAGTTTCAAAAGCTGCGATAGTAGCTCTTAAATCTTTGAATGGCATGGAGTAAGACAGTGAGGTATTCCTATTGTCCTTTACCATGGAACCAGTCCTATAAAAAAATACAGTAAGCTAAGTATTTGTACAGTCCATTAAATATATGCACTGTTTTCTCTTTCCAGTGCAGCAATTCCCATCTTGTCCTTTGCTGTAGCATTGTGTACGTGGAGCAGGTACTGCAAGATGGCACAAGAGTGAGATAGGCAAAAAAGTCTTCTTCCAGTTCCCCATCAGCAGTGAACTAGCATAATAAATGTGCCTGAATAAATGTACTGCTAAAGAGGACAGTCTTGGGTCTTTGATTAATAATTGGGGTTTTAGCTGAAACTGCTGGAAAGTATTTTCTCAGCTTTATCATTCATTAAAGCAAGCTTCTGTCTTGGTGGTCTGAGGCATAATGGAACATTTTTAACATGTCTCCATTCTAACTAGTTAGGTATTTAGCACCAATATAACTTATTGTTCAAAGCTTAATATGGCATTTTATAGAAACTTTGAAGAAGCAGGGATTAATACAGTTAGAGTTACTGAAGTGCAGAGGTAGTAGTTGCACAAAGCGCAGTAACTTTTTTAATTTTTAAAGGTTCAGCTTACTTCAGTATCTAATGTAATACACGTTAGGAACCAGCACTTGCCAGTGCCTGCGGAAAAGGATGAGTACTGGCATGATTTTCCTGTCACAGTATGCTTGTTAGGGCAGGTAGAGAACCATATACTTTTCAACTGTTCTACTATAACAATAAGGGAGAGAAGGAAAAGTAGTACTTGATAGTTTCTGTTAATTTTCGCTGCTATGCCAGAAAGCAACAAAAATTGTAATGCTGTTGAAAGATATTTATATGATTACTTAAAAGTTGATTTCAGATAAATTATTGAAGTAATATAGTATGAATATTATCAATACACTAAGATTCTGTGGCCACACTTATAAAAGCTTGACATAGATCCTGGGCCATGCAACTTAAAACCAAGAGGAGAAAGGGCACAATAACCTCTTTGCCTGCTAATTGCTGTGTTCTTCAATTCATTTAATTTTTGTGAGGGTTTTTTTGGAGTTGCTCGTTTTAAACTTTTTTCCCATTTCTTATACGTCGTGTAATGGTTCTCTCATGCAGGAAATCAAGGAAAGAAAAACATTTTGCCAGACATACATCGAGAACTTAGTGAAAGAAGCAGCTGACATCAATATGAAAAATGAGTCGTTGCAGAAGCTTTGGCCTCAAATGTTCATTGAACTTGTCAGAGACGCTGTGATAGAAATTCGCAATAAAAACTCCTACATGAAGCTCTGCCTACAGCGGATCACTGATCAAAAACAGTAGAGTCAAGGCGTGTTGTCTTGCCAGCTTTTGGTTCAGTATTCTATGATGTTTTACAAGCATAAACCAGTACAATATACAATTATCATCACTATGGCATACTTCACTTCCCCCCGCAAAGGGATGCCTTTCAATATTAATCAACTCTCAACAGTTTTGGAATCAAAGTTTGCTTTCATAGTGCTTTAACAATGCTTCCTTGGCTAACTCAAGTGATAGCATAGAAATGACTTGGTGATTGTCATATTTTGCTAAGTTCTTGTTTATTTTTTTCAGCTACCCTTGATTCTGTAGTGCTACAACTTTGGTTTTTAAAGAACAAATTTACAATGCTTGGCTTATTTTTATTGAACACTTTTCAATTGTCACCTTTTTGAACGCTGCTGTTTAAAAAACCCAAGAATAGTAGCTGATTTTTTAATGACCAAAAGCTAATAAATTATTTTTACACCCTGAACTCGATGAAGATTTATTATGGTTGTTTAATTTGTGAGATTGTAGAACACTTTTTCACATGAATGTCATGAGAGTGCTCAGAATATCGACATTTAATGAGCCTAATTCTCAACTGAACAAATTACCCAAACTTGATTTCAGATGTTTTTCATTAATTTAACTAATAAGTTTGTGTAAATTGTATGGGTAAAATATGATTTCAAGGTATACTCACTTGAGCTTTATTTTTATTTTGTTAAAATATGTTAATATAATTTATTTTGTTTCTTGATAACTAAGTTATTAGATTCTGAGGTTTGCCAAAATTCAAATGAGTTAAATGCATGCATTACATTTGGTAGGGAGACTGATGACTACTATGCAGCTGTAATTCATTTCTGTGACTGTGTGAAAATTTCATATTATCAATAAAAATAAATTCTTCATTTTTACCCTTTGCAGATACTGTAAAGAAGTCCTGTGTGCAAAGAAAAGACTTCTCCTTAATGCTGCATGAAGAGATGAGACACAATTTGCCCCCCAAATCAACTGTGAATGGGTAGAAAAACCCCACATTCCATAGTACAATAAGTCCAACTATAAACACCTTGCCAGCTTCTGTCCAGAAATTGAATTTAGGAAGTGTTAGCAAGTCCAGCTGATTCCCAGGGATAGCATTCATATGCAGGTAGAAAGTTGTGCCATTTAAATTTAACTTTTTAGTTCCATTGTATCTTAAGTAAAACAATCCAGAACCTTTGTAAATTTTTTTTTACTTAATTGAAATTGTTCTTATTTTACTTAGGCTCATTTATAAAAAGGAAACTAAAGAAAACATCCTGCAAGGGTTTCTATGGCTCAAAAGTAAATTTATTTTAAAACTTTGTCTGGAAAATACTCTCTGGCAAAGCAGAGATGCAGATACAGTTGGGTAAGGATTAGTGCCCTGGAGATCATGAAATCATAGAATGGTTTGGGTTGGAAGAGACTTTAAGGACCATCTCCTTCCAGTGCCCTGCCACAGACAGGGACACCTTCCACTATCCCAGGTTGCCCAAAGCCCCATCCAGCCTGGCCTTGGACACTTCCAGGGATGGGGCAGCCACAGCTTCTCTGGGCAACCTGTGCCAGGGCCTCACCACTCTCACAGGGAGGAATTTCTTTTTTATATCTAATCTAAATCTTCCCTCTTTTAGTTTAAAGCCACTCCTACTTGTCCTATCAGGACATGTCCTTGTTCAAACTCCCTCTCCAGCTCTTTTGGAGCCCCACTAAAGCACTGGAAGGTGCTTTAAAGTCTCCCTCGACTCTTCTGCAGGCTGAACAGGCCAAACTCTCTGAGCCTTGAGCGAGTAGCAGGAATCATGTGGTCATAGGTATTTTGGAGTGTGCAGCCTGCTTGCATTCAGGTCAAGCTGGTGCATCTGGTGCATCTAAGTTGTCAGAGAGAATCCCTTTTCAGAGCATGTCACAGGTTAACAGACATGGACACTATTAAATGCAATTTGCCATTTGTTTCATGTTATATGGGATGTTTTAGAGCATACTTGCAGGTACCTGCTTTTTAGTCTTTGCAGAATGTAGTAGAGGTTGGTCACTTAAATTCTAAGGAAACATTAGAATTCCTGAAGAAAGTACTCTAGCAGTTGATAGAATTTAATAGAAACAATCACCTATCTGGGCTTTTTGAACTGCTTCATGGAATTTATGGTAAGATTAGTGTATTTGATGGCAGTTTTTTCCTTTCCATTGGAAAATTGCACTGTCAAGTTTTATGGTGCATTTTATTAAAGGAACAAATTAGGGCTCTGCAAAATGTGAGAAAAAGGAGAGTTTACATTAGAGAAATAGCCAGTATAGAAATGCTCATGAGTAGGTTTTTGGATCCATCCGTTACTTTACAGAATTTCTATGCCAAGGGGGTGGGTGGAGCAATTCCAGCTTCTGCACGGGGACAGAAACCTCGGCAGCTGTGTGAAAGTGCAGAACTCTCCTGATGATGTAGCTGGAGCAGATGGGCCCCTTTTGAATCAGATTCAGCAGCAATAAAAGAGTGGAGAAAAAGTGTTTTAAGAAGGTTGTATTGGTCTAGAGGAACAGGAAGTCCTCCATGGGAAAATCCAGAGAAAGGCCAGACTTTCTGATACTGAGGCTTTAGAAGCATAATCCTGGTTTGAGCTTTAAGGTAGGGTCTTGAAAAAATGAATCAGAGGGTGTTGATGGGGAGTTGTAGAAACATCTTAAAATACTCTGTATTCCCAGTGGTCGGTGAATGCTGCCAATTTGGACTTTTTTCACTAAGAGCAGCTGTTTCATAACAGGATTGCTAAATGGCTGAAGTGTGGGTAGGTAGGCAGCTATTATAAATGAAGAAAAGATTAATGTTGGCCTCATAGGTTCTTTTCACATAAAACCAGTAGGAAAAAAGGGGGCTTACATTTTTACTAATTCTTTTTAGAAAACAAGTGATGGATTAAAGTGGTGTTAGACCTAAGAGTACATAGAATTTTCAGCAGACAGAGGATCTCAAAATTGTTAGCATGCTATATGTTGTTTATGTGGTTACCCAAATTATTTGTTAATTTATACAGACTCGTGAGATACATTCTTGTAGTTGCTTATTAAGGAGTTCCCAAGTACCTAAAAATTTGGAGGTCATATAAGCAGCAAGTTCTAAGATGTTCTGTAACTTAAGTGCTGCATATGTGAGCTTTCTGTGGTTACAGGTGTAAATTGATGACTTAAAATAGCCATTGATATTGAAGATGGGGACCCTTTAATAAAACCTTCCAGTCTGAAAGCAGTTTTTTCTTCTTCAAAAGCCTTTAAATGCTGCATAAACCCAAATTTTGATGTTCTTAATATTTCATTGATATCCCCTCCAAAACAGACTGTTGTGATCCTCTCACATAACCTGACTTTCTGCACAAGACAGGAACTACTACTGTAAAATATCCATATGTTCACTAGAAGTCATCTTGAGGGTTAAAAGGATATTGTTTTGACTCTTAAGTCTTTTGAAAATTCTTTTCCCCCGTTGATTTTTGCATTATTTATGCAGTTTAGTTATTTTCTGAGACAGATTTCTTCTATGTCCAGAGGCAGATAATGATGGATGATATTTTTTTCAGTTTCAGTTTAGCTGTATCACGCACCAAGGCCCCATTATGTCATGCAGAGTCACTATTTGTTATGCAACTGAAACTTGATCTTCAGTAAGGAGACTGATGAGGAGCTCTATTTCATACATCCCTTTTTATACAGGATCTGAAAAAGTAATAGAGCTGCATCTGTGCTGCCACAGTGGAGCAAAGGGAGAACAAATTCACTTGATGCAAACCAAAAGCCGATGCTGTCAGTTATGAGGGGAAAAAGAAAGGTACTGGGAAGAGGTTTTAACTGAGCATAGAAATAAGTAAAACTGCCACACTGCTTGGGACCAAGGGATAGATCTGAATCCAGAAATAGCCAAAACTGTTTCCCATTATATAAAAGTGAATGATCTTTTTCCACTGCTACAAATGTACTTTTATTATGTAAACTACTTAAAATAGTTACAATAATTAAAAAGTTAACCTATTAAAAGAGAGCTGCAGATTAAGTTAGGCTATTGTGGAAAAAGTAGTGAGTCCAAAATCTATCTATACATTCCATAAATTCAGGATAAGTGGCTACCTTTTTTTTAAAATCAGAGCCATGGACTGTAAAAGTTACAATGATACTTTTTGTTGCTACTTTTTATTACAGTGACACATCAGGATGAATTGCTTTTTGTTAGCTGATTTATTTAAAGAGCCTAAGGCAAATATTTGCTATTTCATATTATTAAGCAATATTCATAAAGATGTGATTTAGATTGGGAGGTCCATGTGCAGGTTCAAAATCGCAATAGCAGCTATTTGTTTTGATTGGGAAAACAGACTCTTTGGATGTTTCTCTGTTTCCACATCACACAAACTCTGCTACGTCTTGAAGCCCAGTTTCATTGAAATTTGCATTTTCAAGTTGGAGGCATCAAATTTTTGGGGATTTGTAAGACCTAGTGTTTTGTTATACGTGTAGAACAAGGAGTTGGAAAGGGGAGACTAGCTGTCACTTTGTTCTACTGTCTGATAAGGTGGCTTTTACTCGAAAGTGGACATGAACTGATTTTTTTGCATATGAAAAAGGAGATAGTGTAGGCTACATAGACTTGAGATAATCTTACAAAAAGCTGAGAGGTATCTGCTTACACACATCACCTCAGAGCTGGATTTTCTTGAGCATGAGCTAAAAGAAATTGAATCTAAGGGACTGGTTTTACAACCCAAGTATTTGTTGGCTGGCTTTGCTAGGCTTCTGCTCTCGGGGGAAGAAGGAAAAGCTCATCTGGAGGAACTCTTGTCTCTGTTTGCTGTGGTGAAAACAGCATTTCTTTACAAGCTGTATATTGGGGCTTATATGCTATACTACTGTACAGATGGAATGGACAGATGCTTCTGCTTATTGTATCAAACATCAGGAAACCCTGGTGAAGAATCAAGAAGTCTTAATGGGGGGAAAAAGTGACTCTTCTCAAACTCTAAGTTGTGTGGTTTTGGTGGTTTTTAAATTTCAGTTATAGATTAATGTAATAGAAGCAGAAACATATTTGACTGATAAAAGTACACTGAGTGTATAAAAAAGTTAAAAACTGCAAGTTAAAATATTTATACCAAATCCAGAATTAGAAGCATCCAGCAACCCCAAGAAACATCTTTGTACAAGGGAACTCTATATTCCTGACTACTGATACACAGACTTGAGGAGGCCCTTATGGGTCACTGTTTTATCCAGCTTTTTGGAAAATCCAGACTGATGGCTTCCTGATTGCTGTGGACTTTGGTTGATTGGTACAGTATAAAATAATGTAATTAAGACAGCAGGATCAGATTTCTTGGTGATGTATTCTGTTGATTAATGGCATGACAATTCTTAATCCCATCTTTTGTTGCCATCTTCTCAATTAGGTAGTAATTGCATATTAAGGAAGATCTTGTGTGCATTCTTCATTCTTACATAGTGCATGGTATCTGGTATATCACTATATCCATAACTGGGATATTTTCACTTTCAGACAAACTATTCCTTTCACTTCTGCTTGCCTAATATGGGTATTCCAGAGGTTAAATTCTGCAATTAGCAATACTCCATTTTACATCTAACAAAACTAGAACTTTTAATGGACACTGGGCAGGTCATAAACAAGTTCATTCTTTCTGGAATTATAGACATGGATAACATAAAGAGCACTAATCTTTTCAGAGCAATGAGAATGATACCTTTCAAGAGTACAGGTAATAAAGAAAAGTCTTTATGTAGTATTGAGCACTTTACATTTCAGCACAGGAGAAGGCAGCCTGGAATGATAATGGTTTCCAGCTATTTATAATATATCATTAGACAGGAGATTGTAAAATTAATTCTGACTACAGTGGTGAAGAAATTGTGACTGTGAATATGATGTTTGTCCTATATGCTCACATAGTCTAGACACCTTACTTGGTCATGCAAATAGCAGTGGTCGCACACAGTAAAAGAAATCATTGCAATATGTAGAGAAGCTGTGACTTTACAGTGATAAAAAATGCTGAGTTCATTGATTCGCTATTCTATTACACTTAGAAATTATCCTGTGATTCAATATGGGCTGTGGTTTGTATTCTGTGTGGATATGTAGCACGTTTGCTGCCTGTTTGCGTTAGGCTTCAATGATCTTTGCTTTCTAATAAAATAAAGAAATACTTCTGAAGAGTGATGAAAGGAGCACAGAGCACAGGTTTTTTCAGTTTCTAACTCAGCCCTGACAACAGAGTATATTAAGCTTCATACAAGTATTGTATTCTGGGTAAAACACTCATGTTGGAGCTCTCAAAGTCATTTGACTATGAAGCTGTGTGTAAGTCTCCTCTGCAGATGTACTAATGCAAGGTTTAAATGCAAGTTGACATTGCTGCTGAAGATTCTAAAAGGTATTTGCATTGATTTGTGCTCTTTATTAGGGTGCATAATCCAACCAGGAAAATCTAAACTAGGTAATTTATGTGAGCTAAAACTTTGATGCTCTTGAAGTTGTTGCAAGATTTCCAATGATTTGACTGAATTATTTTTCTGTCTATAGTAGTGACAGCTGTGTCTCCGTCATCAAGATTCTGTACTGGCTGCAGGAAAACAGACACTTCTACATGTGAAATATCTGATTTGTTTGAGATGTCCATCTTTTGAATCAAGTGGAGTTGCTTTTTCTTTTTATTCCTTCCCCTGTGTAGGCAGTCATCCAGGTGTTGATGCCTGCAAAAGTTTGGATTTGTACAGCCAAGCTCCATCCTTCTCATTGTTGTCTGCTTCCCTCTCATGCGATTCAGACCAATGTGTTCTTCTGTGCCAGTCTGAGCCCACAGAAGTAACCCACTTTATGATGAACAGACGTGTTCTACTTGGATTTGGGGAAAATTTGAGTGTCCCAGACTTCCAAACGGAGAGCTCCACATCCCAAGTCATGCTAGACTTCAGTGAGATCTAGATCAGTAAGTTCTTTGGTCACATTTGAAGAGGCCTTGAGGTCTGGGACACAGGTTCTTTCCTTTGCTGTTTTGAATGCATTTATTGCCAAAGGGAGAGAGTGCCATGGTGATGTGGGCAGGGTGGGAGACTGAATTGGAGCAGACACTGTTAGACAGTAGATAGCTGCTTTTTCACTCAAAGCAGTGCAATAGCATACGTCTGTGAGCACTAAAGTGTTGTAAAGTGTGTTAAATGTGCTTGGTGACAAGCCAGAAATCCATGTGTTAAACATGTCAAAATAACCAATTTATCTCAGTTGTTAGACAGAGCCATTTCTGTGGTGCTGAGCTGACTGGTTCCAGGCAGCTGCTGTCTCTTGTACAGAGATTGTTATGTGCTGGGCAGTTGTAAAGAAAGTAGGTCATTTGCAGATAGTATGGATTGTTTAAGTTGTTGAACAGATTCTTCATATATTCTGAAGGGTATCATTCTCAGTATTTTCAGATTTATTTAAAGGTAACATTGCTTCAGAGATGTGAAGGATCCTTTAGCTTTGTTGTTAAGATTTTTTTTTAAATTGCACAAATCTGTGTCTTATTGATGCTTGTAGAAGAAACCAAAAAAGAAACCACAGGTGGTCTGAGAAAGCTGTATTATTTGCTCTTTCTTCTTTGTTGGTACTGAACTTTTGCCCTTACTTGATGATGCTGGCTGTAGCTCACTCAGGGTTTAACAGAGGCTGTGTCAGGAAAGTACTTTAATAGATGTAGGTGTGCTCAGGGCAGTTTCCAAATTCAGTTAACATATGTTGCAATCTAAGATTAGTAATGTTTCACATTTTCACACCTTCCATCAGCAGCTCACTTCAACAAACTGTGTCATGTTGCAGGGAAAAACTAACATTTTGGTAGTGTGCACCAGTATGTGATCTATGAATGTGTTTGAGGTCTTTCAGTGTAACAGACGAGTGTCAAATGTGAAGATTCTCACGTTAAGAATATTTAGTGTAAGATACCTTACAGCCTTACTGCTGACTGGCTCTCAGTTTTTATTCCAGAGACACCTTCTTATAAAATACACTTGTCAAACTCCTTCAAATTGCTATTCAGAGGAAACTATAAGATAAAGAGCAGTGCCTTGGAGAGGCTCATCCCCTGATGACCTTTTAACAGGAGCAAAAGTGAAAGAAAAATCCTTGGTTGCATTAGGTATCTGGTAATGAGCTGACAAAGGTGTTAAGGTAGCCAGGTGCTGTTTATCTCATCTGTACCGTATATTAAGTGTGGGGCAGCTACAGAGATTGAGGCGGTCTTGTGTGTTTTTAAAGGTGTTAGAAGTGTTATGAGAAGCCAAATACCTCTGAATTTCCCCTCCCATGCTCCACTTAGGAGGCTCTCACTTTCCCCACCCTTTGTTTCCAAGCTGCAGTGTATTGTGTTGTTATTTAAGGGAAATACTGTCAGCAATGCTTGTGGCTTCAGTGTTTGGTCCACAGAAGGCAGGCACAGGCAGTGTTTTCCTTTTCCTGCCTTCAGTGTTTGGTCCACAGAAGGCAGGCACAGGCAGTGTTTTCCTTTTCCTGCCTTCAGTGTTTGGTCCACAGAAGGCAGGCACAGGCAGTGTTTTCCTTTTCCTGCCTTCAGTGTTTGGTCCACAGAAGGCAGGCACAGGCAGTGTTTTCCTTTTCCTGCCTTCAGTGTTTGGTCCNGGCAGGCACAGGCAGTGTTTTCCTTTTCCTGACCTAACAGTGGGGAAGAGCTACAGGGAGGCTATTGCTTAATTAGCATTAGTTATTTGTGTAAAGAAGTGGCATCGCTGTATTTTGTGGAGAGGCTGAGAAGAGAGTGCTGGGGGTACAGGCACCTGTCAGTGTGGAGCAAAATAGTTCTAGCACATGGAATGTGGAATTCAGTGGGACTTTTTCCTGGTTCTTTGAAAAGTGTTTTTTATTGCTCTCATTTAAATTGAATCAGCAGATGAGAGTATCCATAACTTGTCTGCCACTAACACAGACTTCATTAACTTTCACCTGCAGCAGTCACAGGTCAAGTATTGCCTGGTTTATTCACTTTTATTTTTCGAACTAGTTTACCTTATGTTCTAGGGAGAAATCGTGCCACTGTTTTCAGGTCTTTTTCATTGCTCATTATACCTAGAGCATGTGTGGAATTTGTGATAAATAAAATGCACTGAAAGTAGGTATTTTTGTATGAGCCTGTGTGCTATATCTCTTTGAAATATTTGTTGATTTAGAGGAGTCTTGTACTCTTGATTCTTTCGTAGACATTTGTTTCAGAATGTTATCGAAGTGGTTCCTGATCAGAAGCATTTGGAAATCTACAACAAGATTGCCAAGTCTTGGCTTTTGGTCTTGCTGCATTTTTAAAATTTTTTTTTAAGTGACAGTTTACAATACAACTAAAAGTCTTGTAAAACTTTGAGTAGGTTCCTGGAAATTTTTTTCAGCACCTCAAATAAAACTGATTTCAAAATTTTGGATGAAATATTTCATCTCTTTTAGAGAAAGCTTTCAAAGTTTTATTTCCTTAACTATTCAAAAGACAGTTTGCAATGTGCTCAAGACTACTTCTTTCATAAAGTGTATTTTTTCAGAAGGTTTTACAGAATGTTCTAGAGATTAACTTGGTGAGTAGAACTGTTTACCTTGCTCTAATTCTGGACCAAAGTAGTATGATGTCAGGTGCTGTTTGACTTTCCTTCGTTCTAGCTTTGTGTGATGACATCAGTCTTCACATCAGAGAGAAGTAGAGCTTAATGGTACAACACATTCTTGGCAGGAGCTGTGATCCTGGGATCAAGATTTTGGCAAGGGTAAGCTCCAGGGTGATCTCCTGGAAATGATTCTTGGAAAATTTGCATCTGGTTTCAGATCTGAGAAATAATTGCCTGCATTGGTAGCAAATGATATTATTCCTTTCCTAGGAGGAGCTTGGAAAGGCCATGGATTCTTGCAGCTGCAACTAGAAGTTTAGGCTCACTTCTTATCATACAGAGGTGAAAGAACTGGTTATTTTTGTGCCTGGAATGGAGATAATGAGCAAACTAGTTCAAAATTTGTAATTTTGGTCTTCCTATTTTTATGTCTCTGAGACTGTTGAGAAGGGCAGGAAGAGTGGATGAGTGTCAAGAGTAGAGAAGTTTGTGCTATGAGATAGGGAGGGACTGTAATGGCAATTTGAAATTCAGAAATATGCTTTTTTGCAGGGCTCCTCTAGAACACGGGGAATTTGGCAAAGCAGCTGGCTGTAGTGCACAGTGCTGTGGAGTGGAGGGAAGTCTACAGTGCTGCAGTGGAGTGAAGGAGAGCTCCACACAAGCACGAGTGAGCTGGGAGCCAGGATTGCAACTTTGATTTCAAGCCTGTAGAGTTTGGCAGGTCTCTATGATTTTGAGTGAGAAATATGTGCACCCCAACCTCAGTGAACATTTGTCTTTTTCTCATAACATTCTTTAACTGTTCTCTTTGGTTGCTCTGCCAGTTGTCCTAGAGGGCAGCTTTCTGCAGGCTGTGTTAAAACAGGATGCCTCCGGCCTGTGTCAGCTCAGGGATTTACATCACCATCGAGTATTGGTACTCCTCTATCTGCCTTAGGAATGCCTTGTGATCACGTTATAAGTTGACACAGAATAACTATCATATGGATACCCATCCCAGTTTAGAAAGGGTAGGCCCTCTCCAGATGCTTTATGAGCAGTGTTGATAATCCTTGCTATGTGACGTCCCTTGCCCGGTCGTCCACCAGAGACATTCCCAGACAGCTTTGCCTCTTATGGAAACCAGTAACACTGCAAACTTTCATGCAAGTCTGTGGCACCCATTGTCTTTGTATTCTCTAGAGGAGCATTATTTTCTCACTGCTATTAAAGGGTTAACACATTGCTTGAAAAGCATTTTCATAGTTCTGTGTTAGAGCAGATAAACTCAAGAGAAATTCAAGCTAGATCACTTGTTCTGTTGGGGCAGCAGCTTGTTCCCATCTGCTGCTTTTTCTGAAAAGTTGGCAGATCTTTTCTGCAGAGATAAAAGATGGCATCTAGGATAAAGTCTCCCCAGTCCTAATTTGAAAAGCATTGGATGAGAAGTGGTGGGTGGCAGCAGCTGGCTGTCAACAGACGTCTTTCCTTGGTGCTCTTCAGATACGAGCAAAAACGTTCTGGTGGTAAATGCCCTGCACATGTAAATTTGCCCGACTGTTCCCTTTCCAGATACATAGCGGGAAGGGCCCAGCAGAGACACCTATTCCTCTTTGGGAGAAAGGATGGGAGAAGTTTATGGTTTGAGCTGGCTTATACTAGTGTCTAAGGACAGAACAGGACAACTCATCTTTTAATGTTGACTGGGAAATCACTTCCTAACCTGCCAGCAGTCCTGTGCTCAGTGTCTTCCTCGTGCACGGGATCTAAGAGGAGGGTTTATTATTTCAGGATTCACCAAGATTGCCACATTTTACTGACCTTAAGCAAGATGTGCTTGTCAAACCTGTGCACATCAAAGGCATCCCATCTGAAAAGACTGAATGATGTGGCGGCTTGGAACATCAGAGACAAACATGCAAAGAATCTTCAAACTGTCCTAAAGTGTTTCTTAAACAGACCATTTACTGTATAGAAAATGTTGCTGTTATTCCATTATGCCTCTCCCAGATATTAAAAAATAAAAAGGTATTTTCTCTGGCAGGACTGGAGCTTTAGGCTATAGATCAAACAGGTTCAAACATTTTTCTGGCCTGACCTTTTTTTTTTTAAATTTAATTTTTTGATTGATTTCTTTATATTTACATCAACATCCACTCATATTATATTTCAGGGTGGTCTGGCCAACAGTCTTGATACAGAGACACAAATCTTTAGTCTTTTTTAACCAAGCTAGTAAGAGAGAGATATTTTCATCCTGAAGCGTGGGATTGTCCTTGCAATATGTTACAGAGGTTTAGTCTCAAGATTTTCAGAAGTTTCCAACACTAAATAAGTGTTTAAGTGCTACTTAATTGGCACTGAGCTCTGTTTGAGCTCTTCTTTTCTGGAGCTGCAACTAAAGTCAATGACCAACATGTAGCAATATTAATCCTCATTCTTCTAATGTACCTGGATGCAGCAGGGAATAAATTAGGATTACATGCAGTTACTTAAAGCATGTTTTTGCTGGTTTTGATGCTACATAACTTTGTCCTTACAACAGTACAGCTGGAGAATGCAGCTGGTTTTTGCATTGCTGAAATTTGGCTGACTCTGCAGCAACATCCAGGCCTTTTTGGACACTGTGTGATAAAAATACAACACTGCTAGTGTTCTGTTTTTATTATTAGTGGAGGTGCAAGTGCTAAAAATATGTCTTGCTTTCACAAGAATTTAAGCATAGACAATGCTGCAGAGGGCTCCTTACTCTCTGTATCTTGTTTGCTTGACCTATATCTGGAATTGAAAAGGGACAGATCTTTGAGATTTCCACGTTGCCCTCAGTCTCAGCTTTGATATTCTTTCTTTCAAGAAAGTTAGGCCTTAGCTGTTTTAGTATAGAAGAAAACCTCAAGTATGTGAAGTTGAATGTGGGTGATGCAGACAGAAGTTTGCACAGAGCTTGTAACAGCAGTGGGAGGTGTGAACTACTGCCTTTATTGAGTGTTAGCTCAGATACTTAGCAGAGTTATCTAATTGTGTATATTGTCTAATTCCTCAAAAAGAATTAAAATACTAAAGGCAGCAGAAGTTGATGTGTGGTGGGAGGTGTGCCATGTCAATGGCTCAAGCTTGTGATATTTGAGAGTTTCTTCTAGTTGTTGGTGTTATAAAGGAGAATTCCAACACTAAACTTCATCAGAATAGGAACCAAAGAGCAGGGTTTTAGATTTTTAGCATCTCTGAGGTGTAGTTTATCCCATAGGTAGAAAACCTGTCACACTTCATCCGCATTCCTACTCTCACTAATATTAAACAGAAAAGCATTAAAACACTTCCAAATCTGAAATGAGGCACTTCTTCCGGGAGTCCTGAATTCTGGACTGGTTGGTTGGGTTGGTTTTTTTCACCCTGGTGACCTATCACTTTCAATCCTTTTTGCTTTAATAAACTCTCTTGAACCTGATCAAACAGGACCATCTATATGTTCCAATCTGTGGGTATGAAAGGGGAGGAAGGAAAAAATTACATCCACTTCACCTTGTTTGGGTCCCATGCTGCAGTTGATTCTTTAGATTAATTAAGTTAATGACTCACTGTATGACTCACTGCAATTCTTCATTTTTTTACAGTGTGCAAATTCTCTACACTGGAAAAGTTCTTTCCTGTTGATATTTCATTAAAAAAAAAAGGCATTTAGCAGATTAGGGCATTACTATGTTGTATGCACACATCAGGTATGTGCTCCATAAAGCTGATTACCCAAAGCAGTTTGAAGTTCAGCAAAGAAATTTTAACTGTAGAATGGATGGTAAGAACTTTCTTAAGACTCAAAACCAGTCCTACATTCAGCCTGTTCTTTGCAAGAATAAGAAAAAACAACAACAACCAAAAAAGCAAACCAGAACTACTTTTTGATAGACATGATAGACATGGAGGATATAGATTTCTTCTACTCATTTTTGATAGACATGATAGACATGGATGATATAGATTTCTTCTACTCCTTTTGAGATTTGAAACCACAGGAGAGAGAATATTCTCTGCTTTGGTGGGGTTGGAGAGCAGTTCATTTCCTTAAATTTACTGTCAGTGCTTGAGAAAATGATTTGTTTTGTTTTGTTTAGAGCCAGGGGCCAAGCCGTTGCAGAGTTTAATTACCCAAGACGGGGTTATTAAACAGACATACAGGCCATTTAGAACACTGGAACAAACTCAGAAAACCTAGTGAAAAAAAGAGGAAAACTAGTTTTGCAATGGAACATTAGACCACACAATAGGCAAATGACTGTGATATGCCACTTGGAAGCCATTGCAATTTTCTTTCAGGCAAGTGTGAGCACTCTAAGGTGTAGACTTCCACCATTCTACAGTTCTTTGATTGGATTAGAAATAATTCTGTTTGCCATCTTTTTTTACCTCAATGTTATTTATAAATCTCTTTTTCAAAAATCCATAACCAGATTTGAAGCTACTTCAGTGAAACGACTAATGAGGACAGGCAAAAAAAACTTTAGTCTATACCCCTAAGTACTGCAGTTCATTCACCTGCAGTTGTTTGAGCCTGGCAACTGGGTGGAAAGGGCAGGACTGCATCTTTTGTCTTGAGGATGATTTGCTTAGCAGGGTTCCCCTGAGTTTACTATTGCCATATTCTTCATTCCAGAGCTTCCACTGAAAAGTTCCAAGCAAAGTTTCAAGAACTGTTAAATATGTATATATAACTTCTAGGAGCCTTCAAGAAATGAATGAGATTGATTTATTGTCCCATTTGGACCACCAGTAAATGAGGAAATTGTGCCAGTTGCAGGAGATCAGGAAAAGGTAAAGTAGCATCAGAGTAACCCCAAAACCTTTATTCACAGGTGTATTGTCAGGACCTGTATTCTTCATAAGGGCCCTGTCCCAAAAGTTAAAGACTTAAGTTTATCTTGCAAAGACAGTAAGATTGGATATTGGAAGTTCAAATAAAAGGAAAAGCCAATCTTGAAATTCTGGGGTTGGTTCCATAGATTTTAAAAATTCTGTTTGTTAGCTTTTTTTCTCTGCAGTAGAAAGTTTCAGGGACACCCTGTTGCATTTTTCCCTCTTACAGGACATGAAATTCACAATATATTATTTATATTAAATAAACCTATTTATTTGATTATTCTCCCCTCTTTCAAAAAATGCTTATGTGAATGCTGTCACAAAGAACAAAGATTCAGTTCCTCTTACCTTACAGGATTTGAAGAAAAAGTGTGTTCTATTTGCTTACTTTGTGCCTCAGGGAACCTTCAGAAAGTTCTTTGAGTTTTTGTGGTTGCGGTTGTGTTTTTTGGTTTGGTTGGTTTGGTTGGGTTTTTTTAATGATGTGAAAAAAGAAGAAAAGATGTGAAAGAAGAAAGGTGGAGTGTAAAGGAATTTGTTTTTAAGAAGTTAGAAATGTTTAACTCTTAAAGTATTCTTTTAGTGTTTCTCTTTAAAAGCATAAATATATGTGCATGGACACTGTGGTGTGTTTAATACTGTATAGTAATGTCTTTTCCATGTCCTTCCATAAGTTCTGCTATCTTATAAAACTTGAGATATTTTACAGGGTGGGGGGAGTAAGAAGCTGAATAAAAAGCGTGCTAGATGCTGTTTTTTTGAGGTTTTCTTTGTTACACTTGGAACGTTTTGTCCAACATCAGGCACGTCTGTGTGATTTCACTGACTGAGGCCTGGGCAATGGCAGGTTCTCTGACAATCTTGATTCAGTTCAGGAGGAAGCTGTCCAAGAGCACTGGGAGCAGGGCTAAAGCACAGCACGTAGGACCAAAACATCAGAAAGCTTTTGGAACTCTCCCTTGGAAGGGCTTGCATGCTCCAAATGCTAGACTTATGGATGAAATATGACTCAGAGCACTGATCTCGGTAAGAATTGAGGAAATGGAAAGTAAATTATGTGGGAGACTAATGTGTAATTAAAATTGTAGTGGTAATTTTTCTTTTTTTTCAATAAAACTTTGTTCTTCTTAGAGCCAAGCAATAGGTCAGGTAACTGCTAAAGATTTACAGAGCATTTTTCTTGGCACTTGGGAGTAGTTTATTATTGTTATTCTCCAGCATAGTGACATAACAGCAACAGTCCTTTTGCAGCTACTTCTGTTGTTGCTTGAGACAGGATCAGATTGGACAAGCATTAGAGAAGAAATGGAGAGAGACAAAAAGAATTGTTTAATTCTGTCTGGCATTCCCTGAAAGTGATACACAAGAAGGTAAAGAATTTTTTCTTCCATTTCAAGTACCCTAGAGATTAAGAGCCAAATTCAGTCATACCTGATGGTGGAATTTGTTCTTTAAATATCTGTAATACTCTTGATAGTCTCCCAGCAGTTTTAAAGGAATAACTGTGAAGCGAATATGTGGAGACTGTAAGTTAAAAGTAAACTGTTATGAACATACCAGCACTCTTGAATGTTGCAGGTCTTGGTATGAGGCATTCCTGAAGGTGTGTTAATGAACTATTGGTGGCTTGACTGTGAGGCAATATCAGCTGTGCTTCCTTCTTCTACATTGCCAGTTCTACACCTGAAGTTTCACAGTATTTAGACTTTCAGTTCCAAAATCAATTAATTACTCTTAAGTACACTAATATCTTGATTAGGATTGCACACACTAATTACATGACCAAGTTGGGAGGACAGCTGAGTATTTTGGCTCATTAACCCACACTCTAATCTTTACACTGTACTTGCCACTTCTATTAATAATTATCAGATCTTCATATTTATCAAAGCAGGCTGTTCCTCAGGTAGAATTATGCTTGAAGGTCTTTTATAGAGATACCAATTTTTGGTACTGTTGATGCAATTCCCAAGGATGTGATAATACTTTGTTGAAAGAAGAAAATAATTTTAGATTAATATCTGAAGAAAAAAATCCTCATATTTCTAATCTGGATCAGCTAGATAATGAAACTTTTCTCATTCTGGGGAAGCAGTAGTTCACGTGTGATAGCAAAGCTGGAAAGAACTTACTTGAACTCAGCTCACTCCCAGGACTCGTTTTGAATGAATGGATTTTACTGGTGGATACTGGTTGTTTTTTTGTTGCCTTGGGAACTGGTCCCTGAGCAACCTGATCCAGTGACAGTCAGCTGGGCTTTGGACAAGTGTAGCACCAGATGAAGTCCTGAGGTCTCTGTTATTCTCTATTCTCCTATTATGTTCTCTATAATAGGAGAAGAACTAGATTTCAAGTTGTATTGTCCTGTCTCATGGTTCCTCTTATTAGTCCTCTTCAACAAAAAATTACTTTCAAGTTATACACTGATGCTAAAAGTGTTCAAGCAATTCTAAGTTATGTTTTTTATCTTGAAACAAACATTATATTTGTCTGTGTTCACCTGGAATAACATTTTCTATTAGTAATGGATTTTGAAAATGCATGAGTAATCATTAACTCAATTTCATTAATTTCACCATGAATTTTTATTTTTGCTATTTGTAGTTGAAAATAGCCAAGCAGCTGTGACAAATTTGGGTAAGGAAATTGACTTGGCATTCCTTAGTTTTCCATTCATGTTGTAGCTGTGTGTTGATTTTAATTTTTTTAATTTTATTTTTTTGATCCGTCATGGTTTTCTTAATACAATGCTGTATACCGAAGAAAGAAAGATTTACAAGAGAACTTCCAGATCAAGCTCAAAGCTTGACAGGCTTTAGGTTTCCTGGTTACTGCATCCAGGCCTTCCACTGAGAACTTAGGGTTGCTCACAGGTTCCAGACTGGTGCAAAGTGGTCATTTCTTGATAAGTGCCAATCAGTGTTTTCGCTGAGGTAAAATATCAACTATGGAAGTTTTGGAACACAGCAGCACATTCTTTTCAGGTGCAAACTACAACCTTATCCTCATATGACATCACCTGATTCTGCTGAAACTATCACCACGTCAGTGCTGTGAACCTAGGAAGCAAGGCTTTTATTTCAGTTGCTGTTTTCCAACCTGGTAAGAATCTATTAGGAGAAGAGGGATGGAATTAATAATTACTCCAGTTGCAGAATTTTTGTCTACTGTGGTGATTTCAGTTTTGCTTGTAGTATCACAGCACCAATCTTAGAAGTGTAGGGGTTTTCTTAGAAAATATCTGTGGTTGAAAATGTGAACATGGATTGGCTCTTCCACCTAAGTACATGTTTTCAGAGGTTTAGCATGCTCATGGGATTTTGACTTCTAATCCAATTTTTTGTATGATTTTAGAATTACAATGATCCTAGCATATTATATTAATAAAATAAATGGAGAAAAGTGAATTTAAAATACATTCCATGCTCACATATGGCCTTATCAACACCATCAACAGAAATTAACAGGTTTAAACCATTGAGAAATATGGCCTTCTATTTCATTGACTTCTTTTCAAGCCTTTCAACAGTGAGAGGCAAAATGACTTCAGGTTGAAAATATTCCCATGGGTTCCATGGCAGAATGGCTTTGCCTAGTATTATGAATGACACAAATTTAATATCTGGCAAGAAAAGAAATGCATGTTTATACTAGGAAAATTATCTCTTGCTGATATTAAATGTCAGCAGTATTACAGCAGAATCCCAGATGAATGTGGGTTTGCTGCCAGCATATACAAGGACAAAGTGTTCAGAACCATTTTGGGAACTGGCATTAATCTGGCACATTCTGCACTTAGCTCGCAGTTGCATCCATCTGAACCAGCAATAAGTAATTTCTCTGATGTAAACAAGAATAAAGAGAAGAAAATAATCTGAAGTTACAGGAGTAAAGCAGGAGAACTGTTGATGCAGAGTCCAGTTACTTAACAGCAAACCAGTGAAGCAGCTGCTGAGAGAGAGTGATTGCCCTCACACAGCTTTCTGGGAGTCTGCAGACACAATTACGTGTTCTGAAGTGCTGTGAGTAAAAGATCACTACATGTAGTTTTCTAAGCTGTTAAAATGGTCATATTGGAACATCCTTTAAGTTTTGAAGTTGTGAGGAGTGGTGATATATTTTGACAATTTGAATGCAAACCTTAGCACAGCGTATTATATTTTACATAAATGCTGCATAGTATGAGGAGCAGAGTGAAGATCTTCTAGGGCACAGGATGCAGACAGCTGACAGTGAATTGAAACTGGTGTTTAAAGGACTGTCTCAGGATTAGTGAGAATTAGTTGATGGTTCTTGTGAACTTGATATTTTGAAGAAACTGATAGAAGAAAGTTGAGCAGGGCAGAGGGCTGGCAGAAAAGTTTCAAAGTGCTTTGTGAAATACTCAGCACTAGAGAAAACTGCAAAAGACCTGCATGTACAAAACAAAGTCACAGGCACCATGATAACACGTGGAACAATTGTCAAATGCTCAGTAACATGCAGTAGAAGGAATAATTTTAGCCAATCATGTAAATTGGCTGCAACACTCAGTAAAAAGATGAAATATCATTGACTCAATGAAAATAACTAAATGAAATTTTCTTTTCAATATTAAGCAGCAATCAGAGAAGCAAATGACCTGTGTAGGTGTTTAAAGAAAGGGCCAGAAAGTAATAATTGTAATGTTTGAAGTGTGTTACAGCCACACCCCTGTATTATGAGGAAATGACAGGGGACCAAAGTGACCTCAAACCCCAGAAAGATCCATGTGAGAGGGAAGTAGGACTGTGCCTGTCGAAGAGAAAGGGCCTAACTGGTGTGTTTGTACTGGTGTGCTCTGGAATAACCCACCTGTGTTTCTTTTCACCTTTTCTATAACACATGGACAAGAACATTCTTGTAGACTGGAAAGTGTTGGTTTTATAGTAGCTTTTTTTCTTCTTTTTTCTGCATGAGCAATAAAGCAATGAATAGTAAAATCTGTCACCATCAGATGTCAGTGAGGCCAAAAGAACTGCTGGATTCTTGTGCTCCTCTCCAAAGCAATATCATTAGTCACAGTGGGAGGAAAAAGAATAGCAGATCTGGCTGGACTAATAGCTTGATTTACAATAGCAATTCCTGTATTTCAAAATCCCATTTGAAGTGCAAGGCAGTGGTATTTCTATTACTGTTATATACAAATCTTAACTCCTAATCAAACTTCCCTAAATTTAGGGAACATATCAAACATTTATTTATGTGTATTTCCTAGCCCATTCAATATACTGCCAGTTCTTACTGAAAGTCCTTAATATCAAAATGTTTGTCTTTTAAAAGCATCTATCTTCCTTTAAACAGTAATCCTTTAAACTCTATAAAGCAATTATTCTTTCACACTTCAGGTCACTATATTAATCTTACTAACAGGTTTTACAGTACATTAGGGCAGCAAGTTGTAGCTGCTCAGTTTTTAAAAGATTACAAATAAGGATTGCAACCTGGCTCTGCAGTTGAGAAATTGCCACTAATTTCAGAGCACCAGAAATTTATTCACTGGAGCTATCTTTACGGGTCAATGTGGGTGTTTTGTTGCAATTTCTTAAGATGCATTTGGTTTTTAACTCTTATAAGGGTTCTGTGAGAACAACAATATGTGCTTATTCTTCCTATAGTGGAATGGAAGCCAATGACTCTGTTTATTGAGTGTTACAGAACATGGTCTCTGACTTTGGCTTGTTTCAACACTGGACAGAGTTTCAGGACAGCTTTTCTCCCTCTTTGCTGTACATATTCACAGCTACAGTGAGAGCATTTTATTGTCAGAAAATTGTCCTCTGTTGGGTTGAATTGCAAACAGTCAGGGTAACGACTTTGTTGTTTAGGTTCTTGAAAGGCTTGACATCATTAACATTCTTAGAATTGTATCATAAATCATGACATAGGAAAATCAGAGGGATTCACACATGTACATGAATTTTCAATTGCAGGGTGTACAAATACATTGATGTACTTATGTTCTGTCCAGACAGGTTTTTTTTGTACTCTGAAAGCCAGCACAAAGGTCTCTGATATCCATGATTTCTCTGTCCTGATCCTTATATTGACCAGAATGAAAAAGGATAGGAGTTAAATAAAGGAAGATATAATTGCAGCTCATAGGTGTTCCAGCTGCTCTTCAGAGATCCTGCAGTGTCTCACACAATATGCTTTTCTGACTTGTGCCAAAGGACCAGTACACAAGTTACCCAGAGTAAGAACGAACTAGAAATTACTAATTTCTAAGTTGTATAGAAGGAGAAGGGCCTGTGAGTTACTTCTGAAATTCTGGCATGGGCAGGATGAATTATGTCATTTGTACTTGGTCACTACACAGTACTTGGTGTAGAAACAGCTGTGTCAAATATGCTAGGAAATAAACCAGTGTTTTGGAGCTCCCAGAAGGTCTAAATATGTTTCTTTCATCTTTCAGTAGTGACAGTGCTCTCAAAAAGTTAAATTCTCTGACTGAGAGAACAAAATTTCCTCCCTTAATAGCTAGAAAACTACTGCAAAGTAGAAAGAAGAATGTGGTTTCAAGTTTTGATATGAAAATAAATAAAGAGCTTGAATAACAACAAGATAAATTCTACTTAGCTTTGCCTAATGCTTAGTTAGGGATAACGTACTATTTCTTTGGAAGACTGTAAAATCTCTATTACTTGGGCTTTTAAGAGGCTTTTTAAGAGGCCTTGTCTACAGGGTAACTGCCAGGTAGATCTGATCCTGTTGTAGGACAAAAGAGAAGTCCCTAGGGGCCCTGGCATGAGTATTTTCTATGGTTCTATGATTACAGGATTCATGGCCTCTGTGGGTCTGGTTATATTCTGAAGAGGAATTATTGGGCAGCTTAATAACATAGACACAAATGAAGACTTTAGAGAGACAAGAAGTGCTACAAATCAAGATATTAAGAAAATTATAGCTATTTTGATTGAATATAAGAAATACAGTGAGATGTCAAGGATGGTAGAGAAATAGTTTAGTCTGCATTTGGGTGCCAGAATGTCTGCACATAAGCTTTTGGGAATTACTTCTTTTTGCTGTCCATAGCTGATGCTTACTAACTCCAGCTGTGACAAAATACTCTCCTTAGATTAATGACATCTAGTCCAGTTCCAGGAAGGAGGATAATTTCGAAGTGAAGTTAGGATCTGTTGAAGACAATGAAAAGAGTTAGTCAGCCTAAAATGTAGGGTAGTTATACAGGCAAAAGTAAACTCTTGCTCCTGCTCTTTGAGATTTAAAAGCTAAAATGTGCTACCAATATTTAGTATAGGAACAATTCGTGTGGGCAGAAGCCCCATCAGTGTTTTCTGTCAGTGACTCCTATTACACGTCTGAGTAGGGCATAGTGCTGCACAATTTACAATGGGAATGAGGGGCTGACTTGATGACTTAAGCTCCTACAGTGCATTGTTCCTCAGGCATATTGCAAGATACATATAAATTTTTTCAAGTCACATCTCAGAACGTAGTTTATTATATCTTCAACTGATATTTAGGATTGTTTTTGTACTACAGGGCTTGAGAAATAACTTCTTGCTTGAACATAAAGTCCATGCTATTTTTGATCAGCTCTATCTTCACACATCATAACTTTGATAAGAAGTCAGCGTACAAGAAAAATGGGTAAGAATCTTACTTGGCCAGTGCTAAGCAGAGATTTGGTTTTGAAAGCCTACTTAGAACAGTGTGACCTGACAACAAACTCCACATCTCTGACCTGGCAGTTGTGAGGAGGGGGATGAGTGATGCTGTTTTCCCCCTTGATTGCTGAACGTGTCTGTGACCCTTCCTTAGGGGTGAATGAGCACATTATTGACTCCTAAAGCAAAGCACTGGCATCAACCCCATGTGAGGGAGTTAGAAACAAACCTGCTGAAATGTATGGACTGACAACAGCAGCTAATTTCTTTTTTTTTTTTTTTTTTTGAAACAGAAAATCAACAACAATGCTCTAAAAGAGCAAAAATTAGAGCCTCAAGAGTTTACATGTTTATGGTCCTATGACAGAGAGTATCCACAGTCATGGAAGAACAGGGAGAGTGAAGGAATGACTGTTGGAATAAGTACTGAGGAGGGAGTGTAAGCGAGCTAGAGCTGATACTCTCATCCACTTTGTGGGCCACCACTGGCCATGTGCCATAGTAGGTGAAATTGTTATCATATAAATAACAAATCAGGCCAAATTTATCTAATCAGCTATTTGTGATTAAAATATGGCTGGGCTCCTTTTTCCAAAACTACAAGGGCTGCAGCAACACCAAGATTAGGAATAGTCTCTGTGTCTGTGTATACAGATATGTACGTATGCATCTATTTTATTTTTCTTTGAGCATTTGCCCTTATGAGAGAGTAGGTTGTGAAAGAGGAAAAAGCATCATAGGAGTAAGTAACAGGGACAACTAAACAAGAGTTGACAGATGACGTTGGTACCCTGGAAAGCTTTCAACAACTAGGACCTTCTATTTTTGTTTTTCTATTTCAAGCAGAGTGGTGGTTGTTCAAACTGAGCTGGCAGAAGCTTTCTAGACAGCATCAGACCTTGGATGAAAATCTGTCCTTGGGAATTGACATTGTAGAGAAAGCTGATATAGATTTCTTCTGTCACTTACTTTTGATTGACTTAGTGCTTAATTCATCCTTCAGCACCTAGGGGACTGCAGTCTCAAAGATGCAGAATTCTGATAGCCTTGGATGATGCCTATCTCATTTCCTAGAGACCATAACTGAGCCATCCTTGGACACCCAAGCTGGGTAAGGTGTGGGATCACTTTAAAATAGGGCTCCAGAAAGAGAGAGTTCTTCCACCTTGTCAAAAAGTCCACTGTGTGATGTTCTTTGTTTTCTGTGCAGTTACAAAGGTGTTCAAAGACATAGTACAGATTTTGGTGTTTGTGATATGTTTCCCTATCTCTTGCAGTAAAATAGTATAATTTCCTGAAACATACTTAATAGCCTCAAGGCTTTATTCATTTTTTGTATAGGTTCTTTCTACTAGTTCTTCCTATCAAAGATTATTATTAGCTTTCAAAACTTATTAACATCTTCAAACAATAGGCAGTCTCTTTGTAAAAAGAGTTACAAATATATTTTCCTCTTTCTATTATAAAAGTGTTTGCTTCTAAGTAATATATAATCCAAATCTTGTCTGACAAAATATGGGCCAGTAAATTCTTCAAGAGTATGTATTTTGTAAGCTGTTGTGGGTTACACAGAGAACATACATGCTGCTGCAGGGTCTGTTAGAGCAGGTTGTATTTTTTTATCTAGTCAGTTGAGCAATACCTCAGGAACATCTCTGCACATGATCGTTTATCTCACTCTGCCCTGTGCAAGGCTGCACAGATGGTCTTTGCTGGGTTATCCTGTATCTTCACAGTGAAACAAGTGAGGAGGCTGTAGGTTTCTTGGCAAATGAAGAGCACTGAGCTCCTTCATATGGTGTACATCAATCTACTGTGACTATCAAGCAGAAATGTTTCTAAATCATGTGTATTTAGATTTTGTTTAGGTTTGGTTTTTTCTTTCTTTTTCTTTTTTCCCCCAGATATTTCTCTCTGATGTCAACAAAGTTCAAAAGGCCTCATTATTTTTTGGATTATCGAAAGTTTATCATAAGTTTACTTCTGCTGCTAAAGAAGTTTTTTAGAGCTTGGTTTTACCTTGTGCTAACAGTAATCTTGGAATTCCAAAATCTCTGTAATTATTTGCATTTCATTACCTTGATGAGCTGTACTCTATAGTTTGAATCTTGACACTCCTCTGGGTTACATTTGGGTTATCTTAGCAATTAGAAAAAGACTCGTTTTGCACTTCCACATCTTCTTATTAATCACTATCTTCTGTTAAGAAACAGATTTTATTAAATGTATGAAAACTAACGGGGGGAGGATCACTTTAATTCTTTCATCCTTTCCCAACCTCTTTTCCTCCCATATCCTTTCTAGAGGAAAGTGTAGGACAAAAGTGAGAAAACCAGAAAAGTACAGAAAAAAAAACCCCCACAAAAAGTAAACTTATAATTTTTCACTGTAACTTTAACTTCTTTGAAAATCCATCATCTCAAGACTATGAACTTTGCCCTAGGGATTAAAACACCCAGCTTTTCTGTCCAGCTCCAGTCAGAGATTGTGAGGGGATAATATTTGTCTTCCTACTGAATGGGCTCAGGACTGGATCTCTGGCCAACTAATTATTTCATAATCTGTCAGGAAATTCTCTAGATCTCCAAGTATGCAGAGGATTGTCTCATCCAAAACCAAATGGCCTGGCTGAACAGCTTCATATTCTTCATTGCACATACCAGGGAACTGTGAGTTGGTGCAGGTAGAAAAACAAACATTGTAGTGACTCCGAGTTACTTCTGCAGATCATCTCTAGGATGTGTCAAAACCCTCAGCTGTGCAGAGCCAGGCTTCTCTGGCTCTGCTCCTTCTCCAGCCAGCAACATCCATTGTAACCTGGAATCCCCAAATGTGCAGTGCTCGGGGAGCATGGGAAACAGAGCACAGTGCTAGTTAAGATTTAAAATCTCTCTCAACCTCTGACAGATTTCTGGACATTGTAATGCATTTTTTATTTCTTTCATCTAGTCCACACCTTAAAGTGGAGGTTATGATTTGGCTGTCTTGTGCTGACAAACTGTGCTTTGACTGCCTGTGCAGTGTATGTATAGCATATAGAGAGGTGGCTTCTCTCTAGTTTCCTCAAGGTTGAAATTACATCCATAATTGTAACAGAAAATGGTAAACTATCAAGAGGAAGGCCATTGAACAAAAATAAATGGAACTATACTGTTTTTTTTAAGAATATTGAACCTGGGGCAAGTATGACAAAAGGTAGGTAAGATGTAGAAATGCTTAAGTGTGCGGGATAGAATGTAGGGAGTTAGTTGTCTCTGGATCTGAGCTGCAAAATGCTGCAAAAGATGCAGTGGTTGCTGAAGAAATACTGGAAGTAAATTACATAGTAATACAGAAAGTAATAACCAAGTGATCTGTAACAATTTTAATAGCCCATAGAAAAAGGTCTGTTTTGCTTCAACCCACCTGGTAGTTATGTAAGTACCAAAGCCATTGTGTATTATCTGAGATGCTGGGCTGGAGTGCTGTTACTTTGTAGAAACAGATTGTTAGCAAAGGCATTAAACAAAGGCAACTCATACTGGTTGTTGTGTCATTTTAGAATATGCTAGTATCCTAGTGGCTCAAGGGAATTGTACCATCTTGTCACAGAATGATTTATCAAACGAAGTCTTCAAAATTTGCATGACATGAAAATTCTATTTTGACTTCAGTTAAAAGTATCTAAAAGCCTCTTATGCAACAAGATACTTTTATGTGACCATATTTTTTTCAGTTCTTTTACACACTGCCTGTCTTTTAAACTGCTCAGCTGATGTGCCTGCCAATGCTATTTCAATAAAGATGTTTTACTCTCTTCTGTGTTTACCACAGCACAGCAATGTTCCATGGATGCAGATGTGGAACTCTTGCCACCCATGCATGCAGCTCAAACTTGACAAATAAGACCAGAACAGGCAGCATTCATTGTAGCTCTTTGCATTGGTCTCTTAAAGGTTTGTGGAGAACTGGGCAGATTCCTCTTTCTCAGGCAGAAGTGGATGTGCCTTCCCCATTGGTGTGATGCTCTTAACTCAGTGGTGACGCTGGCCTAAAACATTGGTACCTCATAGCTCTCAACGTTCTGAGGCAAGGCTGCTGGTGTGACTAAAGAAATTTCATTCAGAGCTTATCTGAGAAGAGTAAGATGCCAGATTCCATCAGAAGGAGCAACATTTAGTTACTGAAATGAATGACTTGACAGGTGGAGATACCAGAACTAGAAAACAAACTGTGCTCTTTCGAGCCCTGGGGAACATGAGCTCTTATACAATTATGAGCCCATCTTTCTGTATAAAATGATTACTTGAGAGTTGGATATAAGCTGTTTCTTGCTTAGAGTATAAGGATCTGACCCAGCTGCCTGAAATCCACATGGTATTTCTTTATTGATTTAATTCCAGTTTGGATCATCTCATGTATTGAAAGATCTTATACATACACAGAAGGTAAATGTCATCTAGATTGATTTATTTTATTATATTGATTACTCTTACATCAATATGTGACTGTTACATATGACTTTAAAAGGCTACTTCTTAATTCCCATAAAATCTCAGAGTAGAAATTTCTAAAATATTATCTTTACAATTTAAGGCCAGAAGATATTTTGAGCTTTTACCTTAATAAAATGCCATGTAAATTCTCACTTTTTTCTTTCATTTGTGAAATGTGTGCTGGAACCACGTATGTGTGCATGGATATGTACACACAAAATTCAAGAAAAGAACCAGCTACTAAAGCTGGAATGTGAATAGTGATTGCTCTTGTTGAAGTGCAGGCTTTCCCCAGATGTTTGTACACATGGGGCAGGCTTCATTAGAAATGGATAGACAGTACATAAAATGCACACTTTCCCTCCCCCATTCCTCTTGTTTATCTGATTTTGTAGAAGGATTTTAATTAACCCCACAGAACTGCAATGAACTACAGGAATTGTAAAGTGAATATCTAGAAATGCTACAGGTAGAAAAATTGCTACAGAGCTATGAGGTTATGTTTTTGTTGTTTTGTGCCTGTAAACACATCTGTTCAGAACTTCTTTTCTTCTCTGTGCAGCTGAAAGGCATAAGGGAATATTTTGCTTGAAACAAAATTAGCAATGCCTACTTCAAAGAATTTGGGATTTAGAGATATTTAGATAGTGAGGGATATTGCATTAACTCTCTAAACATCTCTAAGTTGCTTTTCCAACATGAGAAATGTGCCTTCCATGATAGTACTTCTATTTACTTCTTTATAGAATGTAATAAACTACTAATCTGAGGCTCTGTGTGTGTGTGCATATATAAAATACCATTACATGTCTAATTGTCCTGTTGGACAGATGTTGATATTATGTAGATGAGGTTTTATGGAAAGGTAGATCATTGAAGCAGTCTGGGTATCTTGATATGCAGCATTAATGTGCATAAGAGTATGTCTGCACTGGGATGTTCCAAGAGCCCTGGTCCTCCTCATCCATTTGTGCTTGTCCCTTGTTTCAAGTACTTGGAGTCTGTGGACCATCTGCTTGAAGTGAACTGAGCTGTGTTTACATTATGCATGAAGAAAGGCAACATATGAAGTCTAGTTTACTGTATTATCCTCATGTTAATCTTTACATGAAATAGAATATCTTTCCTCTTTTCTCCACTCGCTTTGTTTCTCCCTTTATTTCACTGCAGCAAATAAGTTAAATTTGATTCAAGTTTTAGAATCGACAGCTTTTTTGGGAGGCCAGATTGTGTAACTTCAGAGGGCAGGCAGAGAACAGGCAGCTAAGGAGCCACTTCACAAGTGCTTGTTGGGAGGGATTATCACCTGGGCTCAGGCCTTGGCTGTGGGCGGTCCAGCTTAGCCTGGGCCAGGCTTCTGCAGTGACAGCTCGTCCTTGGGCTGTGCCAGGCCCGGGAGCAAGCTGGAGAGAGCTGGCTCTGCACAGCTGGGAGAGAGAAACACAGCAAGGACGGAGGGGCTGTGCCACCCGAGACTTATGTAGCTCAACAATGTTCAGTGCTGGATCATCTGAGTGAAAAGATTCTTCCTGCTGTGAAATACTTGGTTTTTGTGTTAGGTGTTTGGAGGAAGACAGGAAGAAAACTATAGTGACAATCTATTCTATAACTCTAAGTAGGGATAAAAAAAGGGGAAAAGAAAAAAAGGCAGAATTTTAACAATTCACTACAGCTTAATGCTTCTTAAGAGCCCAAATTGAAATAAAAGGAAGAAAATTTTGTACAGTAAGTCTTTGGCACCTGTGGTCAATCAGACCCAATTAAACTGTTGAATATTAGACAGTTAGAAATTGTGCATCTTGTAGTTGTTAGATTATATATTGCTGAATTCATGGTGTGAATCTCTAGCATAGAAGATCTATTCAAGTCTGTTAGGATTTCTTCTAGTTACTCTGCTGGTGACCTTTTCAAGAATAAACCCTAGGCAGGTTTATTAGATAGATGAATTGTTGTACATGAGTTATATGGAATGTCTTGGTTTCTTGCTCCCTGATTCTAGAGAACACAGGGTAAAATCTTATTCACATTGTGCTCATAGGGATTTGGCTACAGAGATGGCTTTTCACAGTGTAGAAAACGTGTTACAAAGTAGCTGGATAGTCTTGGCCGTGACCATTTATGTAAAAGCCTAACTCATACATACCCTCCCTGAAACGCTGCGTGCATATGCCTCATCCTAAAAACCCCCTTCTTTTCGAAAAGGGAAATTGAACACACATCCATTTTTCACTGTTCTGTCTTTTTCTCTCTTTAATAACCTAATAATTCAGTTAGTACACAGTGTTCAAGTGCACTTTTATTCTTCTCAGTGCAGAATGGAAATCTTTACTGTATGAGGGCTCACACCCTCCAGTGAGAGTAAAAGATGACACAGACCTAATAATATTCAGGGGGTACAGGGAAGGGGGCCACCACAGTGGGGCTTCTTCATGCTATTCCTCATGCATTGGAAATGTTTTGAGAATAGACCAATGTTTTGACATAAGATTTGCCTGAAGATCAGCACACAGGTTGCCTGTGGTCCAACTGTTTTCATGAATCAGGGGAAAAGCATCTAGGCATGTCCACTGTACAAAAAGGCAAACCCCATAGCTCAGTACTTACATAATTCATAGGCCTTTTATTTATTTTTGATAAACAATTCTCTTCTGCTTCAAATTAATATCCTGATTGAGTTGCTGATACAAATATTAAGCAATTTAGCATCAAGTTGTCAGCAGACAGCATGACAAGGAACCGACAGGAGTGTTCCTGCCAATGACTGGCATTCAGATATCTGATCAGAGATAGCACAGAGTCTGGGTCTCTGGATGTTGTTCTTCAGGTTAGGCATTCAGCAAGAACTTGAGTAAAGATTTTCTCAGGGGCAGTGGTTTTCAGATAACTTTAAGTTCAGCCAAGAATCAGTAAATCAGGAAAGAGGGTAATGTTAAAGAGAAAAACTGCCTGAAAACAACCTCTATTCCAAGCTAGGTGTGTGAGTTCAATCTGTGTGTGTGTATGTGATATAGGGGCAGTGGTGCATACTGGACTACAGGGGCAAGAAATAATGAGTAGAAATTAAATATTAGTACTTGGCTCTTGTATTCCTGGAAATATTGCTGGAGTCTACCAAGCTACCTTTGCCATTGCCAAGGGAGAGTGTAGCTAAGTGCCTTATACCATATTTAATCTCCTGTCTTCTCAGATATAGTTATAGTCATTACTTTCTTGGTTCTTCTCTCAACCTGTTCTGTTGAGAATAAAAGACTAGAAATTTAGGCCCAATTCAGGCTAACACATAGGAACATTTAACACTGAAGTTCTTTTCTAGCAGAAGAAATGTGTGATTTTCACTCCAAAGCAGGGAAACTGTCAGTTGCTCCATGTACTTCTCTTCTCTGTAGCATCATTTTTGTACAGGAGCGAGGCTTTCCTGTGCACAACACTGGGAGAAATGTGTGCTGGTGCTCATTTGGTGACAGTTGTGACTGCAAACTTGTATAGTAGTGCACTACAGCAATTACAGTCATGTCACAGACTGAAAAATAATAATACTTCTCTAAAATATATTAGACCTAATTCTAACGTCCCGCATAGGTATAATTTCACTGAGATAAATTATGTTGTTTTAATTTTCATACTGCTGCAGATGAGAAAATAATGAGGTGTAGCATGTGGTTGGTTGAAGCTGAGAAGATTTCCTGAAGCAAAAAGATTCATGGCTGAATTTGCATTGCTCCTATGGAAGGGGAAGGAAAACTGATAAGTCTAAAATTTAAAAACACCTTTGAAAGAGTATTTCAGCCCATAATCAGTAGTGTTCTGGCATGTGTTGGCAGGAATAGTACTGCATTGACAAAGAATCGAGAGTAAATCAAACAAACAGCATGAATTTCAAGTATCAATCAAAATCCAGATTTTTTTTCATTTCATGACCAAGCAATTGCATCACTATTCAGAGGGTTTATTCTTGTGTCATGTATGTTGCCTTAAGTAAATTCGCTCTGGGAACCCACTTGGGAGGAAAAAGGGGAAAAAAAAAGAAAAAAACCAACCAGAATTTTGTTAGAAGGTTTATCCAAAGTCAATATTTATGGAGTCATAACAGCCCAGGAGGAATCCATGCTGTTTCAGTACCACAAGCAGTGCCATTGCTTCCACAGTGTTTTTTAAAGTTTCACACCTCTGAATCAGCAAATAACTTCACAAAGGCAGCCAATGTGCCCGGGACTTGTCCAGCCCATGTGGTTCATATTCGCTGGCTGGAAGGGTCAAAGCTCATGCTCAAGAACAATTTCCTCAGTATCATCCTGTTATTCTCACACTGCTTAGAAGGTTCAATTGTAGAGCTCCATGGGGAGAAAAGCACCAATTTGTGATGAGAGGAGGTGTGGAACAAGGAGGGCCAGTGTGTGTGTTCTCCCCCCACATCTCTGTGGTGCTGAACAGGGGTGGTTGTCCTGGCTGTAGAGCTTCTTAGCAGAAGCTTCTGGCCACATCTGCCCATGGTAGCAGGCAGTGCTACATGTCTGCATTGCAAGCACTGCTCCTAATGCTTTCCCTTCAGTTAATCCCGGATGTAGGAGCATCTTGAGGGATCTGGGTGTTTGTAGCTGCTCTTCTATTCAGCATATCCCATTCTTTGTCCCATAGCTGCTTTTCAGCTAGAATCAGGATGTTCTGTATCTTAATCATAGGTCTTTGTAATTATCCCTTTGCATCCAGAGGAAATAAAGATGTCTTAGGCAAAGCTTGTTGGTGACTGAGCGTCTGTAGTTTCTAACCTATGAAAAATGCTGAAGTCCATGATTATTTCTAAGGCCCAAGAGCTGGGCTCCTACCTCTTTTCCACAGCAGGATTAAGCATTAATAGGCTTGCTGCCTAGCACAATGCATTGCTTTCTGGCTGCTTATTTCTGAACAGCTTGGTCACCCTTTGCTCCCACCTCTCATGGGATATCCAGTTGTTCACTAAAAGTTTTCCAACCAGTGTTTTGGTCTAAATCTCCAGTTGTTTAACAGTTTTCAATAGACCTACAGCTGTGCATGGCTATTTTCAGAGGAAGTTAGGTTTTAAACAAACAGTCCAGATCTCCCAGCTCGTGCAGTGGGCAAGTCCATTTGAAGAATGCCTCTCTGATGGCAGACAGACTGCACCCAGTGTTGTGCCAAGTCACTCTACATGTGTAAATATTAGAATGTGTTGTAGTTACAGTTATAGTAAAAGAAATAAGGTTTAAATTATACAGCTGACAAACACCAAAGGAAAATAAATGTAAAACAGCACATGATGTGTGTGCTGTAGGTCTCCAGTCTTGCTATTAGATAGTAAAGATAAGAAACCCAAGATAAAAGGGTCATTTAGATGAAAGACTCTCATGTTTTCCTAAATTCATATTTTTTGCTTCACCTAAATCTGTGTAACCTGTGCTTTTCTTTCACTCATATTTTCTGCCATGAACATATTTTAAAAGGAAGGCTTAAGAAAGAAACATGTGAAACCAGGTTATTTGACACAAATTTTGTAATACTAGCTCTAAAAGGCTAAAGATGGTGATTTTAAAAAGGCAATGGAAGAAAGTAATGAGTATATAAAGACATACAGAAACATAAAGAAACGATTTAGCAAGGGATGTGGTCTATGTAGTTGTACATGACCTGGCTGGTGCTTATCCAGGTCATGGAGAAGTCCTTCAGTGTGACCAAAGAGAAATACTTGGTATGGAGGAGGGAGGGCCAAGTCCTTCTTTTGTTTGGCTAGAAAGTCTACTTGCCCTGCTGTGCTGTTGTGAAGTTTTCCTTAAGAAGGAGGCAGGAGTACCACAGACCAGAGCACCTGCAGGTCCCAGGGAACTGTGCCATTTCTGGAACCTGCCCTCACATGCAAAGTACAAGTTTAAAACAGGCATGTTGTCCCATTTCTGTAATGTGACATATTAATTCAAAAACTTTCCATCTTTTATGCATCTCTGCTGTTCTCAGGTAAGGATCTGGCAGGAGTGTTCGATCTAGCACTGGGGAAAGGCATAGATGGGGACATAGAACAGAGGCTTTTCTCACACAGATTCTGAGTGTGAACTACAAAACACTGCTGCTGCTCAGGATAGCTAAGCTGCAACTGAGCTAGCTACTCTTCCTTTCCTTTGGTGTCATGTACTCTTTCTACTAAGTACTTCTTCTTAAAAAGTAACAGATCAAGGGATGAAGAGAACTTGTAAAATTACCGTCTTTCTTTTTTTCTGTTTTTGGGTTTTGAAATAGTAGGGTTTTTTCCCCAAAGATCTTTAAATCTAATGCTTGTATAAAAGGCGCTTTCCAAGGCTTAACCGTGCCACTGACCTATGCTGGACATGTTGCAAATTGGACACAGTCTTCTGTATACTAGGCTGCAGATTTCTAACTCTTTGCAGTGTTGACGCCTGCTCTCACAAAGAGAGGGAAATGAAGCAGAAAGATCCCACTGCGACAATTAGTGGCTCACAGAGAAGTATTGAAACAAATAATAAGTGGCTGAAACAATTCAAGGGAGGGAAACTCTAGCTTCCTACTCTACCACAATCTAATCTTCTTTCTCAGATTCTCTCTTTCCTTATCCCAATGGGGATTTTCACACACTTTCATTCCCACTGTTAGTGTGAAGTGATTCTTTGTGACCAGCAAGCAGCAGTTTAGTCCTGCAGTGCTGTTCTACCCTCTCGTCTGTTGGCCAGTCTTATCATTTTAGGCTGTACCCTTGTCTGAATTTTTGAAGTAGCACTAATGTCTTGTTCCCAAGCTGCTGTAACACAAAGAATTTTAATGAAACCAGTTAAAATAGATTCCTCCTCTTTCACTGAGGCAGCTGGCCAAAGAATCGGCTCATGGGCAGGGACATGTTTCAGCTTTGGAAGTAAAAATACCCCAATACCCCCAAGCTCAAATGGGAATCTTTGCAATTTGCTGTGTGGGTGGTGCTGGTGGCTATCCCTCACTCAAGGAGACAAGATGTGGCTGAATCACCATGTGCTGAACAAATGATCAAGTAGGTTAATTATTGTGGTTACATGTAGCTATGGCACTTTGATGCATCATTCAGAGGTGGGCTTGGCTGTGGTGAGTTTACAGTTGGAGTTGATGATCTTAGAGCTATTTTCCAACCTTAATGATTCTCTGGTTCTGTGATTCCTGCCCTACTCAGATCTTTCTTTGCTTGATCAGTTGATATCTCCCTCAAAAAAAAAAAAAAGGAAAGCATTATTTTCTGCAGCATCTTCTGCTAACAAAGCTTTAAACAAGCATTTCCTTGGTGAGTTACTGCAATTAGATTTAATCTTCTAGTGAATGCTGTTTTCTTTCAAACATTTATGTTTCTCTCTCTTTAAAATAATGATGCCATTTCACATTCCCCTTGATGTCCATCTCTTAGAAAAAAGCAGCCAGTAGCCTGAGTATATTGGGCGTTTTTTATCAGATAGCCGTATTTGTTATATGAGACCATGAAAAGCCTCAGATAACATTGCAGTACAGTGAGGAGACTCGTAGCTCTGCAGTTGTTCAGAACAAATTGAGTGTCAGCTGCTCTGCTGCACAGATAAGGTGTGGGAAGGACTGCTCCTCGCCCCCTCAGCAGCAGGACAACTTCCTCCTGCACTGCTGGGAAAACACGATGCCTGCTGCTCTGAGCAGCTCAGCGGCCAGGGGAGGAGGAGGCGCAGGCATGACAGACAGGACTCTGCATTAGCTCTTGGGAGGGGCAATCACTCCAAAAGTCAAATAGAAAGCAAGAGGGAGGTTAGGGAAATTAGAGTCAAGGCAGCAAAAGGGACAGGAAGGGAAAACAGTGACAAGTGTATGTTCCTTGGCTTTTCAAAAGGCCTCCTCGTGGTCTCTGCTTTAATGTACCAAGGCTCCAACCCTTATGATGCTATCAGGGCCCATCTGAACAGCCTTTGAGACCTCCAGAGTGGAGGCTAATGCTCTTCAGCTGCCCTTAATGTAGAACAAGTTCTCCTCCACCGAGAGCAGATAGAGTTTGGTAGCTAATTTTCAGACTGGCAAGGTTAAGTAATCTTTCTCCAATATCAGGAGTTAGGAACTGTCTCAAGCAGAGCATTCCCGCCATGTAAACTAAGTACAGTAATTAATTATTTAATACCTTAGTACTTAGCCCTTGCTCTGAAAAGAAACTCGTGTCTCTAATCCATCTGGCTGCAGTTGTGTCTCTCCCTGAAGCAAACAGTAGCCATGTAAGGGACAGAGTAGATGAAGTAGAATGTGCACTCTGCAGCAGAGATGAGAACTAAAATACTGTAGCGTGCCAGAGCTAGTCTTGCTCACATGCTACCTGGCTTAGCAATTAGTCACTTATTTATGTACTTCATTAGATCATGGTCAGAGCAGAGCAGCATTTGCTTCCTGAGATTGTCTACTGCTGCCAAACCAGCTTCAGCCTAGTTTCTGAAGCATAGGTACAGGTTTATCTGATATCAAATCACCTCATAACTCAGGAGGGACTGGCAGAATTCTTTCTAGATTAAATCTGTGGTTTCCAAACCCATTTTCTTCTCACAAGTGAGACCTCTTTCTCTTGGAGGTAAGCACAGCTACCCTCCTCTTAGTGTTATAATGCAGCTTTTCTTTGCATGTGAGAAATCTTTAACATACAGCTGTGCACAGCTGTCTTTTTGCAACCAAGATCTGCCATGGTGCCTACAAAGCATCTGAAACTGCTTGGGATGGGTGTGCTGTGCTATGGCAGTTGCCTGGTGAACACACGGGAAAGAAGTCAGTTTTCTGCAGTAGATCCTTTGCTTAGAACCTATATCTATACATGAACTTGGGAATGGAGAAGGGTTTTTTGTGCAATGAATAGCACAGTCAACACATCATCTTTTACTGTTTTGTCTGGGTTCAAGTGAAATTGAGCCCAAAATGTTGGCAAGAGAAAAACAACCTGTTTTGCTGTGCTTTAAAATAAATACATTCACCTGGTTGGGCCAGTTCCAGCACAAGAATAAGAATTTTGTAGTTTATTTAGAGCATAAAACTAAATGTTGCAATGAACTGTTGCCAGTGACTATCTGGTTCTAAGGTTTAGAGCTCATGCTGGACACTTTATTGCTCTTTTCAATGAAAATGCCCTTAGGGATCTTAGGTCCAGTACACTTAAAGCAGGAACAGTGACACAAATCTAATTTTTTCCTCAGATGCTAACTCAAAAGTTATCAAGAGAAGATCCTCCTCATAGCTGCTTATCAGTGGTTTGCTTTTCCCAGTGCCAGTGTATCACTGTTACTGGCTCTGTTTCAAATCTCAGACTTTTAAGGAAACATTGTCAGGAACACGTATTATCTTCTGGTTGTCAGTATTTTTGCTGGGAGCAGATGGTCTTTCACCCAGCCAGTGAGTAGGGAGATGGCAGTTGTCTCTCGCGTTTTCTTGCAGTGTCTGAGGGCAGCTGTATGGGGTGTGTTAGTGCCTTCGTCTCAAGGAGAGAAGGGGGCTGGGGAACTGAAAAATGATGGAGTGCAATGTACCCATTGCCCTGCTCTGGCCGCGCAGAACGGCTGCGTTGGCGGAGCCCCGGCAGCGGCACCTGCCTGGCCGCTCCTTCAGAGGCGGGTGCGCGGCCAGCCCGGGGGCACCGGTGCGCTCCCTGACGGCCTCTGAACGCCGCTCCCACTGCGCGGGGATGGACGCGGGTGGGGCTGGACGCAGGTGGGCACCTGCGCTCCCGGTCAGTGGGGGATTCGCGGGGCAGCCCCGGCGGCGGATCCCTCGCACCCCCCGCCGTACGCCGCCTTCCCCGCTGGACATCGGCGCTGGAGCGCCCGCCCGCCGGGAAGGAGGGAGGGAGCGGGCGGGAGCGGGCGCGCCCGTCCGGCTGCGCGGTGCGGCCGGCAGGTGGCAGCAGCAGGCGCGCGGCTCCTGCGCGGGCGGCGGGCGGGAGCGAGGGGAGAGGGGAGAGGTTGTGGCTGAGCCCCGGAGCCGCCGGGAACCTGCTCGGGTCCTGCGGGGCTCCGGCATTCCCGGCCGAGGGCGCGCCGCCTCCCATGCGCCGGGGGCCGCGCGGCTCGCAGCCCTTTCGCCCCCGAGAGCGCCTCGTCGCGGGGCGCCCGGACGGGACGCCGGCGCGGAGCGGTGAGGCAAGGCCGGGGAGGGAGCCCCGCGCCAGGTGGGC
>WBMZ01012872.1:0-231849 GCA_013400975.1 Atrichornis clamosus | reverse complement strand
GGCCGAGGGGCTGCGGCCGCAGCCGGACGAGAAGCCGCGGAGCCGGCGGGTGACGCGGAGCGGGCTGACTGGAGGAGGCTGCGGGGAAGCGGCGCGGCCCGACCGCCTGCCGCTGTGCAGCGGCGCCGAGGAGAGCGACTTGGCCGGCGGCCGGCCGAGCCCGGCGCCCTCCGACTTCAGCCCCGGGGCGCCGCCGGCCGAACTGTACCTTGCGGGGCCGCCGCTTTCCTGCCCCTCCCTGCTAGGGGAGCTGGGGCCGGCCGGCTCCGACACCGAGAGCTTCAGCCCCAGCGCCGAGAGCGTCTCCGACCGACTGGACCCCTACAGCAGCGGCGGCGGCGGCGGCTCGTCCTCCTCGGAGGAGCTGGAGGTGGAGTCGGCGCCCCCCGACGGGGTGGAAGAAGCAGGTGCGGAGCCGGGCCGGGTTCCCCCCTGCCCGGGGGAGCTGCCCCCGGGGCGGGCAGTGGGGGTGCCGGCGGGCGCGGCCGGCGGGCGGGAGCTGCCGGCGGGGCCGCCCGCCTTGTACGTGCAGCTCCACGGGGAGACCAGCCGGCGGCTGGAGGCCCACGAGAAGCCGCTGCAGATCCAGAACGACTACCTCTCCCAGCTGGGCTTCCGGGACCTGTGGCGGGTGCAGGAGGAGGGCATGGACTCGGAGACCGGCTGCCTCATCCGCTTCTACGCCGGTGAGCGGGGCCGGGGGCGACCGTGGGGAAGGGGCGGGAGCCGCGCCCACCGCTCCGGCTGTTGGCGCGGCGGGCGCCGGGGTGAGCGGAGGGCGTGCGGGCGGCTGGGCGCTGCCCCTCCGCCGGGGCTGTCCCCTCTCACGGGGAAGGCGGCCCGCGGGTGTCGCCGCGCCGGGGAGGGGCTGTGCCGGGCGGTCCCCGGCGGCGCTGCCCCGAGCCGGCTGCTGGGAGAAGTCGCGGTGTCAGCGGCGCTCAGGCTGCCCCAGCGCTGCGTTCAGGGCAGCCTCCCCTCTCTTCAGCGCCTCGGTAATGGAGGTCGCGCTTGTGTTGTTTTCCCGTTCCCAGCAGCGGCACTGGGCGTTCGAGGTTAAATAAGCCTTAATCTACTGCTTTCCCTAGTGACGAAGAGTTGCAGTGGTGCCGCTGCCGGGCACAGGAGGTCGAAGGCTGTTCCAAATGTTTGCGGGATGCCGGCAGCTTGGTCACGGTTTAGTTGAGCTGCGTGCTCGCTCCGGAGAGCGCCGAGCCCGCCCCATCACGGAGCCGAGGGCACGGCCGGATCGCTCCCAAGGGGAAAGCCCCGCGCAGTTTTTGCTCCTGAATTAGGCTACAACAGTGCAGGGCGCGCAGATGCCTGAGCTAAGAGCAGTGTGTTCCTGCAAACAAAATCTTGTACTTGGCTTTCCGCGTTGTTGGCACTTGGGATCAATTTTTCCCGTTAGAGTAGTGGGACTTCACTGAGCGACTGAGGCAGTAAGCGAGGAAAGTAGGGAAGCGCAGGTCATAGCCTTTGGAACCGGGGTGGTCAAAACCTTTGTAATGGAAAGCGAGAAGCTTTGTAATAGAGCTTTGCTGTTACAATATACAGTACAGAATTTGGGGAGCGTTGGGTAGAAAAGTTAGCTCCCACGTTGTAATTATGCAACCTTCTGCAGTTTTAGGGAGGTTTAAAAATACCTAGTGTGTCAGTTGAGTTGGTTTGTCTAAAACACTTATATGAATCTTAGAACTCCTTGCGTTTTAACTGTCCTGTACCTCCCTTCAAAAGGAAGAAATTGTTTAATGTCCAAGTAAATGTTCATGTACCTTGTAAGTTCTCCTGTGAAATAGCTAGATGTGATACCCAGAGATGAGGTCATGCTAGCGAAGTAGCACATGCCACCCATACCCTGGCTGGGTTGGCTGAGCAGAATGGTCCTTCTATGAACCGTGAGAATTCAGTGCTTTAACTCTGAAAAATACAGAGATTGTTTTCTCGAGGGAATTCCGCTGAATGTCAAATAGAGTCAGTAATGGTGGGGTGGGAAGGAGAGCAGTATGCTGGATAAGTGCCCTTCTTTATTCAGAAGAGAATGTGGGAGTGGTGGCAAGTGGTCAGTTCAGCTTTTCTTCAGATTTTTTTGATTGTACAGTGACCCCGGCATAACGAGTGCAAAAGTAGTATTTGTTAAAGGAATTGACAGAAATAGGTTAGATGCATTGTGGTTAGAAAGTAGCTTAAAATACTTTTTTTTCAGATGATCATTGTGGTCTTTTGTGTTTCTCTGCTGTGCTGTTGAGGATGGAAGTCAGCAGGTGATGCTGGGAAAGGATGTTGGTTCCTTCATTTCCAGTCCCACCCCACCATTAAATGGGGATGCACACACGTGTTTTAAATTGGGACAGCTGTGTGCCTCCTTTTCTAACAGGATGTGTTCTAAAGAAAACACAATCAGGAAACATAGTGAAGTCTAACACACAGTTAAGCCTGTATGCATGTAGTTTTAATGCATTAAATGATTAATTATACATGCTAAATGAGGATGTTCCAACTCTGTTTTATTTCAGTGTCTCAACTTGACTGCTAACGCAGCTTGTACATTTTAGACTTCCTTGTACCAAACTAGTAGATAGGAGGGTATTTCTGTGAGCATGCATAGGATTAAATTAATGCAAATTTCTTACACAAGTTCATATGCTAACAAGTATGCCTCTGTACTTCAAAAGTGCAGCGTTTTTTGAAATCCTTATCTCTTTTAGGGGATCTGTGATCAACATCTAAAACACCTGTGATCAGGTGCTTGTAACAGAAAGGTTGCAGCATCTAATGTACCAGACCAGCCAAAAACAGCTAAGAAAATATTACTGACATGTAATCATACTGATTTTATGTAACTGTCTTGTCAAGTTATCTCTGCTTCCTTATTTTGTACACACACACCCCGAAGATGAAAGGGAGGGAAGGAGAGACACTTAAAAAGAATACACACTAAATTACAGTAGAAAGGGGAGTGGTTTTTTTGGCCCCAAAGTTAGGTGTTTTGCTTAGGAGAAGTACCTTTTTAATAAATGATCCTCCAGGATCATACCCTAAGGAAAGCTTAAAACAGTGATTTCCTGTTTGCCTGGGACTTTGTTAATTTAAGCAGCCTGCCTTGTCCCAATGGGTAGAGAACCACTAGCATCTCTATCTCTAATTTCCTGCGAGCGTTCTCAGTAGGATTTGGTGATACTGGTTTTGTACTGATGTGAAATGGCATAAACCTAGGTTGGATTTATTGCTTTGCTTCTAAAAAGAATTCTTTCACCTAATCCCCGTAGAGTAGGGAGAGAACAAAAGAGCACATTGATGACTTTGGGGCTTTTTTATTTCTGGGGAAAGACAGTTTTAAGATTGGAACATGACTGTACTGAAACTTAACATTAAAAATTCCAAAGAAGACAATATAGCCAATAGTTTTAGTGATTGCTGTAGGCTGGTGATTTCTCCTGTTGTGGAATCTGAAAAACACAGACTAAAAAATTATTTTTAGGAGAACTGCAGAGAATCAGATTTTTTTCTGCTGTGACAAAACAGCTTTCTTGATAAGTAGCAGTCCACAGACACTCTATAAATGAAATGCCTGGTCTTTTAAAAGTCCTGAAAACCAAAATGGGACACTAAGAAGGTAAAAGTGCTTCCTGTGCATTGCCTTGGTTTGTTTCAGAATGTGGTTAGTGAATGTTTATTCTGGTGTATTCCTCTCCTTTTCTCCCTTAAGAGTGTGAATGTGGTTGATTTCTTCAGTTTCTTGACTCTGAGCATTAAGCAGATAACACCATTGCTAAACAAAAGCCCTTACAGCTTTTAAGGGGCAGATCCTTCTCCCTGTAGCATCAATTTGAGCAAAACTGGGTGTTAGTATTGGTCAGGTGTGTCAATTTTTCTTTCTGTTGAAATCTATCTTAACAAAAGATACTGTGTTCAAAGTTTGAAATACGTAATCTATTTAAAAAATATGGTTAAATAGCTTTCTGCTGTGATACAGTGTTCCTGAGTTATGGAGCTGTGTAAGAACCCATAGTGCAATTACAGTCATGATATCATCACTGGGAGACCGATTAGGTCAGACTTCCTAAACTATTCCTAAAATCTCAAGAGTGGCTGTCATCCAGCAGACTTCTTGCAAACAAGTTATAGTATTCCTTATTGCTCCATAAAAATAATTGTTGTCCCAGTGGCCTTGACTTCCCTATAATTTGCATGTAGAAGGAAAAATAGAGTAATACAGCAATCTTATTAAAAACTGCAAAACTGCTTATTTGGTTTAGGTCAATAATAAGCATGGAATTATATGCAATGCTGTGTTCTGGAGCATCTGTATGGCAAGGAGCATGAGTAACATGATCCTGGTCTTGAAGACTGGTTCTGCACAATGGATGTTTGAGACTTTTTTGTTTTACTCCTGAAAGGTGATGATGTTTCTGATTCTGGCACTTGGTGACACTAACAGAATTGGTTAAATACTCTCCTCTGTGATGTGACATAGGGCTTCTACACCTGCTGGTGTCATCAAATATATCACTTTTTCAGTAGATGATTGCCTATAGGCAAAATACTAAGAAATGCCAGATGTAATTAGGGGTGTTAATTTTGCATCTGGCTGTCAGATGTTATTTGGGAAGAGATCCTTTTGGCTCACGTGACCTTTTAGGAAGCTGTGAAGAAAAATGAATCTAGCTTTGTCTTGGAGTACGTTATAAGAGATATTGTTCTGTCCAGTAAAGAAAAGGGTGGGAAGATACAGTATCAGGATCAGTTGCAGTGATCTAAGCAATTGCGTTTGCTTGTCTTCTTTAAAAAGGTACACCTTGTAGTTGGGGTCATACTAAGACTTCCAGCTAGATGGATGGAAACATGGTTTTAGACACTTTTACATGAAGGCACCATAGGCGTGTGAGTCCAAAGATCTGTGGAATGTGAAGTACATTGAATTGCTTGCTGCTTGTTGTGCTACTTGGTGAATAACTCAGTTCAGCTATTTAATACATTGATAAGCTTGATTTAAGGTGACTAAGTGCCACTTTGGCGGGGACCCGTGCCGAAGACACTCTTTTTATTCCTCACTGAGTGTGGAGAACAGCTGTGCCCTAAAGAGCTGCTTTTGGAGCGCTGACATAGTTCTGACATCTAATATTTTCTTTAACATGAAAGGAATTAATTCACATTAATGTGAATGGATGTCTTTTTGCAGGTGTGATTGGACAGGAGAGGTCTCCGTGAACTTGCCTGAAACCGAAAGAAAAAACCACCTCTGCCTAGAGCTGCTGTGATCCTGGCTTTTTTTTTTCTTTTTTTTTTTTTTTCTTCCTAACGTGACTCGGATGAACATTCTTTTACCTTGTAATCATTTATGTGTTGGCATCTCCTGCAAAGAGAAGTAATACCTAAAACTTGCCTCTTTGGGAAGCTGTCACATTTCAGCTACATAGCCGTTTAAATCCAGGCTTGGTCCATGTCGGTACCAAAGCAATTACATTTTTAACACTGTTCTGCAGGAGAGTTTAAAATGGTTGCAGTGCCTTTGGCTGGCTCCACCTGCTCATGTGCATAGCCGTTTGCTTATCTCCTGTTGGAATGGGGTCTTTCTAAGGTAGGCAGCTTTCAGGGGGTCTCTCAGGGTTCATCAGCCTCTCCTCCTGCGCAGGAGGAGCCGTGCAGATAATGCTGGAATGCTGGTGCAGCCACAGCTGAGCTTTGGTATGTGACAGCTGTTAAGTACAATGGTTTTTGCAACTTTTAAATTTTGTTGTACTCCTGGCTAGAATCCATAACTTAAGTACGTGTGAAGTACCAACACGGGAGATTTTAGTGTGATGTACATAGCAGTCACTATATATACTAAATATGTAGTACCTAAATTCATACATCCAGGAACTGAATTTCTTCACTGTTACAGCACAGAACACAGCATTCTTTTTTTTCCTTTTATCTTAATGTATTTTGATACTGTCCCTTTTTCATTTTTCTACCAATTATTCCCTTAATTTTTTTTTTTTTTAACTATACATAAACATCCTCTTGATGGTGAAATTGCTGATATACCTAAGAGCCCTTCTGTAATGAAAACATCCATCTGTTCTGCTAGGACACTGACAGACTGCTATGCATCTAAAGCGCTACGTGATCCTTGGGAAGGTAGTGCTTAATAGTACAAAAAAAGAAAGATTAATTCAAACCAGTGTTAGCAACTCGTATGTGCTTCTTAACTATCAAAACCTACTTTGTAGTTTTATAAAGCAATGTAAAGAGCTATTTCTACATTATTTAAGTGATCATGTAGAAAAGAGGCAAGTATAAGTCAACTTGCCTGGGCAGGTCAGTTTAAAAAATATATGCATACAGAATTCCATAGAATAGAAGTTTAGAGGTGGAATTCCTGGAGAGTGCTACTTGTTACACTGAGCTTTTTAATGTGGGGGGAACCTGTACCTCACATGCTTACAGCTTCATTTCCCTCTGCATTTAAGGAGTGGTCATTTTGAATAACTATTTAAGCTATTAGTATCTTAATTAAGGGGAAAAGAGAAAAATAAACCAAAGACTGCCCTTCTATTTGCCTTGGACAATAGAAGCAAAGGTAGTTGATTTAGTCTTCAGTTTCATTATTTCACGTCTTGTGGAAAGGGGCACACTGGCATTTTAGATCAGATCAAAGTGCTCGTGTACTTGTTTTCAGCTTCTCTTGAATGAATTTCATCGCCCTATTTTAGAACTTTTGTTCAAATGAGGATTTGCACTCTGGGAAGCTGTATGTCTGGAGTAGCCCTGTGATAACTATTCTTTAAGTCAGAGAACTGAATGTTGCACTTACCTTTGGGTTTTTTTTGGTAAAATTTTGTGTGTGTGTGTATTCCAGTGGAATAGATTTTGGTTCTTGAAGTCAATTGCAGTTCGTGTGGGGAAACTTAAGTAAAAAGGGTGGGGTGGGGTGTACCAAAATATCTTCAGGTTTGTAAACTTTGCTGTCTTGGCCACGTGATTCCAGCTTAGGTTTTCCTTCTCCGAGATGTTTAAGAGAAATGCAACCAACCTTCGTAAACAACTGAAAAGTTTGAAACTGACTGAAAAATGAATGTGTCTTAACTTTTTCTATATTTGGCTCAAAGACAAGAATTCTGAAACACTAAGCTCTTCACAGGCTATTTAAGAAACCTCACAGGAGGACAATGATCCTCATTTTTTAAAAAAGCAATATCTTGCATATGAAAATCATCTGAGAGATTGGAAAACTGATAAAATTAGAACTACATGGTAGTGTAGTTCTAGTGTCAGTTGTGCATACATTTGAGGTAGTTAGACTCTATAAACTTCGTCAGAAAATTCTGTGAAAATTCTAGATTTTTCAGTTTTGTGCTTCATTCCAACGTGCCTTGCTTTATTCTTGGCGTAACTTTTGTCCTTAAATAACTTTTCTGGACAGTTGAATTAGCTGCAGCATTACCTTTTTGGTGAGAATAATTTGCACATTTTTCACTAGAAAATAACTTGTGTTCATTGTAGATTAGGTTTTTTTTCCCAATTAGGCTGGCATTTATCCACTGTAGCATCTTAACTTAGATACCGTTTTCTAAAAATAACTCGTGGCAAATTCTAATTGAACATTTTCCCACTGATTGCTGTTGTACACTGAAGTAATCTTAGGTACCAGAGAATTTTAAACTGAAGTATTGTTATTTATGATATATTTTATTTAACTCTTAGTTTGCTTTATGATATGCTATATGATAAAACATTATACATAAAGAATAGACATCACTTGCTGTTCGGAATGCAGCAGCTGTTGTACCGGCACGGAGGGATGTAATATGGGTTTTAAATGAATAAAAATACTGTGTCCTGCTGTAATTCCATTCAGGATTTCAGGTACGCAAAATTAATAGTAGAACCAGTTTTCTGTGGTGTGTGTGCTGGCACACACACTGTGGTATTTGCTTTATTTCAGAAAGGCACTGTCAGTAATTGCCCTTTGGAGTCTTGTCTGTAACTCACCGTGGATGTGGTCACCAGGGCCCTCCCTACCCTCTGCCACTGTCACAGAAAATCATTTCGTTACATAAGTTGATAGTCCAAATTCTTTATGCCAGTTGCCCCAATCAGGATTCCTCTTGCTTCCCTGCTTAGCTAACTAGCTAGTCCTGACCCTTGGGGTCTGATGGCTGAGACTTTCTGCTCTACTGGGTGCGGTTAAGTATATGAAAGAATGAGAATGGTATGTAATCTCTCGGGGGTTTTGTTCCCCCCTTCCTGCCCCATCCCCCCATTATTTAGGGGGCAAAAATTGTTCTTTAGAGGATCTTGCATTTAAAAATGACAGCTGTTAAATCAGGAAGAAAGACCTCCTGGAGTGAACAGTCATTTAATTTCACAACGTAGCATACTATTCTTTGAAGCTTTTTCTGTTGATGGGGAAGTAAAATTTCTTCCAGCTGGCTTTGACTTATTTGGAGGGATGCTGAAAATACTCATTGCTCAACTATCTGTGTGTTCCTCGATTTGACAGCTAAGAATAACTATTTACATATTGATGCAAAATACTGAGTTTCAGGGGATTTTTCTCTCCAGTTTTATCTAGTTTAGTTCTTGGTGTAGAAGAAAAATGAATTGTGTAAGTGGGGGAGATTTTGAGAGTTTATCTCAGTGTTGTTTTTTTTTTTGTGGGCCAGAGGTAAATTTGTCCCACTGCAGGGTATTGTTCATGGTCTTGTGCAGTGGCAACGGGAATCTTCAACTTTACTAGGCTCTGGATTGCAGTCATAATTCTCAAAACCCCATAATATCCACTTGAACTGGTTTCTCTCATCTCCAAGCACTCCAAATGCCATGCCAACTTATTTAAATAAAGACAAAACAATGGGCCTTGGTCCAAGGGGTAACGAGGAGCTGGAATGCCTTTGAAGTTCAGGACTCTGGGCTGTAGGTGCGATTTACATAAACTTCATTATGTAATCTGAATGCAGTTTCTCTTCCTGTTTGTTCGATTTATGAAGCTTTGTGTCCAAAGAGAAAGAGATAGTAAGACCTGTAATTAAGATAAGTAGCAGGCCGCTCCTTTTCTGAATGTGTGCTCTGGTGAGAATTGTAGATGCAGCATTAAGGGTAGAACAAAACTTGTGATTCAGGCACCTTCAGTTGATGAGACTAATACTGACTCTTTTCCTATGAAAAACCTGCATGCTTCTTTAAACCATAACTATGCCTAGTTCAAACTGTTATTGGCTCTAATATAAATGGTACAGAAAAGCTTAGAAGTTCTTACCAGCAACGATTTTGCTTTCATATAAGCCATAGATAAGCTCTGTCTCAGCAGCTTTCATCAGTTTTAAAGCTGCCTTGAAAGTTGTAAGTTTCTAAGTGGACAGTGATCAGAATTGTGCACAATGACGTTTTGTTGTTCTCAATCAAGCATTTGCTTTGTCTTACTGTCAGATCCTCTCTAAGCTTTTTGTTACAGCAGAGAGAAAGTAGTAGCACTGCGTTCGTGCTAAGAGTCCTGCAAGCAGCAAAGCTGACAATGTATGCACTTATTACATGATTGCTCAGATGAACCTGTGACTCCTTATCATGAGTTCTTTTATGATTACTGACTCAAATTCATAGCATCATTAAAAGTCAGAAGGGACCTCCAAGGTCATTGAATCCAGCCTTTGATTGAACACCTCCATGACAACTAAACACTAAGTGCCGTGTCCTGTCATTTCTTGAACGCTCCCAGGGATGGTGATACCACCACCTTCCTGGGCAGCCGATTCCAATGCCTGACCACCCTTTCAGCGAAGAAATTCTTCCTGATGTCCAACCTAAACCTCACCTGGTGCAGCTTGAGGCTGCTTCCTATTGCCTGGGAGAAGAGACCAACACCCACCTGGCTACAACCTCCTTCCAGGGAGTTGTAGAGAGTGATAAGGTCCCCGCTGAGCCTCCTTTGCTCCAGGCTAAACAAACCCAGCTGCCTCAGCCATTTCTCATAGGAGTCACTCTCTAGACCCTTCCCTTGTTTCTTTGCCCTTCTCTGGACACTCTCCAGCTCCTCAGTGTCCTTGTAGTGAGGGGCCCAAAATTGAACCCAGGACTTGGTGTTTGGCCTCACCAGTGCCAGTACAGGGGAACAGTCACTGCCCTCGTCCTGCTGGCCACACTCTTACTGGTACAGCCAGGATGCCACTGGCCTTCTTGGCCACGTGGGCACACACTGGCTCGTGTTCAGCCGACTGTCCACCAGCACCCCCAGGACTTTTTCTGCCACTCTGCCCCCGCCTATAGTGCTGCAGGGGATTGTTGTGACCCAAGTGAAGGATTAATAAGTGATGGAAGAGGGTATATTTCCTTCTACTGTGTGTGACTTAGTGGGACAGGCAGACCTCTAGGGGACATCAGTGAGCAGTAATTTTATTTATGAAACTTATTAGGTCATCTCAGACATAATTACTGTGTGTCACTATTGACTTTCTGCATCTATCTCTACTTGCTTTCATGCTGTAAAAGTTGACTGTTGAAATAAAAAAGTTAATGGCAAACTGTTAAGAATGGTGGAACATCTGGAAGACAGCTAGCATATATAATGAACTGAAGTTAACAGGCTAGGAGCTCTTGGTTTCTTCTGGTACCAGTATTTCATGGCCACAAACCTAAAGCAAGATAGTTTGCAGGTTGCAAACAGAATGTGTCTCAAAGAGAAGTTAATCACATGTGTGTGGGAGACACAATTTAACATTTCAGAAACACCAACAGGAGTTTGTTGAAAGCTGTGTAATATGTAATTATACAAAATTCTTCCTGAGTTGAGGACTTTTAATGTACTGTCTTGGTAAAAGTGTGGAGCTCATAGCATGGTTGTGTGGATTAAAACAACATTATTTAGAAGTAGACCAGAGTTTATATCCTTTCAGAGCAAGCAGTTAACCATTTTGTCTTGGGTGTCCTAGCTAATAAAAGAAAGGACTGACTGAAAATTGGAATCTAAATAATTTGAAATGTCCAAGCTCTGGGTAGTTGCTGGGGATCTTATCTTTTTTTTGGTTGTTTTTTTTGCGGAGGCTGGTTTGGTGGCAGGAAGAATGTGTCCCTTGTCTGTATCAATTAAATTAGAACCTATAGTCTGTATATTCCCTGTGAATAAACAGAAAATTAATGTGATACATGTCAGACTATTAGATACAGAAAGTGTTTCTATTCATGACTTCCAGAACAATGGTATCATCTATATAAGCATATTCATCCCTGCTAAGATTAGACTGTAGCATTGAGAACTGCTTGGTGTGTGTCTCTTTAATCTTCTTAATCAAATGACAACTTTAATTCCTGCTAATACCAGAAGAGTAGTTTAAATTATTTTACTTAATTTTACTTTACAGATTGCATCTTGGATGTGCCTCTTGTAAGAAAAATGTTTCGGAATGTTTATTTTCTGAATCCATGTGATACAATATCCTAGTTTATTTTGCAACTTGCAGCTTTTTGTAATCGAAACCTAGAATGAACGTAAATTGGTCAGTGTCGCGAGATACTGTAGCACAGAGATTAAGACACCCTGTAGCATGTAGTGGACTAAGTCATATTCCTCTGTCAGTGTCCGAGTGTTTCTCTGGATAAAATGGTCTGCTAGAGCCTGAGGTATATATGATATTTAATTTGCAGCACTGGGTGTGGTGTGATCCTTTGTACAGTGCTTCACTGGAGTGTGAGCAGTTTCAGCACTTCTTGCTGTTTCAGTTCTGTGTTAATAGGAGATGTATTTTGAGTTCCTGGCCAATAACTGATACTACTTACTTACACTGTGGAAATGGGGAATGCAGATTTGTCACCTTAGTTGTGAACAGCAGTGTCTTGAGAGTGTCAGCAGATTGCAAAGCATAGATCAACTGTAGATCCTTTCAGCCTAGAATAGGCAGCTAGATACTTCCCCCTCCTTTGCCTTTGCCTTCTTTTTTTTTTTTTCCCTTCTTTTTTCCTATTTGTCTGGTTTTTTTGGTGGTATTTTTCTTTTTTTCTCTTTTACTTTTCCTTTTTCTGCTGGAAGTTTTTAGATGTTCTGGCTGCATTTACCAACTCACCCATTTTGTAAAACTTGAGTCTTCTTATTGAAGATTTTGAAAGGTTTCTTTTCAATGTGCATGTGTCAGCAGGCCTCTTTGTGTGTTCCTCATTCTCCTGCCTCTGTATCTATAAGGCTGTGTATCAAACAGTATGACTGCATTGTTTGTGGAGAAGAGTATTTGTTCTAGTATGGCTAACTGCAGGCTGCAAAAATAAGTAAAATCTCTCCAGAGTCACAGCACATGGCTATAATGAATTCAACAAAATGCTCTGTATATGTCAACACTGTAGGATCAGGCAACAATGTAGTCAAAAGAGGTGAAAATAGCAGAGCCTTAAAGCTGTTTAAGGTGTATTGTATCTTTATACTATGGGAACAAGCATTTGAAACATTTTTAGGAGTTTTCTTTGTTTAAATAAAAAATCCTGTGTCACATGTATGTTCTTCATCCAGCAGAGCATCTCTTGCAAATGTAGGATTTTAAGAGGTAAGGGTTGTGCCCTGGATTGTCTATTAGAAGAATTTGTAAACTCATTGTGAAAGAAAGAAAAAAGAAAAGAAAAAAAGGCTGATTTTGCAAGAATTACGGCTGACAATAGAAGAGTTCATGCTATTATAGCCTTTGAACCTAGAATTGGATGTACTGATTCTTTAGCATTAGAATGACTTGTAAACAGTGGTGTTACATGCAGCACATCCGTAAAGCTTATGCTTTTTAGGAATGTGTAGACAGTAGACATGGAGGAGATTCAGCATTTGGCACTGCTCTCCTGTTTGCTGTCACAGCTGAGCTAGGCATGATCAACTAGTCAAGTTAAATAAAACATGCAGTTAGCAATCATTGTCCTTTCTGAATTGTGAAGGAAAGTGCTGCTGGGGAGTATGGTACAGGGAAAGTCGATTCTTCTCTTGTACCCCTGAAAAAGGAAGGATTCCTGGTAGCCCTGAAAAAGAAGGGACTCCTGATAAGCGGCTCCTGGGAACTCAGTGTTCAGACTTCTGTCCAGAAGAGGGTCAGGTACCAACTGTGTGAAGTTCAATGGGGCAAGTGCTGCATTCTGCACCTAGATTGTGGCAACCCTGGATGCACGTACAGACTGGCGTGTGAGAGGTTGGAGAGAAGCCCCACAGAAAGAGAGCTGGGCATCCTGGTCAGGGGCAAGTAGAATATGAGTCAGCAGTGTGCCTTTGCAGCCAAAAGGGCTTAACAACATCTTGAGGTGCATCAGGCCCAGCATCACTGGCCAGTTGAGGGAGGGGATTGTTCTGCTCTGCTCCGCACTGGTGTGGCCTCCCCTTGATTATTGTATGCTCTTTTGGATGCCACAATATAAGAAAGATATAAAGCTATTGGAAGGAGTCCAAAAGAGGACTACAAAGATGGTGAAGGGGAAGGGAAGCCTTATGAGGAGTGTCTGAGGTCACTTGGTTTTCTCGAGAAGAGGAGGCTGAGGGGAAAGCTCTTTGCAGTCTGCAACTTCCTTGTGAGGAGAAGAGGAGGGGCAGATGTTGGTCTCTTCTCTCTGGTGACCAGTGACAGGACCTGAGGGAAGGGCCTGAAGCTGTGTAAGGGGAGGTTTAGGATGGATGTTAGGAAACCACCCGGGTGTCATTGGACACTAGAACAGGCTCCCCAGGGAAGTGGTCATGGCACTAGGCCTGCCAGAGTTCAGGAAGTGTTTGGACAACACTTACAGACACATTGTATAATTATTGGGGCTGTCCTGTGCAGGGTCAGGAGTTGGACTTGGATGATCCTTGTGGGTCCCTTCCAACTCAGGATATTCTGTGATTGGATGTGTACTTGTGACGATGAACGTGAGAACAGCTGTAATTTTGATGGGGTGAACTGTTTTAGTGCCTATGTTTTCTTCATTCTGTGAGGTTCTTAACCATGTTGCACTTAGAGTTAGTGAATTGCCTTTCCAGATGTGGTATGTTTACTTCAAGATTGTTCTGTTGCCAGTGAGCACAGCAATCCTTAATCAGAGATGGTATTTGACGTACTCTTCAGTAGGTCCTTTGGCCATTGTGCCTTGGCTCTATGGATTTTTGGTTGCAGTGGTATTTTTCACATTGAGGTTTTACTCTTGCTCATATCCACTAATTTTTCTGAACGTGTAGGGCATGTACTCAGTTGAAGATCCTTTGAGCTCTTCTCTGTAGACATACAGTGCTTTGCAGCAAAATATGTAGTTCTCCAAAGATGGTTGGAGATCAGTGACTAACTTTCATACCTAATATAGATGATGTCCATACAAAAAAAACCAAAACTCCGGCATAAAGTTAATACCCACTAACCTTTTTGTAGCAGAAATGTGTGAATATAACATCTTCATCCACAGCAGGGAATGGTGCAATATCCTTATCTCCATAATGAAAGATCAGGCAAACCTTGTCATACCCTTCATACATAATCATTCTGTTCTGTCTTTTTGGATTCTCTTGAGCATTTTTTTTTCTGCACTGGAGTTAGTCGTCCTTTTGGCAACTCATACTTAGAAGAATACACCCCTGTGGGACTGTCTGCAGGCAGGCACACCTGACAGTTTTGCTCTGGATGTGAATATTTGCTTCCCTTCTTGTTAGTGAAAAGCATGGTGGTAGCTGTTTGTCAGTCTCATTAAGCAGTGTCAGCATGGCTACCGTTCTGAGCACTTCACGGTGATTTGACTAGATGTAGGGCTGTCACCTTTCTGGCAAGGCACAAGAATGAGGTGCTGGTGTCAGTGAAGGTGTCATGTGTATCACCGTGAGTCCCCAAATTGTAAGCCAGCTGACCTGTAAAAATGAGTGCTCAGTGCTCTGGGTCACTTTGCTCTTTCCCTCTGTGTGCTATTCTTGCCCTATCCATTTCTTGTGTATATGTGAGCCTATTGAGAGATTTGATGAGCAGCAGAGTCCTCAACAAGAGGAAGCTGCTCTGATTTTGTTTCCTAATGACCTGTAAGGCAAATTGTGGAGTGCATTTGTTCCTTAGTAGTTATAAAGGGAGGGAAGATAGCACGTGATCAGAAAAAAAGTAGAGTTTTTGTCATCTCACTGTTTACTGGTACTTGTTACTCTTATTAATGTGTGTGCTTTAGTTTTTACTCGAAGTGAAAAGAGAGTTTGAATGCTGACATATGAGTTCATCTAGTTAGGGGTTAAAGATACCGAGATAAATACAGTTGTAGCTTGCTTGCAAGTGTCACGAGTCTACTGGTGAATGAAGAACAAAGGTAAAAAACCCGACGTGGTAAAGAAGCATGGCTTGTCTCAGATGAGCTGGTGAGGACTCTTGCCTGCAGGTAGAGCAGTGCTCTGCCACCATCGGCAGCTCTGCTGAATCTGGCAGCGGTGTGGTGGTGACATCACCCCAAGGAGAGAGAGAAGGTTAGGCAGAGTCACTGGGGCTGCTTGTTCTGCGCAGGCACTCGGGAAAGGATTTCTTTCGTATGCTCTCTAATAGATTCAGCCTTTTATTTTATAATATAATTAAATAACCAAGCCTTTGTGAGGCTCCTGAATTCCTTTAATTTAGCGGCAGCACAGAGGCTGAATTCAGAGCATTCATGGGGCCTGTACTATCTCCCTGACTACTTGCCAGGTCTATTCATGCTGTTCTGAGTGCAGGAAGTTCTCACATTCATTCAGAGTTGGGGGGGTGGGGGTGGAAGGCGTTGTGTGGTTGGCTTTTTTTTTTTTTGTAAGCAAGGGAAATGGTTATAAGGAAAATTCTTCAGCGATTCCCTGGGACCAATTTACCAACTGTTAATCTGTGAGTAAATAATGGGAACAGTTTATACACTTGGCAGCTCTTGAGAAAGAGCAAAGAATCATGAGAAGTTCACAGTCCACAGCCCCAAGATAGCTGAATACTTTGGTATGTTAGGATATGTCTGAACAGGAACAGGCACATAGATCAGTACGTTTTTCACTAGAGCATGTAATCTTAGGTATTCTGAAGTACCGAGTTTGATGAGGAAAACTTTCTGCTGTTGTGTGGTAGCTGGCTGCTTATATTTAACTTGCTCAAGTTAAATAATGCTTGTTCTATTTGAGTCTTAAGACTCTAGCCATTATGTTTATCTTCTTTTACAGACTGTTACTAATGCTCTGTCAAGGAGGGGAGATGAGGAAGTGTATTTGCTGCCTGGTGAGAAGAAAGCTGGTATCGGTGGCTTTCCTTTGATTCAAGGGAAGGGGAGAGAGAGAGAGGGCAAGAAGGTGAAAGAAAACTGAGGAAACAATGATTAAATCAAAACTAGTAGTCAGGAACTCGAAAATGCTTTGTCAACTTAAGCATTCATTTCACTTCCCAGGAACTGTCTCATATCTCTGATCTGTGGTATCTAATCTTTATAGCTAGATACCACAGTGATAGACATTACTGACATATGTAAAGGGCATTGGAAAAGGGAAGGTGACTTATTGGTGTGGGTTTTCTGCTGCTACAGCCCAAGCATTGTGGAAAGCATGCAGCTATCTCGGGTGAGTATAGTATTGGGCAAGTTGCCATTTTCATCAAAACAGATTTGGGGTGATAGAGACTCTCTTGGTGTTTGCTTGTTAACCTGTCTCTAGATTGTCTGTTGCAAAATGGAGAGAGAAATGCTTGCCAGAACAGTGGTATACGTGATTTGGTACATGAATGGGCAGGAAAGTCCATAGCTGAAAAGCTTTTTGTGTAGACAGGGTGGGATACACCTAACATGTTGCATCTGGAAACTGAATTGGAGGTGGGGAAACCCAGAGTTTGTGTCTCTGGCTCATAGAATGTGGTGAAGTACACATTTTGTTGCTGGGTATAAAACTTGCAAGCCAATGTACCCTTAAAAAATAATGTTTTAAACTTGGTTTACGTTAAGGCTAAGTAATCACCTTTATAAGATCCTGACATGCACAGGACTTAGGGATTCCCCTGCTATGAGACTTAAGTTGCTGCTATGATGTGGACAGCTTCCTGTTCTTCTGAAAACTGAAATGTGTTTTTGAGTTTCATTCCTTTCCTTTGTAGTTTCTATAAGGAAAAGCATTGTGCTTATACTGTCCGTGAGTATTTGGCCTCTTTTTGCCCTTTTCTCTTTCCATGCTCCACCTTTTGAGTTGTAGGGATCAGTCTGAATTACTCTTCATGAGATTAAAAGTCTTGTGAATGAAGTAGTTTTCCCAAGGTATCATTGGTTCTGGATCATGGTTTGTTAAGAACATTTACATATGGTTTATGGCGTGTTGCTGCATGTGTAACTGTGAAAGTAATGCCAAGTGATTGGATTGTTCTAAGAAAAACAAGGAAGCAAGGAGTGTAAAATTGATGCTGTTGAATAGCCTCTTCATATTGCTTTTCTTGCCCCCCCAACTTTAGAACTATGAGTTTTGACTTCTGTTTTCTATTACAAGTACTGCTGCTGAATATCCATGGCAGCTTTTTCCCTTAGAACAGCTTACCATTTTAAGCTCTAAAAGTACTGTGGCAGCTTTACATTTTACAGATTTAAATTAAAAACCTTCTGCTTGCCTGTATGTATAAAATTACATATTATATCTCTTCAGAGTTTAAAAGGTCAGTACTTAAACTTATTTTGTGAACCTGATTTCATAACAGGACTAAAAAGTGCATGCAAGCACAGATTAGCTTCAAGATTGGTTTTCTGGTATTTTTTCAACACCTTGTGAAAGTCTTTAGCAAAATGAAGATAAATAGCATCAGCTATTCCACACGTTCTTGAGTGCTGGAGGAGGGGAGTGTGTCAGTTGAGGGAAGGTTTACAAGTTAAAACTCCTGTTGCCAGGCAGCCCAAGAAGTGAGTTGGCATCACTTGGAAATGAGTGCAAATTATGGATAGATGTTGGAGCAGAGTGGACAGTGGAGGAAAAAGGAGTGTAAAGAGAAACTTGACTGTTTTGAAATTAGCTTGTTTCACTTTCCAGAATACAGGGTATTAAAGATAAGGTAACTATCTTTGAAAGTCTGACAGTATTGTGAGTAAGAAGAGAGCTGGGCTGCACAAAGTGTAATTCCCATCCTTTTTTTATTATTATAGCGTGAGTTAATGACTGCTGTTGCAAAATGGGGTGTTTGAACATGTGTGGTTATACTATTGCTCCTCCTAGCTGTAAGAGTTGTGAGTAGATCAGTGCTCCAGAGCTGCCTGTTCTGCTGTAATGCCGAGTCTCTTGTTTACCTTCTGGCTTACATAAGCAAGCTGAGCACTTGCCACAAATTGCCTTGTGCAAGATACTATCACCTGAAAGTACCAGTCTCCATAGGATTGTGTTGTTACCTTTGCCTTTACAATCTGCTGTTGGAGACCTATCACTCTAGTGAACTAGGAGTCAAAGGCTTGTTACTGTGTGGATGAGCTTTACATATGAAAACCATCTTGGTTTTTATTGAAAGCCACTTCTTGCATGTCTCTTTCCCCACCGTCAGTGGTGTAGGATTTGCTCTGTTGAAACATGTGCCTTCGTAAGATTAAAGTTGTCAGTGTGTGTGTGTTTAGCAGGATGTTGTAAGATAGTAATTAATGCTCTAGCCATCATGTGACTGGAAAATATTTCTGCAAACAAGTCTATATATCTAGATACTTAAGAGGATAAAATTAGGCTTTGGAATTTCCCTCTGGTCCTGTTTAACTAAGCCAGCTCTTAGACATACTTTTATTATGGTGATAATGGTTATCTGTCATTGTTTCATGCCAGTGTTGCACTGTCTTTTGCAAGAGCATAACATGCAAACTAGTAGCAGTTGGGGCAAATCAGGACAGTCAGATGGAGGTTATGTTCTGTCACAGGGCAAGCTTCTGTCATTTGTTCTGTTTCCATGTGAGTTTAAAAACTGTTGTAGTTGTTGTGTAGCATCTTCTTTAAAAATATTTTAATATTTCTACTTCAAACCCTAAAAGTTGGAAAGTACAGGCATGTATTCATTCACAGGTCTTCAGTGTTTGCATTTTATGATGACTATAAAAGACACTGATTTAGGTGAGACTCAGAATTCCTCCAGGATTCTTATGTCCATACAAGATAATACTTAACTGTATAATCCTACTGATACAACAGTACTGTGTTCTTCTTTTGGCCTACACATTTTTGTGAGGAAAAAACCTCGGTAGGCAACTGTAGTGGATACACCATGTTGTGTGCTTTTCTTCCTTTTAAAAAATTAATTATGTTTAACTTTCTCTTAAGTATTTGAGATGAAAAACTATTTAGGAAGGCTTTGAGCAAGATGGCAAAATTTGTGGCACCTGGTCCTTTCTCCTCCATATTCCTGAAAATTGTGAGAAACATTTTAGCACACGCATTTCTTCTATAGTTTTGATCTTAAAACTGTGTGGGGAAATGGTGAATTGCTTTTTTTCCTCTTCCGTTTCATTTTGTTATTTCATCTCTAGCAGTAAGCATTCCCGAAAATAAAAAAGAGGTAGTGCTATCTTCTTGAGCAGTTGAATAATAGGAAAAAAATGAGGTGACATGGTAGTTTTTTGATGGCTGCCTATGAGAGAGGAAACATGATGGTTTGACTGAGCAGTGGCAGGCACCTGAAAGGTGTATTCCAGATGATGTTGGTAAAGAACGTGTGATGAGAGAATAGTCTCTTTGGGCTCTACTCGCTGTTTAACTTTGCTGCAAATGCAAGCACTGAAATCTTTTGTCCCAAGAGTGCTTGAGTGCAAAGTTAAATCTGTATTGAAGCTTTTCCCCCAATCTATCTAGGATGTGTCTTTCTGCATCTAGTGCAAGGATTCCTGCAAGTCACAGGAATACTAACAGAAAGCTAACTCCTTGCCGCACGTGGAAAGGTGGAAGCACATTATGCCTCAGCTGCCTTGCCCTTTGCAAGCAGTACTTGCATGGGGGGTGTCTGTGCCTCATGTTCATGGCAGCTGCCTGTTGCATCAGGGCTCCTGCTGCCTCTGAGCTCTCCTCGGGCTTTGCCTGGGTGGGCTTTTCTGTAGCACATCCAGAAGGCCCTGGACGTTTGTCCTTCTATTGGGCATTCTGTTGTGGAAGCTGAATGCTTGCTAGGTGGAGACTTTTATTTTCTTCTGTGACTCCAACATTATGGAAAGTCACAAGAGCAGCAGCCTTTTGGTTTCTGCAGCATGCAGGTGGGCAGTACTGCAAGCAACAGCATTCATTTATCTTCTGAGGAAACCTTTCAACAAATTGGCTGGGCATGATGCTGTGCTGTCACACCATTATCCAAAACAATCTTCCATTTTAAGTGGCTGGACTGTCTGTCTGGAGCTGCGTTTGGGTTGTGAGTATTAACACAGATGTTTCATGTGGCCCTGATGTTGGAACATAGAATAGTTTGCATTAGCAAGTTGCTAGGCTAAATCATCCAAAACTGGAGTGGCCACAAATCTCTTGTTTTCCTGTTAGTTTTCAATCCAGTGGCAAGAAATTAGAGTGCTTTTCCAGAAATTTAATTTGATGTGGAATCAAGTTGTTGCTTGAAGGACTCAGCTGTTCTTTTTTTTTTTTCTTTTTTTTCTTCTCCCTGAAAAAAAAATAATTCAGAATTGAAAGATTCTAAATGTAAAATTTAGAAGAAAAAATGGAGGGGCTGGGAAGGATTTGAAAGGCAGAAATTGCTTTGACTCCCTAATAAAACGGAAAGAAAAGAAGTTGTCTTTTAACATCTTTAGCTTTAAGCTTTATTTCTGCCTGGCTTCATAACTGGTTAGGTAAACACTACCAATCAAGTGCGTTGCTCTAATTTTTGTACACTTTAAACCTTAATCAGACTTCAGAGTGTTGCTCTTAAGCTCAGAGGCAGTTATTTACATGACTGAGATTAAATATTTGGAATTTTGGGGGTTTTACCTCAGCTTTTTTTGGGCTGTGTATACTTTCTACTGCAGAAAAAAAAATGCAGTCGTAGGCAAGGGCATTTTTGTTGTAGTGGTTTTAGGGGCAGGCAATGGGGCATGCAGGGAGCAAATACAGAATTTGCTGAGGGAACAGGTGGTACAGACCGCCCTGCCAACTCTGTTGCCCTACTGCTTGTTAAAATTTACTAATTATTAATTAGTGTGGAAGAACAAATAATCCTTTTTTTAATAAAGCAGATTCGTTTACAGCAAGGGAAGGGTTCTTGACTGGTAGTTTATAATGTGCTGTCCTGAACCACTGTTCTTGGAGGCTCTGGGGAGTCTGTCTCTGCTTGCGCAGCTTCTGGGAACTCTGACCCTTGAGTGCCAAAGAGCTGATCTGGGCTGAATGAAAATGAAATCTGTTTCCTTTCAAGGGATTTCTGTACTGAAGGGAGCGCTCTATTACATTTCTAGAAAGCTTCCTGAAGCAGCTGCTTTCAGAAGTCCTGAGTTTGTTTCAGTGGGGCTTTGTGCTCAGCTCTTCTGAATTTACGTTAGAGAACATGCTCTCTGGTTCTTACTAGGCTGCTGGGCATGGTTAAGTAAATTGTATGTAATCTGTGCCTTGAAAGGATCTTGTTATTGTTTGCTCTTTCTTCCAGCTCATAGAAATAAGTGGGAATGGGATAAACCTTTCGAAAGGGGAAATCTTACTTTGATGAGTGGGTGGGTGTATGCAGCCATGCTGGCTTGGTTTTTACTGTGATGTATGTAACACTTACGTGTTCTGTTAGCATAGTCTTTTTTACTCCTTGCTGTGGAGTAATGTGCAGTATATTTTTTCAAGAATGGTTGAGCTTTGTAATGGTTGAATTTTGGTTTGGGGAATCTTTTTGTTTGTGGTTTTTTGTTTATTTTCTAATTTCTTCAGTTGCAGTAACTAGGCCTTTCCTTGACGTCATGCAGAAGTGATGCCTTTTGAGCTTGGTACGGTTGATCTTGCATGTTTGCATGAGCAGAATGCTGCTCACTAGGACGTGCCACTTAGAGGGTTGCCTTCCATAGGCAAGTTCTTCCATCCTAATGTCTGTAAGACACTGAGTCTGAAAAGCATGGTTTTGGGGGTCAGATCTGTAGCGTTCAGGAGGCAGTGCTTCTTATCATCTCCTTTTTGCCCCCTTGGCACTTGGGGGCTACGAAAAAGTCTTAAAATAAGGTAAATGGTTAGTACCATTGTCTGTTCCTCTGGACATCTTTTGTATAGCTGAACAAGGAGCAGTGCTGTTTAATTGTGCACTCTTATGCATGTACATTTTGTTCTTAAAAAGGTTTTGTACTATGGTCACTGCGAAATGAGATGGTGCTGATGTGACATTGTTTTTATAATATCTTAAAAACCTTATTTTTGTAATATCTAAAGTGAGGAGTTTGCCTATATCTCTAGCATTTGTTGAATTCTCACAGGCTTCTAACTTAAGCCTTCTTAAAAATAAATGTGTAAATATTTACATGATACCTTTTTCAGTGAGTGTCCTCCCACGACTCCTGTTGCATACCATCCACTCCACCTATTACAGGATGTAGTTAGTAATGTGTTGAACCTGTGCTGTTATTCTATATTAAATATGATAATAATATGATCTTAGCACTAATAAATCAAAAACTTCAGTCTCTTTCACCCTTGTTTATTTTAATGTCTGGATGCTGAAAAAAGACAAGTTGTGTGCAGTTCAGTGACCAGCTTTTGCAGGGACACAGAGGGACAAAGCTAGAACACAAAATCTGTAGTGTCTTGTGTCTTGAAGTTTGAGATCCTTCTGTCAGTTAGGCTTTTTTGTATAGGAATTGTAAAATGTGTATAAAGGCTGTACATGTAAAACTTCTTTTCCAAAGCAAAGGGAACTGCATCAGTATAATAGGTAAAATAAACTTGTCTTCCTATTTTTAAGAAACTCATCAAGTTGATCTTCTGTTTCCTTTTCCTTCCAGGTGCTGGGTTGCCACCTTGTAAAGATTTGCTAATTGTATAATTGGTATTTTGAAATACGTTTAACTCTGCAGAAAGCTTTCTTACTTTAGAGTATTGTATGATGTGTTACAATGAAAGAAAACATTTCCGAAATTGTTAAATGACTAGTAAAAATTGTCCACTAGTCATGTGGAAGAATTTGAAATAAAGAAGACTGTACTTCTGAAGACAAAAATTGAAGGTTGAGCCTGGATGCCCTAACTTGCATAACTTTTAAAGACTTAAGCTCCAGGCATAAACAAAACAATACGTCCAAAGTAGCACTTGGTGCAGATGAGAGAATTGCTTTAGGGTAACTTGTGCAGTAGTGGTAGTATCATGTTGACATGTCACTGGCATTCCCTGGATCCAGAGGTCAGTAGAAAAGATTCAAAGGTAGAAGAAATTAGTGGTACGACACCATGGAAATGTACAATATTAGGATTAAAACTAAGCGTTTTGCACTGGTACTTGGTTTTTTTCCACCCAGTTTCTCCACTGTGCAGATGGTCAAAATGTTTGGAGGAAGTAGTTTTGCTTTGTGTAGTGTGTTTGCTCTTCCTGGGAGACCCTTTGAGGAAAAAGATTCTTGTGGCCTGCCTTACTGACAGAGAAAGCAGAGACCAGATAGAAAACTGTTTGGTGGAAAGAAGTCATCTCTTAGATCATTTGTAGTTCTTTATTTCCTCTAGATGTCTGGGTGGTATTTGTGGCATGGGGATTTTTTTGGGGAGGGATTAAAAGAGCCTTTTTTTTTTTTGTCAGTGCTGCCTTGCTGATGAATTTTAGACAAACCTTAGCATGTGTGAGTTGACCAGTTACTGCCTTGACCAGTTACTAACTAGTGTTGCCATATGAAATAACTGTGTAACCCCTTTTGCAGCAATTTTGTTGACACACATATGAAATGCTGATATGGAGAGTTGACTTCCAGAGTAGAACATGTTGGCTGTAAAATACAGATTTTAAAACACAAATTAAAATGGGTGTTGGTTATACTAATCAGATGTGCTTGCTTAAATTTAAGACAGATGTATTATAAGAGATTTGAGAAGGTCTTCTCTCTTTTTCTATCTGCATTGTAGTGGCTTATACAAGCACTGTTGGATATGTTCTGTGCTGTGTGTTCTTCCAGAATCATTGCTAGAGAACAGCCTACTTGGCTAACAGGGCAACAGGGTAGCTTGGGCAGCTGTTTTTTAATAGGAGGATTATGTGTATTCAGACACTGTTTTGGAAAAAGCTGGGTTGGTTTGTTTGGATTTCTGGAGTAATGCTTTATTGCCTTCCTTGAAATCCACCTTCAGACTATAGCTAAAATGAATTGGTGGCTGTTACCTGTTAGTTCTTATGCTAAAATTCTAATGCTAAGAAAGAAACATGTTTGAGCATAAAGATGAGTTTGGGGAGGGTGGGGAAAAAAAAGGGAGAAAAGAATATGTTTTACCTTGTTCCTCTTTTCTCACAGGTCTCCATGATGAGCTCTATTTCTAGAAGGAAGTGCTCTCCTAAGACTATATTGGTTAAGGTGTTTGTGTATAATGGGAAAAGAAACGTGTTGTACTGATCCCCTCAAAAGTACTGCATATACTGCAGTTCCATGTTCTTCTCCTAGAGTGTGAGTGACTATAATAGAAAAGGACTGCTTCAAGTAATTGAGAAAGGAATTTATGAAGTTGGTGGGGGTTTACTTTAGGTGCTAGCAAAATGGAGTTTGGGAGGATTTGAGCATTTGAAATGTTCGAGATTAATACAATCCAAAATTCAGTGCTTCATCCTATCTAACACAATGTTGTTTCAGGCATGTCTGAACTGTGAACTGAAATGTAAGCAAAATAAATGTGATTGGACTCTGTAAATGATCATTTTTCAGGGGTATGTCCATCTCAAAGTTTCTAAGCTACTTCCTGTAATGAGATTTTCAGAATTAGCATGCCTTGGAGACAAATGAGCTGTGCAGGAGAAAAAGACATTAGTTTGTGCATATTATGCTCTTCCATAGATGCTAATATCATATCTCAGTGCTGCACCACTTCTTAGCATTTAAGATCTTTCCTATTTAAACCATGGTTTTGAAGCTTTTTCTCCTAGAGAAGAAATGAATGTGACGTTATTCTGCTGTCAGTGGGATGAGTTCTGCCCCATTAAATATAGCTTCAGAGGTGTCTGCCAGGGTGTTCCACCTACAGGCTTCTTGAATAAGCCAGAGTCTGCTTTCATGTATTTGAGTACCTGCTCTGCTTCCTCTCTCCCTTCAGGATCTTGAGCTCCAGTGTCTCATGGTCACCAGAAGCACAGTTGCTGGTGACTGCTGTAAGCCCTATCAGCTCCTCTTTAGTCATCAACAGATCATGTTGTAAAGGATAGGCAAGTGTATATTAAAATTTCCCTGGTGACTGAACCTGGGAAGTCAGATTTTATATTTGAGTTCTTTTGTGGGTGTTTCCAATATCCCTGCTTGAAGAAACAGCTCTGAAAGCATTTAAATATCAGATTTGCTCGCCGAATAATTCTCTTTAATTTACAGCTACTGTCACAGATTTACCACATGCATTCAGTAGTTCACTTCTGCTCTGTTTCTTTTTGCCATAATTACAGAAAGTAATTGGTGACTAATTTCATGTTTTACTTACTCTGCTCTGCCCTGTCCCCCAGTGTAGTTTTGGTTTCTTGTACAATGTCTAAGGCCATTGAAGTGTACCAGAACTGTGCTAGGAGGGAATATTGGGTGACTTCCTGAAATTTAGTAATGAAGGGGGAAAATGTGTAGCACCCTGCCACTGTATTTATCTTAGATTGGGTAAAATTGTGTATATATATGTCTATGAAGGAGCAAAAATGCAAGTGTAAAACTACAACATTAAAATCAGGTAGTTTGGTTGCCTTGCTAATTCTTAGGTCTCTGACTTTTTTGAGTTACCCAGGAACCCATAATTCTTCTATTGCTGCAGAGACAGCCTTTTATGATAAGTAAGTTATGTAGATAATGAGAAGCTTGGAATACTTTGGATGTTAAACTTCATTGAGGGTACCTAGAGTTCCCTTCTGTAGGAAAAGAGGGGAAAGGTTCAGTTTCATAAATACTTCTATAGGTGTTAATAATAGTTTATGTGGTTTCTGGATTTTATTTTATTCCATGGTTTATCTAGTTTGGTTTACCTTTTTTTATCTAGGTATCTTCTATCTTTAGAGGGTAATGGCAGGTATCTTGCAGTAAACCTCTCTTTAATGAGGCTCTTGAATTTTTGTTCAACGGTGCAATAAAGTGAAATACCTTTTACTGTCTTTTTTTCTTCTGGACTCATTTTTTGCTTAAAATGTTATACTTTGTCACCTATGTGACGGAGCAGGAGGGTCCTTGAAGCTATCAGCTCAGACTGAGGCTCAGGTTTCCAAATTGATTCTAAATTTCTGTTACATCCATAAAACATTGTTTTAAGTGGGAGGAAACTAATTGTTAAATGACTGATGGCTTTGACCAGCTGAAGGGAGGAGTTTTCTGTGTAGAGGCTGTTTGAAAAACTCGGGAGTTGGAAAGAAGTGAATTGTTCTAATCAAAAGTTATATAGGAGATGTGGGTACTTGCACAGCAAAAGTAAATGGGTGTGGTACTTGGGTTTTTGAAGGCAGACCTACTTCTCACAGATGAGCTGTGTGTCTATATGGAAGTTGGCTGAATGTAGTGCAGAAAGAATTGGAGTCAGAATTAGACCAGACTGTTGAGGCTTTTCCAGGAATAGAAAGCAAGAGGAATACCATTTGTACGTGTGGAGCTGAGAGAAAATGGGGTGCTGGATAACAGGTCTAGCTCAGAGGTGTTCTTAGAAATGTGTATCAGTGGGTCTTTTACCCTGGTTTATATGTGTAAGCGCTGTCTAATAATAAACAGAAAGCTCTTAACTTAGATTGTGAAATCTGCATATTAGTGAGAAAGAACTCTTTCCAGGTTACTGATGTTTGTATTGCTGAGTTGGAAATTAAGTCTCTTGTGAATAAAAGGTTAAGATTCATTAGCAATTTTGCATGGAAATATATTTTCTTGTCCAAATTAGTATATGTGTCTGCAAAATTGCTTTCAAGCTGTTTTAAGCAAAACTTTCTATGTTAGTGGATTCATTTCTTGATATTTTTAGAATATGGTATTTTGCCTTTAAAAGATATTAATTATTTCATAGTTGGAAAACAAGTGTCCCAAGGAGATTTGAACTAACTTTGTGGAACATTGGCAAACCTTGCAAAAGCATTCTGCTGCTTTGCAGGAATAATTCAAATTGCAGGGCTCATTCTCCAGCACACGGCTGTTGTAGGTCCTCTCCTATTCTGCAGCTGTTTTATTGAAGTAAGGGAGTTGAGAAGTATGCAGTGAGTCATTTGTATTAAAGTCCACCACAGCTTTATCTGTAGCAGCATCTCCTGTAGAGTTCTTTTTCTCCATTTTTACTGCTTAAAAATATGAACAGGAAATAGAGTTTAATGGCAGGATCTTCAACTGAGTGATCTAGAAAAGTAATTTTGCATTCTTAGAGAAAGCACTACATTTTACATGACTTCTCTGGATGACCTGTTCAGGTACTTTTTAATACATAAGATTAGTAGGGAATTGCCATTTATTTTGGTGACTTTCAAATTATGGAAATAATGTCTGTGTCAGAAATGGAGGCTAAATCTGTGTGGATTGAGATCATAGTATCTATTTACTTTCAAGTAGTTACTCTTTTTTTTAATCTTACAAATGTTATGTATCTTCTTTAAAAGAGCTTACATAGCTCTTATTCTTTATAAGGACATGTTTAGGATTTATCTTACTTTGGGTGCAATGAGTAAGCATTCTCTCCTTGGTAAGCTGTGGTAACTACACCTTAGATGAACCAGTTGTGTTTTCATTAGTTTGCAGAATTGGGTATTCACTGCAATAGAAACAATACCAGTTTTATTTCATAGTTTTGATAGTAATGATATTTAATGTAATTACAGGTGAATTCAGTCTTTATTTATGAAAAAAATCAAAGCAAACCCAGCACTTGAATAGGCATAGCTTGAGGTGCTTGTGTGCCTGCTTTTTCTACCTAAAAAGTTGTCTAAAATATGCCTACCTGTATCTGTTTGCACTGGAGTATGTGTGACTTAATTCATATCTGTGGGACCATGCCCGAAAACACTCTAAGATTGGTGCTTACTGACTTGTGTGACTAAACGAAAATGGATTTTAATTGTGATGTATAACTGAGTGCAGAAATCTATCTTCAGTTTGGCTTTTTAATTTATTTTCTAAGTAAGGCCACCTGTGTATCCTATTTGAAGAAGTACAGAAGACTGGCACCTAATCAAAGCCCTGCTGCAGTGGTTTTGTTCTATTTGTATCAGTATTCCAAAGTAATGAGCCAATATTACAGCAAACATGGAGGATTAACCTCTAAAGTACTATGAATCCACTGACCTTACAGTATTAATACTTTTCTTTATACATGTGATTAAAATCTTCCTTTTAAATGTGACTCTAATGTCTGAGATGATGATTGTTCCCTGCAACATTTCCTTAATGTCTTAGGAAAGGCTTAGATGGCAGTTTTCTCTGATGCTGCCTTTAACATAAATTACTCCATCAGGAACTTACTGTAAAACTAGAGAGTCCCAGCTGCCTGGCCCTACTGGGGTAAAACTTGAGTGCACTTTGCGGGTTTGTAAGGAATTTTCAGGAAGAGCAGAAATTGAATCAAAGTAGTGTTATTTATTTAAAAAAGGAGAACAAACAGTATTTTGAAGGTGCCATTGAGCAAATTTTTAAGCTCTAGAGAGAATACTTAAGCTTTGCTGTTTAGTGGTGAACATAATTGATTCACCTTCTCATTGCACAGAACGTAACTCAATTATGGTAGGAGCAAATACTGTCTCCAGAGATGCAAGCTTGAGTGGATATTTGAGATGCTGGCCTCCATCCAGCAAATGATGCCATTACTTCTTTCTTCTGGTGCTTAAAATCTTCTACTAGAGTCCCTCTGTGGGAATTAATGCAAACAGAGGGGAGGGTGAACTGAAGTTGTGTCTATTCAGTTTTAGTTACCTTGACAAGACATTGTTGTCGGTTTAAAAAGCAAGATGGAAACTTGTTTTTGTGTTTTTTCAGAATGCTTGCTTACTTCTTTTGGGTATGCAGACAGTCAAAGATATTTTCTTTGTGTGGTGACTTTTTTTATGTTTGGCTTCTCTTTGTTTTTCTGCATGAACTCTGTTTTGGGACTTTTAAAAAAATTATTCATGGTCTAAATGTATTTGACATATTTAACAGAATGGGTTTGTTGCAAGAATGCAGTAATGAATGTAGTATTATATCTCTCCTCAGCACTTCAGCTGCAGTTCTGTGAGGGTTTTGTTTAGGTTTTTTTTTGTTATTGTTAATTCCTAGTAAGAACCAAGATTCTTGAGAATACAGTGTTGAGGCTTGTTTCAGAGAGATTTGTGAATCCTTTAAGCAGAGCGGTTACTGTCGTTTTCCACAGTTACTTCTTCTGTTATGGCTCTTAATCCATTTTATCTGCTGAAACCAGCAGGGTGGCAGAAGCATGACATAACACAAACCCAGACTGCAACAGACATTTTGGGTTTTGTTTATTAAAAACCCAAAGAAGAGATCATGGTATAACTTAGGTCAGAAGGGACCTCTGGGTCTCAGCTTGTCTCACTTCTGATTCAGAGCAGGTCAGATTATTCAAGGTTTTACCTCATGAAGTTTGGAATTATTTCCATGGAAATGGGACAGCCTGCAGTTGAGCTTTGTACCACTGATCACAAGCCTTGAACCTGGTTATATTGTCCACTTATTCAGATCATATCACTAACTGAGGATACTGTGGGAAACCAAGCAAAAAGTGTTGCAAAAATGGCAGTGAAAAACATCTACTGCTTTTCCTTAGCCTGTACGTGTGCCTACTTGTGTCCCTTGAATACAGTCAGGTTGGTTGCATGCTGTCTAGCCTCATCCCAGTCATATTCTTGTTCTTCAGGTGCCCAGCAATGGCTTACAGGAGGATTGGCTCTGTCATGGCTTTGGTTGCACTGGCAGACCCCAGATCTTGTTTCTTACAGAGGGACTGTTTGTCATCCAAAGAGTATGGTGGGGCTAATGACCTCCAGAGCTCTTCTCCAACCAGTATATCTGTGATCTTAATCCTGTGAGATTGCCAGTGAACCTGGGATTGCCTATTGCAGTTTATGCTGCTGGTACCTAGAACTTCTGAAAATCTGTCCTTTCCAGCCTACAGATCTGAGCATTAGTTCTCATGTGGTTGCCTATTCTCAGACATCTTTTAGGCTTAGTTTTTTACTCTGAGAAATGACTTCAGAGCTGCAGAAGTCTTCTATTGAGCATCTCACTTTAATGATGTTTTGGTTCACTGAGGAGATAAACCTTGTATGGATTTAGTAGGGAGCCATAGTTCTCTCATGAAGCTTTTGGAGATGAATTATTGCTAAGTACAGAAGTAGTTTGTTTTGAACCTGCAATAAAACATAGAGAATGAACTTGATTAAAGGTCTTTTCTGTTTTTTTACGGCTGCAAATGCTAGCTTGTCTTAGAATTACAAAATGGAAATTGTAACTGTTTTTCAGAAGGTTTTAGCAAGAGCTGTAGTGGTAGGTTGTTTGGCTCTAAGTGTATTTCTTCATAGGAAGAGCCAAAATACAGACAATTGTCTCCTGAAGCTATGAGTGTTCTCTGGCAGAAAGTTGCTAAGGAAGAGAGTTCTTAGATCTTGGAATTTTTGATGGAAGGAAAGGTTTGTCTGGGAAAGTTTGACTTCTACTTAAAAATAAAATTATTTTTAGTGTTGCAGGTAAAATGAAATAATTGTCTGTTATTGTTATAGCCATCTATTGAAAAGTAAAAGCACTGGAAAGGGAAGTAGAATTTTTACTTCTATGTCTCATCTGAAATTTTAGAGATTGAGAAATTAGCCTTGATTTAAGGCACTCTGATTATTCAGGATTTGTAAGCTTGCTTAAACTTGTGTTTGTGTTTCTGCCTGTTTGGAAAAATTGATTCTCGTTTGTGAATGTACTTCTGGCTTCAGGGGTCAAACTCTTGAGGCTGAGCATGAGTAACTTGAACAGTGCTTGTTTAGTCTATTTGTGCTGCTACGGTTGAGATTGTAATTACATGTTCAATCCAGTGTGCCCTTCTGGAAAAGTATGTATTGCTGTTCTGCACGAGTCCAAACAAGTATTTGTATTCAGTTAATTGCATTCTTTCAGCCAATGTGCAGTCTTTAAAAATTAGAGACTTAACTATACTTACCACAGTAAATTAAGTAGCACAGTTAGTCTCCTCATTTGGAACAGAATATGTTTAGAAAAAGTGTTTATGAATGTTTTATGCATGTTTCTTTAACAGAGGAAAGAGTGAAGTTTTTACTGGTGTTATTTGAGTTTGTTATTTGAATTTCTTACTATCTCTGGGTGGGAGGTTACCCAGGGACGTAGTAGAGCAGCTTCTGATATCCTGTTTCTGTTGTCCTCTGAAGATGGGACAGGAATCTTCGAAGCATGGGATAGATGCTGCTTTTTCATATCTCCTACGCAGTTGTATCAGTGTTGTTGGTCTTCTCTCCTCTGCAGAAGCTTAGGCATGCAAGTAAGGAGGGAACTGGGAGTTCACACCAGTGTAACTAGGGCTTTTCAATCTTGTTCTTAATGTAAACAGGGTAGCTCTTAAAATGCTACATGCTGTTTTAGAAGATAGAGTCTGATTTTTTGAAAACGTGTCTGGCAGTGTGGGATATGTTTTCTCAATTTGAGTTCTAATGTGGGTAAATCTGGTAGTGGCTGTAAAATAAAGTGGACTTTGGGGCAGGATTTGTGTGTGTTGAAGTCTCTGATTTAGGAAGGTCTAAATTGGTACTGCTGCAGGATGTATGGGGAGTAAAGGAATCTGAACTTCTCACCTGGGAAAGATGTGGAAAGTTAGTAGCTTGTGCTTGTTAAAATTTCAGATTGGGCTTCAGTGTGGAGAAATCTGTGAGACTCTCCAAGCAGAAAAAATATAAATACAGATGTAGACACCTTGATTTCTGTTGGTTATGAACTTTGTGAGTTCATAACTTTGTTTCTGATGTTAGACATGTATGGGTACTCTTCCTCTTCACAAAGTCTGTGCCTCTGCTGTGCAAGGTGTAACTTTCCTTACTAGCAGTAGATTACAATGATTTAAGTATTTTTCTGCTGCTTGTTCTCTGACCAGCTACACCTAATGCTTTTTAGGTGAAGCTTGGATAAATGTCTGCTCAATTCATAGATTATTAGGTGGTTGCATTGTGAGCTGTGGGCCAGTCTTAGTCCTGGTGCTTGGGTTTTCACTTGTAATTTCTTACAGATAGTACTTTTGAGTTCTGTCTCAGGCATTTTTTGTTCTATCTGTTCTGTGTGTGATAGGCTTAGATAAATGCTAGATTGTGGTGCTGATGGTAACAAACAGCTATTGTACTCTGCTCTCCAGAATGAATGTCTGCTGTGTTCTGTAATTACTCTGGGGTAAAAGAGGACACTTGAGTTCTTAAAGTAAGTAGTTTTCTGCTACTTTCCTGGGTAACAGTCATCCAGGCTGTAGAGAGTGCTTGTGCTGTCGCTTCATGCAGAAGAGTATGATACTGGTTGATTCCAGTCTACTACTCTTCCCAATATGTCTAGCAGAGATATGTAATGGGACCTCATGCAAGTTTGTGTTTTATTGTTGGTTTTTGAGGAGGTGTGTGAGGCGAAAAATGTCATGTAACATTGCCAATAAAAAAGCTATGTTTTAACTCCTCCTTTTTTTGCTCAGTAAGTGTAGAGCATGATGGACCTGTCTTCCCAGAAACAGTCAGTTTCATCCAACAGTTCAGTCCATGCATTCCTTTGCTACCTTAAGTCTTGGGCATTTGTGTAGTACTTGGAGCTGCAAGATAGCATGTGGTGTGGGGGAAGGGGAGAATGGTTCTTGATGGCATTTGCAACAGCTATATAATAGCTGGGAATTTGGTTTTCTTCGTTCCAGTGCTGTGATTTTTTCCTTAGCTGTTACTCTGTGCAAGAACTAATGGGCATCCATATGGCATGACGGATGCCTTACACAGACCAAAATGAATATTTCATCACGCCTCCCAAAAGATAATGTGTAGTCTACTAAGCAGCTTTTTTACAGCAAAGAGCTCAGCTTCCTGAGAATATCACAGTTTCCAAGTATTTGCCTGTTTGAGGGAGAGAGAACTTGGGCTTCAGACTGTGCAGCTGAGAAACTGGTGTAATCTAGTTCTTGCTCACCAAGTTGGGTGGTCAAAATAAACTGTGGATCTGATTCTAAAATGATGTTTAGTTACTGGGGTTATCTAACTGTGCTTCTTAGTTTTTAATGTTAGCCTGTTATTTGCAGGCTTTGGCAACTTAGCAGCTAACTTAGAGGTAAAAAAGATGTGTTGGGATGGAGCGCTGAATGAGAATTCTTTTTTTGTTAGTTTGCTTGGTGTTTAGGTAGTGTGGGGGTTTTTTGGTTTTGTTTGGTTTTCTCCTCATCCTGAAATGTTCCTGGAAGTAATATCTTCCTTGTCAGACTGCTTTGTGACAGGGTGAAAACACTGAGAGTGGACTCCCTGGCTGTGGTCTCTAATCACAGCAGCACTGAAGTGCTGATTAGTTATCCTGAGAAGTTATTGTACATAGGGTTGGAAATCCTGTTCTTTGAGAAATGTAAGCAGTTTTAGCAAAGAATGATTAAAAGACCTTCTGGTGTTCACTAATGTGTTTTCTTCTGCCTTCCTTCTCCACTAGGGGAAAAACAAGGTTTGACAGGGACAGTGGCTCATTTTTCATACACAGCTCCCTGCTTTTTCCAGACATCCAAATGCAGGGAAGCATCACTGTTGTCATTAGGGTGCTGACAGAAACAGGCCCTGTAGAGTGTTCTCCATGTCACTGAGCACAGTGAAAGAGCTGTCATGGAGAGTGCTGGACAAGATCTCTTCCCTTTCCATGGGCTGGCATTGTGGAGCTGTTTGAAGTCCCTTTTGGGAGGAGTCGAGGGTACTGCGTTAGCGTGGTTCTGATCGCTCCTGTAGAGATTGTGCTACACAGCCTTTTGTGATCAGTGTTAGAGGTAGCTGGGTGGTGTATATGAGCTGCAATTGCTTTCTTTACAGCTGCTTCTGCTTTTATTTTAGGAAGTCAAAGGCTGACCTTCTCTTTAAGGTGTATGATTCATAAGTACTTTTTTCTGTTTTGATGGATTTCATTCTGTAAGTTAAAAAAGGAAATTGAAAAGGCTTTTTAATAAAACACAGACCATGATGTCTAGATTTACATCCTCTGCAGCAGGTTAAGGTGGGACAGAAAAAAACTGGGGTCTTTGAAGCAATCAGAGAACTAAATTTTATGGCTTGTACAATACAGTCAAAACTGGTAGTGGTCTGGCATTTGTTTGTATTGTCAGACATCTTTCCCCTGTAAGAGAGAGCAATGCAATTGCTGGTAAAATGGCCAAACTATATAGGCTTATATTTTCCATACAGAGTATCTGCTTTATTCTGGATTATTTTTAGAAAACCTCAAGAAAAAATATTTAAACTACTTTCAGGAAAGATTAAGGCATTTAAATTGTCTTCCTGTGGAAGAGATAGAGCTGTATGTGTGTATGGTGAGGGAAGGAATGTTAACAGCTTGAGCACTTTGGCGTTCTGGTGAAATAAAAATTTTCGAGACAGTATTTTACTCTTTCAGTGAAAATATCAAACTTACATGTCCAAATGTACACATAATTGGAGTAAATGTAGTTTGAAAACTGTGTTCTTGGAAGATAGCAGCTGTGTAAAACACTGAGCTTCTAATCCCCCTGAAATTCAAAGAGGACTTTGACTGCATACAGGATACAAAAAGTGCTATTTTTATATGAGATGCTAGTGAAAACAAGGATATCCCTTTCCTTTATTATTTTTTTTTAGCTTTTCAAAGGCAAGTGGAACTTACAAGTTTGACTTACTGACAAAAGGGAATGAGAAGCCATCTTGGTATTGCCCCTAAATTTGAGAGTTTTTAGATATCCATTTTAGTTCTGTGACAGGGTTCTGTTGCCGGACTGGTTGGCAGGTTGTAGACCTTCATTTCTCAAATGTGTATGTCCTACCCCTGTATTTCCATCTTTACTTGAGCGTTCAGCAAAGGCTTTGTGGTGTAACCAGCTTCCTTGGATGACATGTCTTCAGTGCTGTGTTTTGCCCATATTGGAATCTCATCAACTTTCATGCATATTTTAGGTTTAGGAAATGACTTATGCTTATGAAGGCTTCAGATGGGGTGCCAGTGATAAACTCTTTCTCATGCTCCAGCTGTTGGGCTTTGTAGAGAAGGGATATTTCATCCTAAAACAAGAGAAGGAGTTGCTGCATGATTTCTGGCCAAATACTTAATGCAGTCTTACAAAATGAGTGAGCTTGACGTGCGTTTATTGTGGAAGAGGGTCCCTTGATATTTATTATTAAAGACTGGAATTCAAGTCTAGTTTTCTTTACTGCAAAAAAAGAAAGTCAGTTGCAGGCTTCAAATGAGTGATTTTTTTGAACAGGATTTTTTTTCTAAGCTAGGCTATTTCAGATAGGCTATTCTTGGATTTCTATTGCTGCTGATGTTTCAATTTGAGACCCTACATTTATAGGTAAAGAATCCATTGTAGGGATTTTTAGACTGTGAAAGTGCTTGAGGTCTGGAGGGAAGGATAGGAATTGTCTTGCTGTCTCAAATCATTCAAGCAAATTGAATCATGCAGGCACAGAGCAGTTGATTCCAGCCCTCTATAAGACAGGTGGACCGATGAACATACAGTGTGGTGTTTGTATGTTGTTTATAGTGTGGTACTCAGCAGAACTTCCAGAAGTAATTTTCTTTGTACACGAACTTGGAAAAGTTCGTGTACACTGTCTTAACCAGAGTGTGAGTGGATTACACTCCAGAATGTAACTGCACTCTCCCTGACACAAAATGAATAGATTATATGGTTCTGGTCTTGTTAAATAATTGTGTGGTTTATCTCCAAATGTAGCTGCTTAAATTAAGAAATGGAATAGGATTGCTTTGAGAAATTAAGTCATGAAATCATGAAAAAGAAAAGTAATGCAGCGAGAAATCACTCCTTTCAGCTTCTCTGCAGCTCTTCAGTGAGAAAGAATGGTATTCCATGTCCCTGAGAATTCTTACTAGTGTGTGCTCTCGCTAAGTTAGGAGTCTACAGAATAATGGGGAATTCTTGTAATTGGTACCTTTCCTATTTAGGCTTACAAAGACTGGTGACAGGTTTTTAAATTTAATTGCAAACCCACGTCTAAATGTTCTTAAAGAACTCGTTAGTACCATGAGCTGCCGGAATAGGGGTTTCTCTCGTACAAGATGAAGTTTTGCCAACAATGACGTCTTGACTGCTATGCAGAGAGTCCTTAAGATTGTGTTTTATGAGGAGGGTGAGAGAAACTTGGACGGATCTCAGCAAAATCTTTAGCAGGGAGTGGAGAACTCTTCCGAATTTGCTCCCTGTTGTTAGATTTAAGATCAATTTTACTTCCATACCAAATAGTTGCTTCAGCTTTAGTTATGATACAATATGAAGACCAGATTTTGCTGAACTTGCCTACATAACTAAGCCAATATTGGTCCAATTCTTAAGCTGTTTCTTAGGTCATTTTCTGTTATTTACTGGAGAGACTGCTGATACTGAGAAGGAAAAAACTTTAGTGAGATAACCAGAGATGGAAAGTTGAAAGAATAATTTTTTTCAGGCCTGAAAATGTTTGGACTTAAAAAGATGTTTGTAGTTGATATTCCTCTTTCTCTTTGCAATTATATTTCGCTTATAGACAGAAGGGATGATGAAAATATACCAGAGCTTGCTTTTGTCCAAAAGTTGGAACTATTTTAAGGCAGAGGAACATTGTGAAGGTAGAAGATTGTGGTCTTTGCTAGCTCTCTTCCAGTTCTACATGGAATTTTTCATACATGTCTAAAGATGGTTTCTTCTCATTCAAGCCACAGAGTTCATACATAGGCCTTGTGCAGCGGAGGTTCTCTCTTCTAATTTCATGGTGTTTTCTTTTTTTCCTACGTGTCTCTTCATTCTGTATTCAGCCAAGCCACTGTTTGTTGGAACTGATTGTTACATATTGCCAAAGAATTGCTCCAAGCCAGCAACAAGAGGCGAGAGAGACCTTTTCTTGCTTTGAATTATTCACTAGTGGGCCTCTAGTTGACATTTCTAATATTAAGTTTTAATAGAGGCTTCTGTCCCCTGGTAATCCATCTGGATTGCTTGATTGGTAGATAGATTTTTATTTTTTTTCACAGAAGTCGTGAAATAATTTAGTAGGAAACCTTGTGCATCTTTCTGTAAAAGGCTTCAGTCTGAATGTCACCTACTTGCTCTTAAAGGATTACCTTTATAGCACGTACATTTTCATAAAACTGGCCACTAGTATGTGGCAGGCACCCTTGGAATGGTCACCAGCCCTTTAAGGGGGCAGTATGAAATAACTGCTGTTGGTATTTCATGACTGGGGGGAGTCTCCTCTTCGTTGACCCACGCCCCCCTTAGAGCAGTTTTCATCTGGGATTCTGGAGTAGCAAAGCTTCAATGACTTCTACAGAAATCCCTCTTAGTGAGCAGCAGGGTGATTACCATTACCCCACTGGATTTCTGTTCAGGGCTGGGTTGGCTTTTTGGCAAATAGGAGGAGACATGTTTCTCTATGTGTTTGTGTGTGTTTGCACTCTTGAGTTGAGAGATGTATCATCATGGGCAATGCTGAGGGAAAGAAACAAACTCCTCCTTTATAATGTCATCAGCCCTCTGGGAAATTGTTGTTTATATGTCCATTGTGTCTTGTAGAACAGCTTTTAATGAAGGAGAAGCTTAGTATACTGTAAAGGCAAATCAGTATTGGAGCACTGCAGCTGTGTGGCTTACTTTCTTATTAAGATACATAGGTTGACTTTGTCTGCTGTAAATAATTAACTTCTATGTTAGAGAAGTAGCAGGAGTCTCAAGTCAAACTCTGGTCTGTAAGACGATGGATGTTCTTTAGTTCAAGGGTGCTGTACTGGTAGCAGATGGGGAAAACAAAGGTTGACAGTCTCAGCTGGGAGACTAGGATAACTTCTGGTGTTTCTCTCATAGCAGCTGAGACTCTAGAAAGCAGGAACACTGCAAGGAGAAGGGTATGGAATGGAACAGACAGAAAAGATGAAAGAGAAAATATGCCTAAGCATACAAATTGCTGAGAGTTGCCACCTCTTTTATCCTCTGTTTTTTTTTCTTTTCCTTTACTTGCACTAAATGTACACAATTTCCATAGCAGGGGAGCAACACAGGCTGTGAAAGCAACTGTTACTATTTCAAGGCAGTATTTATCAAAACTGTTTGAATGTATCTTGTTATTTGTTCCATCTAAGTTGAAGTATTTTATTTGATGAATAAAATAGATAAAGGCTTTCTTCTCTTATTCTGGAGACAATGAAAGCTAGTGTTACTGATTCTCAATTCTGTCACCTCAAGTGGGAAGTAGTCCAGTGTGCAGTGCTTTACATGCTGTATATGATATCCCCTCTGAGCACTCCTTCAATAGCTGCTAGCAGAAGAGTCTGATGCAGATGACGACATTCTACCATGGAGACTGCAGTTTAAAACAGAGCAGCCAAAGTCTGCTGCTGAAGGAACTCTTGCTATTTCTGTCAGCAGAGACTTTGCACTGTGTCAGGGTAGCTTATAAAGCCTGAGCCACATCAAAGCTGTAAATCAGTTGGTAAAAGCTCTAGTGCTACATCAATACTGCAGAGCCTTGTCAACTCAGTCATATGCAAAGGAATTGCCATCTTAATGTGTGTTGGAGTGTCATCTTCAAAGACTTGAAAGCATTTTTTCAATAACAGCACATTTTACATTTTTAAAAAGAAAACTCCATTTAAATGTGCAGTGTTGCCCAGAGCTAGGCTTTGCTGCTTTGTTTTCTAGTTTCCTGTTTCTGCACTGCAAATGAATTATAGAGGTGCAAGAACTGCAGAAACAGACTTGCATGTAAATTGTCACCAGAAAGAAACCATGGCTGTCATCGAGTCCTGAAATGCCCAATTTTCATCCAATTATTACATAACCTCTACTAAAAATACCACTGTTGCAGCCAACACTTGGAAAGGGAAGGACTTTTTTTGGGTGGAGATATGTGCATTGTGATTGCCCACCTTTTGCAAGCAGTGTAGAATACTTTCTGTGCAAAAATCAGGCTTGTAATGACCAGGAAACAGTGTGCTGAGTTTTGGCTTTATTTGTGATAGAAGTTAGAGAGGCAGTGACTACAGGCAAGAGAGTGTCTTTGTAGTTAGCTTCATAGAAACAGAGTGGTTTATATCCTTACTTTTTATCCAGGCATCTAGTGAGTTACGTAAACCACAGGCTTTTTGCAGTTGTTTCTTGCTTTCTAGATCCTTCTTTTTAATTCGATGTACTTTAGCAAATTACGATACTGATTCTTAAGACTGTGGGAGTAGTAAAACTTTGCTGTCTGAAGGAAGGAGCTGAGCAATGAGAGATGAGATCCTGCTTCTATCACTGACTCACTGTGGCCTGGGGCAAGGCTGTCTCTCTAAACTGTCTGCAGAATGATGAAGATGATACTTGTCTCGTGGTGGTAATTGGTAGCATGTGAGACAGTTAATGTGATATTGGAGAAATGAAGTGTTCAGTGCATCTGAGAAGTAAGGCAGAGGCTGCTAACTAGAAGATAAAATAATTTTGTCTCGTTTCCAGAGAAATACCCACTGTGTTCTGAGATTAGTGCTTTACACTAGTAAACTCCCTCTTTCAGAAGTGTGGATGTTCTTTTGCAGAGTGGAAGATTCTTCCAGCCTTTCTTGTTTAATCTCTCCCTTGTGTACTCATGTTAAGTTTTAGCTGATAATTTTAAAAATTTTGAATTTTTGCCTAAGTGATGCAGCCTCAACATCTTAACTACTACTCAGTGCAGCATGCGATTTTTTGTTATATGAGAGCGATATTTGCAAGTCCAGTAGCTTCTGTTGATACTTAGCAGAGCTTGTGAGCGAGCTTGAGCTCATGAGCTCTCATTGAGCACAGTAGGATGGTTGTATAACAGGAGATGACAGCTATAATGCCTGTGAAAGGAAGGAACCATATGCCACATGTGAGGCCTGGTGAGAAGAACTTTACTATTTCTTCACGTCCTCTTGACATCTGGGTAGTAGGAAACATTTTCCTTTCAGTTGCTCTTAGTATTGACAGAGTTGATCTAGAACATCTTTCGAGCAGGTGCTGCTTTGACTATTTTCATTATAATGCTCTGACTGGAAATTAAAATGAATGTTTTCAAAACTTTTTTTCAGGGAAGCAAGTAACTGATGACAGACAGTTGTCCATAGCAGCTTCATAATACCTTCCTAACATGAGTTCAACTTCCGTATCCTAAAAAAATCAGTTCTTTTTTGCCAAGGTCTCTTCCTTAGCAAATTCAGAAAGCTGTAGTTGTTGATAAAAACCTTATTTTCTGAGAAACAGGATGTGTGCTTCCTTTCTGCTCTGAATTTCTTAGAGTGCATTTGGAATATGACTGAGATCAGAGGGTGTAAAAACAGTAACTAAAAATAGATTCACTTTGTCTGACAGTTAATTTGTTAGTTGTGTTATACATGACGATCCAAGTCATGTTCTTCACAGGAACATGGGGGCATTCAGGGGAAAAATGGGGACCTTGGACAGAAGTAAGCTGTTTGGGACTTGCAGGTGTTTTGTATGTGTACGTGTGCCTTGTTCGTTTTTTTTTTTTTTTTTTTTTGCTGCTTGTATTTAGGTATCACCTAACATAGTGGGTTCCTGTGCTATGATGAGGATTCCTAGGTGTTACAAAGTGAAGTAAGTACACAGAAACAGTTAAAGCAGATGGCTTAGATGAGAGCTGTTGAGAACAAAGGAGACATCAGCAACGAGGTGACAGCATGGTGGAGAAGAGTAGTGAAATATCTTTAATCATACCTTGCTGGCATGTGGCTTTTTTCCTTTTTTTGCTTTTTTAAAGACATCAGAAGGGTTCTGAGCTGGTCTGCCATGACTCACTCGAAGTCACTTAATTCTCCTGGACTCTTTCTGCACTTTATTCTGTAGAAAGTACATCCTTCTAAACTCGTCCTTTCAGAATCACAGCAGTTTTCAAGAATGGCCTATTCATGTGAAGAAAATCACTGGAGTTTATTCCCCATGGCAAAGAGTGTTGTTTAGTAGGTTCACAAAATGCGGTGCAAAGGTGTGAGACTTCCCCTGAGCTGTTCTGTGTTTCTTTTAGGTTCCTGGAATTCTTGCATGCTCTTAACTTGCAAAGTACTTGATATAAGAAGGGGAGATTGAACATAAGTTTGGTAATGGTAAGGGAAGGCGATATATTAATTTCAAATTAATGTTACCTTGAATGTTCTGTGATGACTGAAGGCAACTTCAGCACTAATTGTGCATTATCTGGGCTACCTGGCTCTGCTGCTCTGCTTCCCTCTGCTAAGGCTGGTTTGTTTATTTTCTAATTCAGTTATTAAAAAAAGAGAGCAGTCTGTGTGGGACCCTACTCCCCTGCAGTGTCCTTAATTGGAAAAAAATAGAAGCAAAATAGTGTTTTCTTTCATCTGGAAGGGACTGATTTTTTTCTTGCAGAAGTCCAGTCTGGTATGAGAGCAGAGGGGATACTGCTACCTTCTGCTTGCTGGAGCAAGGAACAGGAAGGGCACTGTATGCTGCTTAGATAATAAAACTGATAAGAAGGTTAAGTCTTTTAAATTCTAACGACACATCTGTGTGTGTTATCTTGTCCAAAAAGATTTTCATCAGCCTATTTTTAAAAGAAAAAGTAAAAAGTGGGAAGCATAAGAATGGGTATCATCTTTTTCTTTAGGCAGAGTATTAAGTTCAAATCTGAGTGTAGGGGGGAAAAAAAAAATCTTGAAATGTGAACTCAAAATCAGTCATGCATGTGGGTCAGATACCACAAACTTTTTCCAAATTTCAAAATGATCTCCTGGATATGTTCCTTTCAGTAGCTTCAAATGATACCAGTCCACTGTTGCCATTAATGACATAGATTCCTGAAAGGAATTAGCACATCTGGTTAGCAATGGAATTAACAAAGCACATCTGGTTTTTTGTTCTTCTAAAGTTTTTGGAAAAACTGGATGCTTTGGTTTTAAGACATTACACACTTGGGAGGATGCACTTGTCTATATAATGAGTCTTTCTAGCATCTGTGTTCAAAATCATTGTAACAACTTAAACTATTGTTTTGGTTGATAATTACTTTTAGGTTGAGGTTTTGGGTTTTTTTTGAGACTCCAGCCTTTGAAGATCTGCACAGTGCCTGGACTCGACACCACATTTGGTGTAACAAGACTTCATATATTTTCAGCTCCCTGCTGATAAGCAAGGTTCTCTGCCTTGAGACTGCTAGAACAAATTATCAACTGCATGGTAAAAGGAACTTCCTATGAGCTAGTTCAGCTTCTTGCTTAAGCTTTACTACTCCTTTACATGAAATTCTGTTGGGAAAAATCTTTTGTTTTAGAAAGGTTTCTAGCACCCAATCGAAATTGCAGAGTATGTGTATGTGTAAAAGATGCTCCTGTCTTCTGCAAGATACTTAGGGGGACACTTAGGCTATTTTACCATTAAGAAAGCGCATATTTTGTTTGTCTTGTAGTCTAACATGCATAATTTCAGCTTTCATCACTTGAAATTGTTATATATTGTTACATATTTCTCAGACTGGAATTCTTGAATTTTTCATTAAGCATAGAGGAGACGTGAAGACTGAGTTGCCCCTTTTCCTTTTAGTAGACTAAATAGGTCAAACTGTTCATGGATTTCGCTTAAAAGCTGATCTTTAATCTTGTTATTTTTTGCATTTTTTTCTTTTTCTTGTATCAGATCTCAATTTAGTCTTTAACCTGTCTATTTCAGAGCTAACCATAGTATTTCACTAGTATTTGCAGCAGTACTACAACACTTTTAATCCTATTTGCTATTGTCTATTTATATTCTCAAGGATGAAGTCAGACCTTTTGACCTAGCAGCACGAAGCTTTTCTGATTCAGGTGGGAAAACAGACCAGACTCGTGTGTTTAAAAGTGCTATACAGGGATGTCAAGTCTGACCTGTTGTCAAGACCACTGTGTGTGTCTCAGATCAGCTACTGCAAGTACATGCTGAATGTATTTTTTGTTGCTGTTGTGGGGTTTTTAAAATTCTTTTGTTTTCCCCAGCTGTCTGGAAGTAAAAGGTCTTTCTAAATTAAATGGCTTGCTAGTTGATGGCTAGCCATTCCTACTTAGCCAAAGAAATCTGAATTTCATCTGTGCCTGTTAATAGTTTTCTGGGAGTCAGGGACTCTTACTTTCGCAGAATTGTCTCTTTCAACTACTTGTAAACTTACCCTGTGAGAAACAGGGGGTTTTTTTTTCCCCTCCCCTCCATTCATAGCTGCCACCTGATTAGATCTTCCATTGGCACGACATGACTCTGTTTAGCTGAACTCTTTTCAAGAAGAGTCTTTATACGATCACTTTCCGTACATCTCTTTGTGGATTTACAGTGATGTTCCGCTTGAAACGCCACCCACAAGACCGACAGTCACCAACCAAGGTAGTGGCAGTAGTTGCTGGGAAGGTAATCACTTACAAGTCAATGAGATGCAGTTACTGTTGTCCTTGGTACGCTGGCCTCTGATGCCTGTTAGAGGTGTCAGCAGGTTTGTTACCTGACCCTGTGTGATCATTCACGGCTTCACATTTTACACATTGGCCGGCGTATGGTTTCATCCTCTGCAGCTAATCTAGTTGGCTGTGTGTTGTTGACCAGTCCTTTAGTTATTTGCTGCTCCCTCTGACTTCTCTTACACTCGTCACTGAAAGCATCCCTACTGGCCCTCAGTAGACTTGGCTCACCTCAAGCCTTCTGCATCAATTTTGTCCTGTTGACCAGTTGATTTGATCCTGTTTTACTGCACAGTATGAAGAAACTATCTCTCAAAAGCCTGCTAGAAGTCTTTAGCAGAATTACCATTTTCAATTACGCTTGCGAAAGATCTGTGTTTCTGGGAGGGATGAGTTTACATCTGTTCTTGTTAAAAACAAGTTGATTTGGTATGAACGGGCTTAATTTACCATCTCATAAAACAGTATGTTTGAAGACTGTTTTTCAGCCTAGAAGGCCTTAAGTACCTAGTTCACTTAGGAAAAAGCATGGCTTTCCTCCAGTGCTGTAGCTCTTTCCTGAATTTTTCTTTTCTTGCTTTTCATTTCTTCTAATTCGCTAGCATTGATATAGGAAATAGCTGTAGGATGGGAGTGAGGTAGAAGAACCTTCAGAGCAAAGACACGATTTTATTAGAGGCGAGGTGGTGGTGCGTTTTTTCTTTTGGTGTTTGTTTGGGGTTTTTTTGTTTTTTTAATCTTTAAAGTATGAGTTGTCTTTTTCAATAACAAGAGTTAGGAATGTAGCTTTTGCCTAACTGTTAAAAACAATAAAATTGGTACATAGGCAAGCTGACATTTAATAACATATTGTGCAGAAGTGCTTGTGAATAATTGCATTGGGTTCCCGCAATGCTAGGCATTGTACAAAAAACCAATTCCTGCCCTTGAGAGGTGTGTATAGGCAAGACAAAACCAAGGTAGTTCAAGCAAGCATAAACAAGCAGTGATAAGTGGAGTGGGGCAGGTGTTTGTTAGGCAGCTGTGTTGCTTTCTGGTCTTGATTAATTGTGGATTAACTTTGTGGAAGGAGGTAAAGGAGAGGAGGGAGCAGGGGAGCAGGAGGGAAAGGTGGGAGTAGTGTTGCAGTCAGTTATGGAGAAGCTGGATTTAGAAATAGTGGGGGAGAAATCACGTCTGGCATTAAGAACCAAGCCGCTGCCTCTCAGTCTATTAGAGGGAGGGCTGGAGGAGGAAGAGGAGTGAGGATGATGCTGGCTCACAAGGCCAGTGGCTCCCTTGCAGTCTGAAATGACTGCACTATGAGATATGCTCCTTCTGTCCTTTGGACTGTGAGAGCTGCTTTCCCAGCTTTGTTTACTCTTCAGTGTGAGCTGTGGCAATAAAAATATTTACAGTAATTAGAAAAACTAATCCTTTATGAGAAGCAGAGGCAGTGATTATACCAATTACAAGTTGTCCTTATGCACTTCCTGGTGCGATGAAAAGCAATTGTTTATCCATGTGGTTCTCTTTCACCCTTTCTTCATTCCCTCGTTCTTAGGTATTTGAAAAACAAATACTTTCTCCTCTGCCTATCTTACAAATGGCTGTTTAGTGGCAAGGATGTCTCTTTAGATCCTGCTTTAACTGAGAGAAGTTGATCAATATGCGGTGTGGAATGACGTGAAATTGAATTATCCATCCCTCCTGGCTTAACATCTAGCTCCCATGTTGCCAGTGCCTAACCTGGCAGTTCCAGTGCTCTGCAGGACATGGAGATTCCCCTGGAGCCCCTTCTCTTTTAAGAGGCCTACAGCTGAATCACAGTTGTCCCTCTTGTGGTGCCTGTGAATCATTATAGCCTTCCTAATGATAGAACACTGGTCTCCTGTGGTCTACTATGATGAGTCACTGAAATGTTGTCTAATCGATGTTGAAATGTCTTAAGGTAGTTTTCTTATTTATTTTTTCTAAAAGTGATGCTCTTATTTGTTATCTGTTACTTAAAATATATCTAGTTCTACAGCACCCCTTGCTGTATATGCAGATGGTGTGAACTTCAGAGGAGACGTTTCACTGGTGTTTGAGGGCAAGGGTGCTTATCTTGACTCTAAAGAGGAGCTTTCTTCCAAGCTCCTGGATTGATTTTAGTGTAGGTAATTACATTGAGGTAATTAAATATTGCCATCTCTGAAATGACTGAGGAAGTACCTGGTCTGTGTTTTATTGCTTCAGAAAGAAATACCTTTTCTTGTTTCTCTGTGTATGGATAGAGCAGGCTGCTGTGTGTAACCTCACAGTCCTGTGATTTCTGTATCTTAAATTCTGTTTTTGTTGCGTTATCTCTCCTTGATCAATGATGGAAGAAAGAAGGCTTTTTCAAACACTGTCAAAAGTATGCTACAAAGGCTGTAGGTATCAGCTTAACCCTGGGTAGAAGGGGTCTTAGCCATCAAAGCTGTGAATCCCAGTCTTGGTAGTTTGGGGGTTTTCTTGTATTTCTTGTGCTCATACCTTAGGTTGGGAGGGCAGGGGGTATGAACAGTGAACAAACAGATCAGCACATGAGAGGGTTTTGTGGATGGATGGTATCTTTGGAGAAAGTACCAAATGGGGTTCAGCTTCTTCTTGCAGCACAGAAATGTGCTGTGGCATTCCTGAAGCAGGATTGCTGCAGGGTAGAAAGGGTGTTGAAGTCAGTGCTGTAGGACTTCAAGTGCATCAAGGATACCCGAGTCTCCAGCAGGGGAAGTGCTGCTAAGCCTGGTAACAGTATTTTTGCTTTTTTTCACTGTTTCTTGTAGAGAAGTCTGTGCCCCTTGGAAAAAGCTACAGTAGCATGCTTGGCCCAAGACTACTGCAACTGTAAAGCAGTCTCTGGTGCGTTATGCTGTTGGCACTAAGCTAAATGTTAAAAAGTGAGCTTAACCAAGAATGGGATATACCACCAGGGAGCTGTGGCTGTTCCATCTGACGCTTCGAATTAATTCTAGAGCTCAGAAATGAAGTTTGAGAGCAAGCAGCCTGGGGGCTCTAACAATAAATTGCAAATTGAGAAGTTATATTTTAAGAATTTTGTGAGTGTAGGGGGATGAGGGATTAATGTGCTAAAGCCATGCTGGTATGGATGAAAGCCTAGCTTTTCTGTGGGTAGTAGCTTTAATGTTTCTTAATTTTTTTTTTTTTTTTTTGTTTAAAATTTTGTGACACCTTGTCATTGAGTTTGGGGACAATTTAAAATTTCTATCTGAATTCAGTGATTTTTTTTTTCCCCATAATCCCAACCATTTGTTAAAGTAGATACTTAAGTGAAAGAGCAAACCTTCATTTTGATTTTCAGTGTACGTTCTCAGTGGTATGGGTTTTGGAAGAGAAGATAAGGAGCACTTGTTCCAGATGCTATAATATTTGAAAGAAATAGTAATAAAAATGTTGTATATGTGATGAATTGGAATAATGCTTGCAGTTGCTTACTTGTATATAACTTTCTGAATGCCTAAAATTTAGGAAACGTAGCTTGCATCTTTTAAAAGATTCTATAAACAGATTGACGCTGAATAATGAGCACGAAGTAAGGTGAGTATACCAAGGGAGGAATTCCTCAAGGCTTCATTAGTACTTAATTTTCATGACAACATTTATCACCTACTTCTACATCAATCAGTATACAGAATCTTTTACAAGATGCAAGGTACATTTCCAAAGTTTTAGGCATTCAGAAAGTTATATACAAGTAAGTAACTGCAAGCATTATTCCAGTTCATCACATATACAACATTTTTATTACTATTTCTTTCAAATACTATAGCTACTCTGATGAGAATAAGAAAACTATTTTAGAGTTACAGGAAAAATAAGGAATTTAATCTTTTTTTCTACTTTTTGTTAGTCTTTTTTTTTTCCTTGTGAGAGGATTGCACAATATCACACACAGCTAGCATAATACACCTCCAGATTGTGAAAACTGAAAACACTAGCAAATTTGTCACTGTTCCTTTTCCTTCTCTTGCACCTGGGGCTAAAACCAATGTTGATTTGCTGAACAGAATTGCAGACTGTATAGTTTGCCCTAAACAATTTTAATAAATACATTTTAAAAACAAAACTACGCAACAAAGACAACCAACCAACAAACCGCAATGCCAAACTTACAGTGCAAGGTGTCTATTGTTTTGAGGGCTGCTACACTACAAAATTCAGCTGCTCCTTTTTTTCTTGCATCAGTTTCTGCGCTGAGACCAATAAGCTTAAAACTCTTTGCAAAGTATTTAAAACAAAAGCCAACTTGGAGCAAATTTATGAGAAACAAATGGATGAGGGAGTGCAGAGGTGCTGCTGCTTGACCCTACAGGTGGAATGGAATGTGTCTGTTTACAGCAGCATATAAATAACTCCACCAGGACATTTTGCCTAGGCAGGAATATCTGTGCAGGACTCTCCTCTTAGTTTGTATCATTCTTATGTGAACAATACCAACTTGATCTGTTTATCTGTGTGTTCATTAATCCTGTAAAAACTAAAGTTTAAATATCTGATGCTTACCTGAAAGTAATCAAAGTAATCAAATAGTATCAAACTATCTGATGGAGATGCCTGGCTGTTACATTTGGCTTCTGTGACCTTGCTTTTCAGTGACATTCCTGGCTGTTGCTGCTTTTCCTCCTAGTCAGTTAATACAATAGCCCAGTTTTCTGGTACTGTGTTTGTCAGGGCACTAAAGCTATGGGCAGGCAGCCTGTAGAACATTCAAAAAGCAGGGCATGAGCTCCTTTTAGCACATTGATGTACCATAACTTTCTGCACTGCTGCTTCATCAGAGTGGCCTCTCAGCTGAGCAGCCTTTCTACTTCAGAGAAAGGTTTGACACATTTAAATCAGCATGCTCTGGTGCAGTGTATCAACTGGGAGGGTTATTTGTTTGAAAGGAATAATACCGAGACTTTTGTTGCCAAGGAATAAGAGACCTACATTGGCATCAAGGTCTAGAATGTGCTAGCTTTAATGCTGCTTCATGGAGTGATACCTTGTTTCATAGGCAAGCAACTTGTTGAACAAGTTTCCCCAGATAAACACCACCTATAAGATAATGAAGACTTGTGGTCAATTTTTTGCTTTTTGACACACTATGTGAAGTAGGTTGTGTGCTCCTCTTTCATAGGTAAGTCATTTTAATCTAAACCGTTTTTGTGGAAGTGCTTGGGGGTTTCTCTAGCTATAGTTTGTAGACTAATGTGCGCTTCGTACATGCCAGAAGTGATGTTTTGGCCTGGGAAAGATTCAGATTAGCTGACATGGTTTGGGTGTGTTACATTCAACTGGTTATTACTCTTTACCTTTTCTGAGTTTGTTCACATATCTTAAAGATCACTTCAACTGTGAGTCTCTGTTTTGAATGTTGATGTGCAAATGAACATATGACTAATCACATGTAGCTGTAGATCTTCTTGCCTGAGTGTTTTTCTCGTAAATGTCTGGTTAACGGAAGCTTCTCCTGTGTCTTGTCCTAGTGTTTCCACTTAAACCCACACATTGCCATCATTTCTGCAGACTGATTACAGTGGTATAATTTTATATGGTGGGAGGGATGGAATGAAACTTTGCGTAGTGATTATGGTTAGTTTGGGAATTTAGATCAAAAGTATTTGGTTCATGACATGGCTGCCTGACTTGTTATCTCTCTGAATTTTAACATGTGAGGGAAGTCACCTGCACTTAGCAGGTTTAGGAATTACAAGGTGAGAAGGAGGTGGGCAAGGTATTGGACTCTAAAAGGATTCAATGAGCAACAGTACCTTAGAAAAGCTCAAAAGAGAAAGCTATTTTGCAGCAGGATAATTTCATGGTCTGACGAACTGCGTGTTCCCACAAACAAGTGTACTGTCATGGCTGTGGGTGGTAAAGGAAAAGAACGCTGGAAATTAACTCTATAAGCGGGGGTAGAAGGGATGAGAATACCTGCAGATGATCCTACTGCTGAACTGGTCACATGGTGTCAAGAAACTGTGGTCTGAGGAGGAGCCCTTAAGGGAATGCTCACTATTGTATTCAGAGCGCAGAGGCAGGATACAGGATAGTTGTATGGAGTGAATTGACCAAAATTTTTTTTTTTTTTTGGCAGGAGGCAATGTTTCTTCTGTTTCAGTATTGCTAAAGTTAGATTGCTGAGGAACAACATGCAGTTGATGGCTGGGCATTTCATGGAGAGATCAGTCAGTAAAGGAAAGCAACCATGCTGAGTGAGCAATCCTTTGGGTTGGGAGGGATGGAGGGGCAAAGTGTTGCAGAGGTGAATTGGGGAGATAGTAAGCCTGTGGTGAAGCAATTTAAACTGCTTGTATGGAAGAGAAAGAGCCAGAAATAAGTCACCTCTCTGCAGAGCCCATGTGGCTCTGCTTGCCTGTACATAAAGACAAGGCTCCAGCAATTTGCAAAACTCATGTTAACATTGTTGATGCTGCTCTACTGAGACCTAGCTTACTGCTTTACTGTTGAAATACTATTAAAAGATTAATACAGTGCTTCATTGTTGCTGACAAAACAGCCCCATAGCACCAACAGAGCAACCTAGACTGCCTAATGCAGCAACAGCATAAACATACAGTTTCTTCCTAGAATATGAAAAGTATGTTGTTGTGAGTAACTAGCATGCTTGCTGTTCTCTCTGCTCTAGCTGATGTTGGATATACCAAACGTGTATCTGTACTACAAGTTTTAAGAGTGGCTTCCATGTATATTGCTTTAATGTGAAACGACTTAAAATATTAGTTGACTGCTTCAAAAGTTTTCAAAAGTGTTATGAGCACGTCACTTCTAAAGTAGCTTCTTCCCTTACATAGGAGGATGAATTAGGTTGACTGTACTGTAAAAAAATTTCTCTTGCTGCTATATTGATCATTCATTATCAGACACAGAGGTTTTTTAGTTCTTCCTCCCCACTTCCTCCCCCGCAGTGAAAGTGATTTTCAGTTCAAGGGAGATGGAATTGCTGCAAGCTGTTGTATGGATGTGGAGAAATGCTGAAATAATCCTAAGTATACATGATCTATTGCAGTTTTAATTAGAAAAAATGAGACTTGGAAAAGTTGACAGCCCTTAGAAATTAAATGGGCAAACTTGATGAGCAGAGTACAAAAAGCAGTAAGTTTGTATTTTTTTGAGAGGCTGAAAATATTTAGCTGTACTAAGTATCAAAGGATGGATAACTGTTTAACACTAGCTGTTGAGCAGATATTTTTATTGTTTGGTAAGTGGAATAATGTCTAATTTTTATTTAATAATTTTTTATTATTTTAAAAGGTTATTTAACATTTTAATTTATTGCACCTAATAATTTATCTTGTACTCACTCTTTCTATATTTTTTGTAAGTTTTCAATTTATATGGCATAAGACGGAATAAACTTTTTTCCTTAAAGAATATAGCATTGCAGTTCTCTTTACATTGTTTTGAAACTACTGCTGAAAAAGAATTCAGAAAAAAAATTTTTTGTGGGTTTTTTTGTTTTGTTTTGTTTGTTTGTTTGTTTTTGTTGTTGTTGTTTTCTGTCCTACTTAACAAGGCTAACCCTTGTTAAATCTTCTGGTACCTTGATACTTGTTCACGAAGCATACTTAACTTTCTCACCTTGTGAGAAAGTATCTGACTGGTACTAGTTTCTGCTCTTTGCCTCCTTGTCATGCCACTGATTTGGTGCATGTTAATGTCACTTCTGTTGAGTTACTGCTGTCTGCATTCCTCACTAATAGCTGTGGAAGTTGAGTGAAGAGAGACATCTATAATATTTCACATGGCAGGTCTTTGGTAGGAAGGCTGAGAGAGGAGGAGAGCAGACTTGTGTTTTAAACCCCACTTTAAGTTGAGACAATGTAGTGAATTCCATCTGAGATGCACTTGTGGGTTGGGGTTTTTCCCCCCCTGGTAAGTTGGTCCTGGTGTTCTGTACACTTTGTGTGCTGTGAGTGTGAGCCTTAATGCCCTTGCATGCTTTACTCCTTTTGTTGCTTTAGTAACCAAGCCTGAGAAATCATAAAGATTAAACATCCTCCAGCTGTCCTGATCATGGAGTATCACTGCTGGATTTAGGCTGTAAAAAGGAAACCACAAGTTATGGGACTTGGGTGGGATTTCATGTAATTTAAAAACAGGATCTAAGTCTTTTCAGTCCAGAGAAGTCTCTTTGTCATGAAGACCAGTATTAAAGTTAAGCTGAAGTTGGTGTGAAATACCCAAGTTTCTGAGGGAAGATTTCATAGAAAAGGTAAATGGACAGGAGAAAGAAATGCAAACCAACAAAATTTTAGTTGTGTTTGCTTCAGAGTAGCCTATTTTCCCATTTAGCTGTGACATAAGTAAGGATTGTATGTATTTGGCTTTGTGTAGTCTCTGGCTGCAATAGGTGTTAATTCAAGTGATATATTTGAGGAGCAATATTGTCATTTCTGCTCAGCTGACAGTTTTACTTCCTCTTCTGCAGAGAGAATCAGCTATTTCTGTGTGGGCAATGTTTGCTGATGCCACATCTGAGGTGGCTCTGAAAATAATGAACATCAGCAGCCTTCAGCTTTTGGATTTTTTTTTTCCCTTTTAAGGTGGTGAAGTCGATCTACCACTTTGAAGTTGCCAGCGTGGTTTTAGAAATCTTGTTTAAAGTTATGGCTGTGACTCATTACTCTTTTTCTGGCTTAAGAATGTACAGGGATTTGGGGACAAAATGATGGTTTATGAATGTTACAGAAGAATGTTGTCTCCAGGAAACCATAGGCAAAGATTTTTATTTGAAACACTTCAAATTTGCAGGTGGTTCCTTTTTCTTTTGCCTTACTGAGTAAGTTTAGTTTTATGTTGAAATGAAAATAGCTTTATGTAGTTCGCAATAAAATACTGTGCTCCAAGCTTTAAGACTCTGCTCTTGCATAATCCATAAACTTGTGGATAAGATGGGCTGTCCCCTCTTTTCATCAAAACTGAGCATTACACATAGGCTGTTTTTTACTTAGGAAATGAGATTTATTTCTATTTTGTATACAGCTACTTTGAAGTTCTGTTGCAAGCATACTTCATGCTAGACTTTGAGGTAGCTTAGTTCAGGAAAAGAATCTTTATCTGAGCTGGATTTTTAGCTGCAGAAGTTTGTCAGCATCAAGGCCCTTCAGAAGATGGGCTTATCTGTCTCCAAGTGACAGATTTGCTTTCTGTTCCTCAAAACACTACATGTGCTGTGGAATCTCATCCGTGTTTGAAGTAAAGATGTCTTTCATCTGAGCATGGAGCTGTTTTGTTTAATGCTTCTGATTTCCACTGGCATTTCTAGAGCAAGTAGAAAAGTAAGTGTGCAAGTAAGACTTGGGAGCTGTTTTCTGGTTGAGAAATGAACATGGACAAACTGACTTTAAGCTTTCTAGCTTTGTGTAATTCTATCTTTTCCTGTAGGCTTTGGAAGAAATGAAAATAATCAGTCTCAAAGAGAACTTTATATTGAAGCAGGTGACTTCTCATACGCTTGAAAACTGAAGTAGCATATTAGCAAGCCATGTAGAGCAGAGGGGTCTTCCACGTGTATGCATTCTGATAGCTGAAACCATGTGGGTGTCATTACCTGTTGTCTGAGTGCCACTCCTCGTTGTGGTGTGCTTCCCCCATTGTGCATGGCGGAGGATTGCTGACTCCTTTGCTCCTGAGAGACCTTTGTGCCCTCATGGTGATTTCTGCAGGGTAATCTTGGATAGCAACATTTATGTTCTACAGAAGATGGGGTAAGAAGCAAAAAACACTACTTGCAAATCCAAAGCAATATAATTAGAATAGATCTGAGCCCTATGGTACATTACGCTGAAGGGACTGACCTTAAAAATTCATGTTGGTGGTAGGAAAATGGGAAAAACAAAAAGAAAACAGTGGAAGAGCATAGTGAGGAAGGGTCTATGACACTATGATTAATGTTGATGTAATATTACTTTTTTTCCCCCCTTGCTAGCACATGACCTGGCATAGCATTTGTATTCCAATTTGTGCTTAGCCAATTCCATTGTGCTAAGATCTGTACTGTGGCATGTGGAAAATAGTTTCATGTGGCTGTGAGAATAGAACATACCAAAAGGAGTGATCCAGAAATAGCCAGTCTGGTCAGAGAACTGGTATTCAAGATGCCTGTCTGGTGTATGTCTGTCCCTTTTATAAATGAAGTGGGGAGTGTTTTGGGGTTTTGTTTGTTTTGGGGCTTGGAGTGGGGTTTTTTGAATTTGTTTTTGTTCTTGCTGTGTACGGCAACCTGGCTGAAGTTACTGGATTGATAGCGGTCTGTATATGGGAGTAATTGAACTGGGGAATCTTGCACTTTAATGGAAGGATGGAAAAATCTGTGCAAGTTGTGAAATTAAGTAGTACTCACTCCTGTAGTCTTGAATCACTGTCCAGCAAAATCTGATGCTACCTCTTATCTCCCCAGATTCTTAAACGCAAATGAAAAGAACAAGCACTACATATGGGGTCTAATTTCTTGGTTAAATATCACAGGTAGGGAATTCCTGAAACTGCCTGGCTTGCCTTTTATGAATTTGGTCCTTGTTAGATCCTATTTAGAAAAAGAGCCGAGGGATGTGAAATGGAAACACAGAATTTGGGGTAGAACCTTTTTGCAAGTCTTTTTGAGGATCAGTGACTTGCACACTTAGGCACCTCTAATCATGTTGTATGTATAGATGATGGTGGAAGCAGCATTTAGTACTTCAAGGGATGGGTATCCTCTAGAAGAGTGTAGTTTTCTTCAAAAATGCCGTTTACCATTAGCTATTCACTAGCCTTGTTTCTTGAACAGCATTTCCTTTCTTCAGTAAAAATTGAAGTGGAAGGAATTACTTTTTTGAATACTGAACAAGAGTGGAACTAACTTCTCTGCTGCCAGCAAGGATTCTTTGGGGAAAGTATGTCTTTATTCACAGTGCAGTCTCTGTTTCTGCATCCACCAAGAAAGCATCACGGTCTTGATAGAAGGACTTCCTAGGGATAATTCCCGTGCAGCTGATGCAGTAGACTTGAGCGAGTTTTTCAGATAAGCAGCACATACTCCTGCTCAAATACAAACTCACGTGGTTACTTCTGTGTGGATCTGCCAACCCCTTCTTTGAACTTCAGTACACGCAAGTGTGCATGTGAAAAAGTAGTAAATCTTGTTTAAGAAGCCTACAGGCAGGCTTAGACCAGGTTTGGGACCTGCAGAGCAGCAGGGACAGGCATCGAAGCTCTGCCACTGTCATGTGGCTCATGCTGGTATTAAGAATCAGAAATTTCAGTGACCTTGAAAATACAGTTTGCTTCATAACTGGGCAAGGAGGGTGGTGACGTGGTTAAATTTGTCAGCGTAGTCTGGCCTAGAGTCATGAATTTTCCTAACCAGTTGCAGGAACGTACTTTTCTCTTTACAGCATCAGGTAGTGAAACAACCACAAATCTAGTTTTCCATTTACTTATTGTGAGAGATACATGCATCTTTCCCCCAGCCCTGCTCCTCACCAAGTAGTAACTATGGGAACCAGATTTAGGGTCCCAGATACAATACTGTCACCCTATAAACAATAATACTTATCTTTTTCCAGTAAATTCTGTCTGGCCTATGTACTGCACCTTGCTGACTGTACATCTGTAACCTGTGTGGTTTCTCATAGCAAACAAGTCCGGAGGCTAACTTGCTTGATTGTTTTCTGTGGAAAACTTTCCATCTTTAAATAGGTAAATTGAAAATTACTCTCAAGAGGAGAGCTCTGAGAATGTACCCACTAGCTCTGGGAAGCTGCTTGCTTTCTTCAAATCCAAACAAAGAGCAGACAGTGTATATTTGAAAGCCTTTTTGTCATCATTCAGATCACTTGTCCTAGTTTCCAAAGCCGACTCGATAATGTCAGCTTGAGACTTACAATGGGATATGTCAGTATTTATTCTACCTCTTCTTCACTTCATAACATCCTAGTCCTATTATTTCATCCCTGCTCTCCTCCCATTGTTAAATAGCTTGATTCTGTCAAGTTGAATAAATATCTAAATTCTGTCCATTGGAGAATGGCTCAGTTTCATCAGCAGATATAAATGTGCACAAGTTCTAGAAAATGGAGCAGCACATTGTTACTGCCCTTGTCTGTCTGTGGGCTACCCCTCTGCACAAACCCACTACAACCGAGATGAAGTGATGAGAGCTACAGCTCTTGGTCCTTGTGGGCTCTACCTTTTGTGCTCTAAGTGAGCAGGCAATTGTGAGAGCCCAGCACCCTGGGCTATACTTTGGCCACCCATGTGTTCATATACCATGGGTGATGGTAAAAGAAATTGTTTTAACTGCTGATTGCTGCAGACATGCTGAAGTAGCATACTGCATTTTGTAAATATGATTTGGAGCTAATGAAGCAGATCAGAGAGAAGCAGTCTTTTACATAATGCCATTGCTTCAGCACTAATATGACTAATCTGTTTGGACAAGTAACGATGAACTTCTGAATGGCTTATTGCAGGATGCTTGAGTAACTCGGTTAGAAACAACAACCTTTGTACTGGCATGATAATCTTTTTATAAGAACAAGTGGCTCGGTTCTCTTCAGAAGTGTACTATTTTTGTTTCAGAGCAATGGGATGACAAGTCTTGGGGTAATGCATTAATGAAAAAGAAAAAAAATCAGCTGCACTTCATTGTAATAGCAGACTGCAAAATGTTATTTGGATCATCATCTGTGGATACAGAAGAAAGAGGGGAATAGGACTAGGGATGCATAGTGATGCAGGATGTCTGTTGAGGGGTGGCTAAAACTGCTAGTGGCTGCCTATAGAAAGTTTGCACCTTTTGCTTGAAATAGTTTTTCATAATATACCCCTAAACTAAAGAATTGATAAACAAAGCTCTAAGTTTCAATGTACTTGGGTTTTTACAGACTCTAGACAAATCTGCATTAGTTCCAGGTCGAGGAATCTGGTCACAGAGTATTTTTGTTTGTTAGATTCACAGGCTTCTTTTACCTTTCTGACTGTGTACCTAGATGCTATGTGCTGTGCTAGTTGAACAGTATCAGAAGATTAAATCTCTAATGGTAAAGTCTGAATGTGCTTTTCTCTACAGATTGGTGTAATGCTGTTGGCTTGTCCTCTTTAAAATGTTACTTCTGGTCTGCTACCCTTCAGTGCAGGCTAACTCTCAAGGAGAGGAAACAGTAACTCAATTTATAAAAGTATGTGAGTTGGTGGTATCTATGTAATTTTAATAAATTTAAATCGTCTTTTGTCAATTAGTGCTATTGTGGTTTTATACTTCTTCTATAGAAGCTGGGCAGGTTTTTTTAAACCTTGCAACAAGATAGTACACGAGACGGACATTCTGGTTAAGTGAAAAGTGTGGAGCAGCCTTGGAGCCTGCAGCATTCCGTTTTCCAACCTGGTATGGTCTTTGTTTTTGTTAAGGGTACATCTGCAGGAAAAAACTATCTATTCCATGCGAGATAAGTGTTGTACTTGATAGCATCTTCTATCTTTCAGTAATATATCTCAGAGAAATGTGTCTTAAATGTGTGCTGTTACGCTTTTGTTTTCCTTAAATAATAAATTTAGCATTGCCTTGGAGCATAGCTGTCCTTTAGCTTAAGGAAGAATTTAGAAGAGTAGACCAAATAATGGCCATATTCAACCAGAATCTTTTTATTTGGGTTGTGCAGATAAAACTGAGGGTGATTTGATAAGGAGTCCTGTGCTTTGAAAGGACAGATTTCTTGACTGCACTTTTTTCATCATTGTGATCTTCTGGTCAGATCTCTCTCTGAAACTGCTGCCGTCACAATTTTACCTTTTAGCAGGTTTCCTTTACAGAAGAGTTATGAACCTGTCTGATGCATCTCTGGGAAGATTATATTTAGTCACAGGGAAACTCACTGTTGCAACTATTTGCAAGAAATGTAAATGTAGTCCTGAGCTACTGTACCTAGGTTATCATTGTGACAGTACCTAGTTAGGACTGTGAAGTTTGCAAATAGATTTTGAAAAAAGTCTGGCTTCCAAGTAGTGAATTGTATTTACTTTGTTCCCAAACATATTTTTTTCCCCTAATGAGTGTTGGATGAACACAGCTGCTCTGCTTGCAGCTTGCATAGAAAGCTTTAGAAGTAATTTTTTGCTTCTGCTTTCTTTCCTTTTTCTTTTTTTCCCCCCTGAAATGGTAAACAATGCATAAAATTTAGAAGTCAAGAAAAGCAAGGGATAGAAGTTTGGGTTTCAGTCCAGTATCCTGAGGCCTCTCAGATAATTTCCACATTCTCCACAAGCAAATTTTACTGAGGGAACATGAGAATTTTCTTTCCATGCATTGGATTCTACGTGGCGAAAACTTAATACTGTGTGTGGATTCAGAATGTCCTTTTTGCATTAGCTTTAAATGTCTTGGAAAAGATCACCTTCATGTTCATTACGAATTAACTGCTTCTAGTACAAAAAAAAATAAAAAATCCCAGTACAGCAATGCAATCTTTTTCAGAGGTGATCTATATTCTTACTTTAAAATTGCTAAGTTTTATAAATTTGACTCTTTCACGTCAAGCTGATAAGACCGATATCTCTTTCAGGTTAGACTTTGAAGAAAGAAGTTTCTCAGTTAAAAAGCTAAGAAGTTAATAAAAAAGTTATGTTTCCTGTAGTGATTAGGTTCTGGTGAACTGATGAGTTTATTTTCCAAATATAGTCAAAGGATTTTGAAACTAGATGAAGTCCTCAGACTGTATTTCATGGTTCAGTAAGAGAAGACCTCAGTGACAACTGCTAACTCATTGCATCCTTGGAGCTGAAGTCTCACAGTCTCCAAGTCCAAATTTAAGCAAAGCCTATTTTTCAGAGAAGAGTGTCCAGTTTTGTTTTGGTAGCAAGTCCTGGTTGGTAATACGCTGTGCATATTACTGAGTGTTAGAATATGCTAGCCAGCGTTCCTTGGTGGTGTCCTACAAATTTGAGGGCCTTTTCCCTACAGCTTATTGGGATGAGCTTTCCATTGTTTATTTCAAATGTAGAAATTTGTCAGACCTCTGTGACTGATGATATGGCATGCTTGGTTCCTGGTTGAGTTTTGGTCTAGTAATCTGCTTTGTATAATTTCTACCATGAATTTAAGGTAGCTTCAGGAAAATGATCTCTACCATGTTAAGTAACTGTGGTATTGGTTTATGGGATAAGCCTTCCTAGCAGGACTTGGGTCTGTTCATGTCAATGTTGGGAACACATGAACCACTGGTTGGTTTGTGGAGACAGTGGTGAATTCTGCCCTGGAAGTAGCAAAACTTGAGGCAGAGGAATAGCGAAAGCATTTCAAGGAGGTGGAAAGAAGGTGATTATAGAGAAAAAAACTGGCTGAGAATTGTTGAAATGCTAAGTTGTATAAATGTTTGATTACAGCTCTGCACTTGCTCAAAGCCTCTCTGCTTGTGAAGTCTAGACAACTGTATGCTTTTGTAGAAAAAAGACAATGAAAGTAAATGTGAATCAAAGTGTTTTTAAACTCACCTAGTGAATGCTCACATTATATTAACAATTCTAATAGCAAATAGTTCAGTGGAGCAGCAAGAGAAAGTATGTCTAAACAGCGTTTTATACTATGAGTTAGTATGCAAAATGCAATTTGGATGAGGTAAACTACAGAGTTCCTTTCGCTTAATTACATTCTGGGTCCCTGGCTTATTTACTTCAAAAAGCAGCAGAAGGCCACTACAAAAACTCAGATTTGAGTAGAACATTGAGGAAGACAAACTGGGGCAATAAGGAAAAATGTTTTCTGCATTTGGAGGGGCAATTCTCCCTCTTCTTCCTACTTCCTGTTAAGCCTTTGCAGATGTTCCCCTGGTGTAAGACTGTTCTTAAGCCTTCTTCTCACCATCTGGGTTTGATGGCAAAGCCAAAATACTGATGGCAATGTTCCTTTAAGCTGAAAGCAGTTCTTGATGACTGTGGCTGCCTTTTTCCTATGTTGCTGAGCAGTTGATCCCTCAAGGTTTTGGGGTGGTGCTTCTGCTGGTGGTAGAGGCTCTATGCATTCCCTACGCAGTGCTCCAGCCAGGGAAAGCCTGCTCTCGGGGCAGGGTTGCATATCAGGAAAAGGTTCTTCACCCAGAGGGTGGTTGGATGCTGGAACAGGCTCCCCAGGGATGTGGTCACAGCACCAAGCCTGACAGAGTTCAAGAAGTGTTTGGACAATGCCCTCAGGAACATGGTGTGACTCCTTGGGTTGGTGCTGTGCAGGACCAGGACTTGGACTTGATGATTCTGATGGGTCCCTTCCAACTCAGTGTATACTATGATTCTGTGATTTGACTATTTTTCATAAGAAATATTATGTTGAATAATTTTATGGTGTTTCAGTTTAAGTCTCATTGTCCTTATGTAGCCCAGTGTGATCTATCTAACAATCTAGAAATCATCTACTACTTAAAATGTCTAGAAATCAGAGTATTTTATTAAATCCATTAATGGATTTAATACAGTAGCAATACTGTATATGAAACTTCTAGTAAAAAAAAAAACCAAAACATGTGAGTTCTACTGATCTAAAGTATAATAAAATGAGGTCCTTTTGGAGGTTGGCAATGTTTGGCATTTTGTACTCAACATGCTTCCCATGTGCAAAGTAAATAGTTTGTGATTAAAATTAATTATTGTTTTGCTCCTAATAAAAATTTCACTGAACAAAATTTTATTCCTGTGATATTATAAATTAAAGTGCTGTAAGTATTATGTATCCTTGACTTCTTCCTTTCCTTTCTTCCTGAGGTGGAGGTGAAGAGATTTGGAACATAAATAGATGGTGTCAAAAAAAAAACCAACTCTTCAGGAGACTCAGTTCTCCCTCAAAGGAGGGTGAGTGGGCAGAGGAATCAAAATGATAGTATTTTGGGAAGGATTCTTCTCAGAATCTGTCCAAATGCTTTTAAAACTTAATCCTGCAAATGTGTGTGAATGAGAGAGCATCACAGACTTTTCCTGTGTTTTTTTCTGACAGTGAAGCTTCATGTGTGTTTTAGAGAGATGAGCTTCCGCAGTGATCTTTGTTGTGGGCGTAGGGCTGTGTCTGCTCACTGAGTGGGTCTATGGAAAGGGGAGGCAAATGAGAGGGTTTTGATCCACCATCTCTTGTTCCTCCTCTCTATTCAGTTCAGTGGAGCAGTCAGTGAGATAGCACAGGAGAGGATTTCTGCCATTAGGGTATATGATCATAAAGTCCTGGCTGTTTACATTCCTGTGCATGGAGGTGACCTGTGAAATGGGTTTCAGAAAGACAAATATAGTGTGATCCCTTCCTCTCTAAGGATCCAGGCACTTAAGGCAATTGGTCAGCTAGAGTGGTCAGCTGGATCAAAATGGAAAGCTTGCTTAAATGAGATCTTGGATAGTTTAGGTTTCTCCCCTGATTAAAGGGTGGAGGGTTCAATACAAGTTTAATAAGATTAAGATGTGCTGAACTTTCAAAGGATGTGCATTGGAGGGGAATGGTTTTGGTTTTGTTGGGGGCTTTTTGTTTGTTTTTAGATGCTACTATTGAACAAGGATGGGGGGTGGAACAGTTTCAGTTCCTCAGCTTTTTTCAAAGTAAGCAGTTTAACTATTGTGTCTCTATGTAGCCACAGTATTTTTTCCAATGGTAAAGAAAGCATTCATTTCTCGGACAGAAAAATGAAATACTATTATGGTCTAACCACAATCAATATACTTAAATGGACTTACTTGTGCTGTGTATTACATTGAACACTGTCCAGCTGGACTGTTCTCTTGATATTGAGAGGTTTTGGATTCAAACGCCAGTAAAGAAGCTGCTTGACTTTCAGGGTGGGCTCCTCTCATATCTAGGTGGGCATTTCAGACTCTTCTGGGTATTTTCACTGGAAGGAGAAAACCTTGACAAGTAGCCCCAGCTTCAAGGTGATCCTACTAGTGTTGTACAAAGTACTCATGTTGGGTATTTATGGATTCCTTTCTAAAATTATCATGAACCAGAGTTAAAGTAGTGCTCTGATGAATTTAAGTTCCTGAGGTTGTTTTTAGCACGCTCACTTTCCAGTCAAAGTTGAAATTTATGAACTTGTTTTGATTTCTCCTAGATAACTTCCTGAGGCTTCTGGAGCTCTAAATCAGACTGTGTACTTGTAAAACTGGACCTTTGTACAGGCTTTTTCTCCTCTTGCTATGGGTGTGGAAATTTTCAACATTTTTCTTATCGGGATGCATAGCATCAAAGAAGAAACTTTAGAGTGTAGTCAGGCTTATGAGCTAGCACTTGTCCTTTTAGAGACCCATGGAGTGCTTTGGACAAAAACCTGATGGATTTGGGGATGACTCAGATATGTGATAGTTGATTTAATTTAAAAAGGGAATGGAAAAAGCCAATCTCTTCTGGTTTTTTCCTCTCCTTTGTAATAAAACCTTATGATGTGCACTCCTAGACAATTCCCATATGCTATCCAGTTACTTCTAGTCTCTGAGGTAGAAAAGAGAAGAAACTGTGTCAAACCTGATATCTGTGGGCATGTGATAAATCTCTGCCTGTTTCCAAGGGTAGAAAAGCATTGGGAAAATGTTCCCTTTCATGTTTCTTCATGATGCATATCTCTTCCTGCTGTTTCCTTTTTCTCACTTTATAAAATCAGCTTTCCTTCTCCTGTCTCTTCTTTTTTGCTTCCTCAGGAATGCAGTCTGAAGTACAGAGTTTTACTGCTGACATACATGTTTAATGTATGTCAGCATAATCCAACCTTTGTCATGTAAATTTAAAAAAAGCAAACGCTTAAGTGACTGAAGTCAATTTAGAGCGAATCAAAGAGTTTGTGTTCTTTAGCAAGGAAACAAGGTGGATGGCTATAAGCAGGCAGAAATCTGGGTAGCGAAGTTTTCCAAGGGTATCTACAAATCCTGTCTCTCCTTTTGCATCATCTAGGCTTCTGTGTGGTTCTTTGAAGCTGCTTTTGCTGATAAGAGAGAAGTGAAAAAGATGGGCTATTACGGACATTGTTAGGAATGGTCTCTAACTATATTGTTGTAGGGGAGGGAGAAAGAGGCAACTGGAGAGAGTCCTCGTGGCTTATTGCAGCTCTCACTTTCAGCTGAATATGTACTCCACGCTGCTTACTGAAGTCAGAGCTGCAAACCAAAAAGGTTATTGCCCTGACTAGCTCTGTAAAGAAAAGGTTTGTATGAACATACTCCATAAAATCACATGCACATACGAATATTGACAACTAGTACATGGGAAAAACAGCCAAGGTATAGACATGAAGTGTATGAACTAAGCTTACCTAGCAAGTTGTGAACACAATGGCTGATATGATGGAGTAAGACTGGATTATAAGGACATTGCTCAGGCAGAATTCCTCCTAGCCATAGCTTTGGAAATGTTATGTTAATGAAGCTGAATTTTAAATGACAGATAATTCTCTGACTAATTGCCTGAGCTATTTCTTTTGGCTTTTATAGTTTTCTGTCTTTGTGCAACTTAAAGCAGTCACTCAATCTGTCTACTAGTTCTTCTTTTTTTTATTTATTAGGTATTGTGGCCATTGATTGTAGGTGTTGACAATTCCAATCCAGCATTCTGGCCTTCTCTGTGCAGGACTAAACTTTGGAGGGACTTGACTGGACAGCTTTTATACCTTTTTCAGTATTGTTCCATATCACAGTTATTTGTGATTTTTTTAAAACTAGACCTGAGATGTGCTAGTAATGGCCTTGCAATACTGTTCTGAATTGTTTTTACATAAGCTGCTTATCATTTGGGTCCTATGATAAATCTTGAGTTTAGATTTTGATCTGTGCAATAATGCTGGTACAGTGATCTGTTGTAGGAAGTGTTGTACTTAAAGTGTTTTACCTCAACAAGGATTTAGATTACTACGTGCTTTTAGATATATAGAATACCTGACTTCTTTCTTCTGATGAAAGAGCAAGGAGAAAATCATTGTACTTGGAACCTGAATACATTTAACACACAAAATAACTTAATCATCTTGCAGTTGGTGGAATTTTAGTCTAGAATACATTGAAAGATGACATTTGTGTTATGTATGAAGTTCATGGGAAACATTCTTGACCTAGTGTGCATATGTGTTCCTCTGTAGCTTTTTGTTTGACTACCCACATCTTCCATGTTTGGGGCAAAAAAGGGACGTGCAAGGGCGTGTGGGGATTTGCTCCACTTTTGCTAGTAAGAAGCATGGATTTCTATCTTTCTGCTGTAGTATTAAGACATAGAGATGAACTTCTGCCAGGGGCTGTCATTCTTCCTTCTCAGAGGAGTGTGCGTTCAAGTAGTTATTTTGAGCTTACATTGCCCAGCCTCATGTTGAGCATCTAACACTGATAAAACCTGAAAGCTGCTGTTAACTTCAGCGGAGTCATCAGTGTAATTTTGCTCTTCAATTCCATCAAGACTCAAGCTTTGCCTGAAACAGTTGGTTAGCTCAGAGGTTTTGCCAATACAGCAATTGCTTTAGACAGGATAAGTATCCTTTGGGATGCCAGGGATTTTACTGTGCTTGTGGCTTTATTGTGCATTGGGAGTATAACAAGTAGAATTCAATTTTTGCATGACTTCACCAAAAAAAGTGCATTTCCAGCATTCTGTTCAGCTGTGCTTTATAGAGACTGAATTGGGGAGAAAGATCAGTTGAGCATTTATTAGGTCCCATTCTACAGAACGTGTGCATGCTGTCATAGAAGTCATGGTACTACTGGCAAGTTTGTAAGGCTTATTTTTTTGCCCCCATCTATTACATTTTCACCTCTTTAATATCAGTGCATAGAAATGTAAAACTGTTCAGAAAGTGACATTTCTTGAGGCCATCTTAATAAGGGATAACTTGAAATGTGTTGCTAAAGTATTCTTTTAAAGAAATACATGTAAGGAATTTGACCACGTACTAGCGCGAGTCCCAGCGTAAGACTGATTCTGTTTTAAATTTACTTTCAGCAAAAATACTTGTTAGATGGTGTCACTGAAAAACTTAGTAGCTTCTTTAAATGAAACCTAAGTTCAAGATGGGAAACTTGGTTTAGATAATACTTCCTGGAAGCCTCTAGATCAATATTGCAGCTTTTTACAATTTTGTTCAAGCACAGGAGGAAGATGACATTTTTTCTTGATGGTACGTTTTCAGTGTATTTCAGTTATTTCTCCTTGGAGAGGTGACATATGGTTCTTTCCTTAAAGAGTTGGTATTGAGTTTTGCTACTGGAAAGCAGGTGACTCTCTCCCCTTTATGAGCTTTCTTCAAAATGAAGTATTTGAACAAAGCAACAGAATTCAGCCTGTGCTCTGTTGTGTTTTTAGTGCTAGGAGAAGTTGGGACATCAAGTCCACCTTTATTTTGCTGAAATGAACAAACCTGACTGCATGTAACTTGCTTGGATTTCCTGCAGAGAAGTGAAGTGAATGGGAATGCACATCTGAGATTTAAAATGTGAAGGACCTGTGTTTCAGCTGCAGAAGTAGTCTGTAGGGATAGGTGGGGTGAAGAGTTTAAGGACGGATGGATTTTCAGTTTGTTGGGGATGAGTCTGTTTAGGGGCATTTGCTTGTACAAGCTGAACATTAAAACCTCTCAAAATACATTACAGCACCTAGATTTGGAATTCACTTGTTACAGACAGAACAAGTGGATTCCAAGGCTTCGGATTTGCTGCCTCTACATAGTAATCCAGATGAATTTCCACTGTGCTTGCTTGCTTTTAATTGCTCGTAGTGTCCTGTCCACTACTATATATCCTATTTTTGCCTTTATTAAGTCGTCCTAGTGTAGGAATTGCTGGTTGACAATGATTCTTCAATGAATTCTGCTTAATCACTGTTAGGTATTTCTTCAGAAGCTTTTGCTTATTGCATATTGATATTTAGTTTTTGACATTAAAGGTATTACCACCATCTTCCATGGATATATATGATACTGGATAGAAAAGCTTTTCAGAAAAGTAATTTTTGTTGCATTTTGCCTGTGATATCCTTTGAAGTGCTGATACTATGGTTTTAGGGTTCCTGTGTCAAGATAGTGAGTCTTGCTGAGAACAAGATACAGGGAATGATCAAATGAACAAAGATTGAACACTCAGTGGGGAAAGAGGGATATTTCTGGCTTATGAAATACATGCAAACCTTTCCTCCAGTGAGGATTTACTCTGAAGTGGAAGGCAGGATTATTGCTATAAAACTAGTAACTATGTTGTCTTTTATCATCTCATATAGTGATAATACTTGTTTTTAAGGATCATCTATCTGTAAAGTAGGAGGAACATGTTTCACCAAGACTGAAGACTTGTCTGTCTTCTACCCTGCCAGTTTTATCTGAGTTAATGTTTCTTTAAAGAAAAAGACAAGTTAACATAGTTCAGTAAAATCCATCATTTGGGGTCTGCTTTTGTTTCTCAGGTGAACAGGTAATAGCCTTCAAGTAGTAGAGCTTGAACTGCTAATTCCTAAAAGAAACTTTTACTTCAGGGCTTCCCCCAGCACCCATATAATACAGAGTGCAGCAAAATGAGGAGTATAATGAGTAAACTATGTAACTATGCTAATAGTTATGTGTCCTTAAGAACAACATAGTGGTGGTGACCAAGTCCCTCTTTGATAGAGCAGTACAGAATCAATCTGCAGCCTTGTGTTAAATCTTGCAGGAATCCTTAAGAGTCTAAGTAGATTTGAGTGCAAAAATTCAATTGCTGGTTTTGGAATGGTTTGCCAGGTCAAACTTTGATATATATTCTTGGTCTGTTACCTGCATGAAAGCATCCTGCTGGTAGAAACTGTGAAGTGCTAATTCTTGGCCTTTGTCCTTAAATTATGACAATGTGGACAAAGAAAAATATTTCTAATAAGCATGTACCTGTAAGTAGGGGGTTTTTTTGTAAGATTGAAATAAAAATGAGAGCAGTCCAATAGTTTCAGGGGTTTTACTTGTATTTTTCTGCTTCCTTTACCACCCTCTTTTTTTCTTTCTTTTTTTATTTTATCCAACTTGCTGCTTTATTTTTATACATCTCATTGCACTGGGCCTAGCCTGAAGTCATCAATGCCATCCTTAGTTTGACAAGAATGAAAGGGGAAGCAGCCTTACATGACTGAGAAGCTTCAAAAACATTGCAGGCAGTAGCTTCATCTGTATTTAATGAAAGGTCTTGAGCAAAAAAAAGCAGATCTGGCAGTAAAGATTTCAGCAACAATTGTGTTCAGCAATTGTGGCACAGTTTCCCATAAGGTGGGCAAAGACACTCAAGGACTTTCAGTGTTTTGAGCTAATTGAGGCCTCTTTGCATTTATATTTAGGCAGGATCAGTGCTGAGCTTCAATCTGGAGGTTTGCAGGGAAGGCAGGTGTGACGTGTTTCTGATTTCAGTTCAGAGGGCTGGTGGGGAGAGTGCTCCAGGTGTGAACTGAGGGGCTGCCACCCACCCTGCTGACCAGACAGCAAATAGCCAAGCTTTCCCAAGTCGATTCAGATCAAAATCTTCAAAACTGAATGGTGGGTTTTGGGTGTTCTTTTTCTCCAATGCATACAAGAATTGATATTCACAGAATGCTAGATGTGAAATATCTCATTTCTGAAATGACTTGCTGAAAGCCGTGGGTGGGTTTTATTACATATCCTTTCCAGCAGCAGCCACTGTGTCACAGCTCTGGCCCCTACGTGCCATTCCCCTGCTCTCCATGCTGAACTACTCACCATGAGCTGTCTCTGAGGCCTCTCAGTCAAAAAGAGAAGCAAGAAATTAAAGCAGCCTGTTTTGTCTGAAAGGGCTCGGGGACAGCTTGCGAGGAACAGCTGATGCGGTAGGGCTGATGCAATGCTGGCCTCGGGCCAGGGGCCCAACAGTGTGCAGATGAGGATGACGACCTCTGTAGCTGCCCAGCTGTAGCAGGAAAAGTACATCCCTAAATTAGGCACTCAGAGTTATTCAGTCACTTCTGAAAAGTCTCAAACTTAGACACTATTCCTGCTGAATAATAACTTAAGCCTCTCTTACCACTGGTGAATACCCGAGACAGCTCAGGGCGGGCTGTCTCTCCAGCTGGCTGAAGTGCCTGCACCATGCAGGTCGCAAGGAATTTTTAGTTTTCATTCCGTCAAACCAATATTAGTAATAAAAATAAGACCCGCTGCACAGAAGTGAATGTGTTTCTTATGTCAACACTTCTCTCCACTCTTATTTTGGTAATGTCTTAAGTCGCTCTTTAGAGGCGGACTTTATTGGCTGTACATTTCAAACAGGGGTGAATACTAAGTACTTGCAACTTAATCAGCCGTATAGCTGAAGAGAGGGGTTTTTTTCCCCCCAAGTACTTTTATGTCCCATAATGAGCTGGTATCTTATAACTTCTGATGGTAATGTGTTCCATATGCCTTCCATCTCTGGGATAAAGAGCTTTGCTCCAGAATTCAAAGCAAGTGGCTGTGGGTATTTATTTAATAAGGTTAGAAGTCCCTGCACTAGGCAGGATGTCAGTATGTTCTGTACCTGGAGCTTCCTCAGGCTGCTCGTGGTGAAGTCTTAATTCTTTAACATCATGGAAAGACCGCTCCTGTCCCATCTGTGCTTCCTATGAAGCAGGGTAGGTTCTGTGATTCCAATGACACTCCTGCTGTTTCAATCATATTCCTTGCTTTTCTTTGTCCTTGTGAGTACCACTAGTTTCCCTCCAGGACCTGAAACAAGCTAAAACTGAGAGGAATTCAACCATGAATATCAAGATAGCCAAATGAGTGGTCTGCAGATAATTCCTTGAGGTATCTCCTCTAATGCCTTGTGCAGAACAAAAGTCCTGTTGTGGGGGTGCTTAGGAGTTGCTGTAGTCTTGGAGACCTGACAGGAATGAAAAATAATCTTTTTATGGTTTCTTGCTAAAATACTCAAACTGCTCTGGTTGGGCTTAGCATTTGAAAAACATTTTCTGGTATGTGACTGCTCTGGATGTTCTGGCATATTTGCCTTCACTCTGATCAGTGCAACAATAATTACATTTAAAGTTTTTTGGCAGGATTCAAATTTATGTTTCAAGTCACAAAGGATCATCATTACCATTTTATCTGCATGACTGTTGGCTTTGGTATATTATCACAGGCCCCTGTGGAAAGTCGTCTGCTCCCTTCAGGGTTAGTTTAAACTGTAGAGAAATCTGTACGTGAATCTCATATAGCCTTCTAAATCTTGAATGGGAGGCCTGTGATGTAGATTGAGAAACTTAATTTCAGAACTGCTGATGCTTTTACTGAAAACAGTGCTTTCACTGGCGCAGGCAGGGTACCTCAAAAACAGCAGATTTTTGGTGATGATGCTGCTGTAGTTATGCCGTAATTTGTGGTGTTGGATTCATAGCCTAAAGGCCTTCTAGTGTAGTCCAAATTGCTCCCCATCTCTCCTGCACACTTGGAAGAAAAAGATCATTTGCCTTCTGATTGGATTATTTTCCAGGTCATAGAGAAGGCAAGTGCAGTTCTGAGCCTTTCCTTTGTCCTCCACTCCCTAGTCTGCCAGGGATGAGCCCTCTTGCAGGAGACTCTGCCACCTGCTGCCTTCCTCCCTCAAGTGAGGAACAGCCAGCCTCAGATTGCTTCACACTCTTTCCAAACCCCATCCCGCTTCTGCTGCTGCAGAACTCACTGTCATTTAAACTTTTCCTGCTTTTATGCTCTCTTGGCAGCAAATATCTGAGCTCTTTAAAGCTGCAGTCTGTCCAAGCTTATTTTTCAGTAGGCAAGGCTGCTGCTTTTAAAACAGCTTTTGCTCACAATTACCTGCGAAAAATACTTGTGCAGATTTAGGAATCTGGTTCCACAACTAGTTGGTATGTCCTTGAATAACCTCTGCTTAAAATCAAAATAAGCTAGTGGCTTTTGGCTCTTTTTTTTTTTTTTTCCCCAATTGCATGATAATGGAACACTGTGATACTATCAAATATCAATGATTACAACCCTTTAGCAGGAAGAAAACTGAATATGCGAGCAGATTGCGTCTCAGGCAACAACATGTGATCCAATATTAAACATGAGCTTTTCAAGTTACAGAATCATGGAAGAGCCCAGGTTGGAGGGACCTTGAAAGATCATCTGGTCCAACCAGATGGTTGGTTATGTAGTGAAGTAGACTAGAATAGGAAGAGAGAAGCCATTTGCTTTAATGAAATAAGCCCAGTTTTTATTTCTGTATGTTCTCATCAAGAACCTTCTGGCTTTCACTTAGTAAAGGATAGTACTTGCTGAGGAAAAAGTACCTTAAATCCTTTGAAGGGTTCCTTTGAGTTTAAGGGGGTTGTTTAATTTTTTTTTTTTTTTAATTTGTAAGAATAACTGAAGGTTCTTATCCCAGTAATTTTCCAATCAAATATGAAGTTTGCAGGAAAACACAGTTCATATCTAGCATGAATACTTCTAGTTATAGCTCTGTTCTGGCTTTTCTAGTAAATCTTTACTAGTGATACTAATTGTTTCTGTGACTTGTGACTTAGAACCTCTGTGAATTTACATGAAATTTTAAGAACTGCCTTTTAGAGACTGCTGAGTAGTTTTACAGGTCCAGCTGTGCCTGACTTCATGTATCTAGTCCAAGGTAGTCTGGTCCTAGAAAGCAGATTTCTCAGGCATCTGAATTTATTTTCCACTGTTAACTTTTTACAAGACTAATTTTTCAGCACCCTTTGTGAAGTGCAAGCACACCGTGTGGTGGTCTTTTTATCACTATGTTAGGCAGGATAATGCTACTACTCAATTGCTCCAGATTGTTGTTGTGTTTCCCACCAGTCCTCTTGGCTGCAGCACTGTAGCCAGAGCTCATACTCTTTGCTACCCACCATATTTCTGAAAATCTTCTGAGGTTTGGTGTTTTCCAGGACACAGGTCTGCCAATATTAAGTGCAAATCATGCCCTTCGTTCCTGGATGGGTAAAGTTGCATTTGGTTATGTTGAAATACTAACTGAGCATATCTCTTCCCAAGAGATTGAGGTTATGCCTTGAAATCTTAAGGGGTTCAATCAGCAGTGGGTTCTGCTTCTCCGGTCGAGTTAGAAAGCACATAGTCAGAAAACAGACCTTGGAAGATGATCATAAAACAAAATTTTCGAGATGAAACCCCACACATCCCTGACAACTATTCCGTATGCAATTGTACTGTTAGTATTTACCAGGCACTTTTTACTCCGTTACAGAGATTTGATTGTTTGTGTGTGTGGTTAATTCTTTAATCAGTGCTCTGTGGCATGAATCCCATCATTCTGTACAGCCTAGGTAAGTTATCAGTTACTTTAAGAACCAAATGTTTCCTATTCCAAATGTAATGCTCAATTCAGCTTTTGTGTTTGTTAAGGCTGAGATGCTCTATTTACTCACTTGTATTCCCTATCAGTTGTCTCATAACTTTGAATGGAGTGGCTGTCCCATTTCCCTCTCTTCTGTTGGGCAAAGAGTTTATCCACAGCTTCTGTGGTTAGGTATGGATTTGCTTGGCAGTGAAATTACTGCTTTCTTGGAGCACCTATTTTTGAATTTGATGCTGATACCTTGTGGGCATTAAAGTTTCAGTGTTTCAGCTTCAAGCAACAGTGACGTTCCTGCAGATCCAAACTGGCAGACATTGGTAGCCTAAATGCTAGTGTTTATTAGAGCAGAGCAAGGCTTGAGGGTAACTATGCCAAGTGTTGGCTCATTACATTGGCAGGAAGATTCAAGAAGGCTGCTTTTAAAGATAAGGACAAGAATTGGCGTGGGCTAGGCAGGAGTGAGAGAATGGCAGTGGGTAGGGCATGTGGTCGGTGTCTTCTATCTTTCCGTAGATAATTTGAAGGCAAGAGCAGACTCATTGAGACAAATGAGCTGTCATGCAAGCAGGAATAATAGCAAGTTGAAGTAATAGTGTGCAGCACTTGTCACTGCTGGAGTTCAGTTGGAATTGCTCTGAAATATCAGGCTTAGAAGACAGGATCAGCTTTCTGCTTTTTTGGAGCCTTAACTAGTTATTAACTCCTTGCATTTAAGAATTTTGGTAAACATTAGTATAGGAAAATTAGAGATTTATCTTTTATTGTGATGGGGAAGCTACTTGGAACTAACATACCCTTTGGTCGTTTATCCAGGAGAGCTCCCTCCCAAAGTTCACCAACACCGGTGTTCTTACATAAATTTGAACTGTTTTAACCTGAACATGATTAGCCCTTGTCTCTGTTTGCAAAAGACGTAGTATATTTGGATGACTCAGATCTGGGCTGGACTGTTTAGGGTTTGATACGGCGTAACTTGGTGTAGATAAATACTTCAGATAAGAATGAGTAAATTGTGTTTTCTAAACACATTGTGCTTTGTGCTTTTCTTTTGCATCCTAAAAGAGCAGAGATGAGAGATGCTTATCTTTGTGCTACTCTTGCTCATGATCGTTTCTATAGACTAGAATCTTATTAACAGATTAGATTAGTAGAATCTGAGACATTTAAAGTCATTTAACAGATTTGGTCTAATTGGTAGTTATGCTAATAATCTGAATTATTATAAATAGTGAATTAATTGTAATACAGACAAAAGAACTTCACTCTTTCTGAAGCTCTTCTCAGACTAAAGCAGGGTCTTTGAGGGGTTTCATCTCTGTTGCATCTGCCAGCATTATGGCTGAGTGTGCTGCCTCTGCTATGGGGCTTGGACTGAGCAGTGTTGGCTGGGGAAAGTAGGAACTATATTCTTTGGGAAGCTTTTGAAGCTATTCAAACCATGACCTGAAAGATAGCCAGAAGAGACCTGGAAGTGTAAAGGTACAGATCAGCACGCGGTGCATTACCCCCTTCTGCAGTTACCAAACAGGCCATGTGAACTCCACAGTAACCAATTATCTATTATGGTGGACAAACACTTGATTACCAGGTTCCATGGGCAAGGCTGGTACCATTAATTGGTGCTTCTGTGACTGTTGCAGATTATTTAATGTGACCTGATCCTCATGATGCCAACCTGTCACATTCTCTCTATCTGTGAAAGAAGACTGTACTGAAGCTACTGTTAAATTACCTGCTTGCGTGGTTTTGAAGATGTATTTCATTTGTCACGCTGCAGTTTGTGGCTTGAAAATTTGCTGATAAAGTCTCAGGATGACTTGAGTGAAAGAGGCAAAGATTTTCTGTGATTAAGTGGATGCTTTTGTTTCTATTTCAGGAAAGCCCCACAGCATTGGCAGCTCCGAACGGATTCAGCTCTCAGGAATGTACAATGTTCGAAAAGGGAAAATACATTTGCCAGTCAACAGATGGACAAGACGCCAAGCTATCCTTTGTGGAACATGCCTAATTGTTTCATCAGTAAAAGAAAGCCAGACTGGAAAGATGCATGTCCTCCCTTTAATTGGTGGAAAAGTAAGATATTTTACTTTACGAGTTTGCTTGGTTAACCCCTATCTCTTTACGCAGAGAATATTGCCTTCAATTAGGATGATTCTGATCCTCCAAAAGCTTCACTTCAAAGTGTATAAATGACTTTGGATTATCGGTCACATTTAACGATTTAGAACGTTTGAGTTAAAATTACAAAGAAAAGCAATGGATTTACAATTAGTTCCTTTTTCTTGTGTGCAGTGTTAAGTGGTTTATATATGCAATAGTACACAGCCAAAGGATACGTGCAGCTCAGTTGTGTATGATATGTGCTGTGCCTCCTCATCTAGGTTTTATCCATGCTGGGTTACTCTGAAGGTCTGAAAATTAACAGATAAGAGCATGGTCTTATTTTGAACATTGAGGGGATTTTTAAGTGTTCAGCATTGTATGAGTAGTGTCCTGTTGTAAACTAACAGCAAAAAAATTTTTTCCTCCAAAAAAGCTGAAACTGGACTTCTGGTTGATTACATCTGAAACCCAGGAATTCAGAGTGAACACAAGGAAATTATTTTCTCTTTTCACTGTGATGGTGACTGAGCACTGGCACAGGTTACCCAGAGAGCTGACGGAGTCCCTATCACCTCTGGAGATACTGAAAAACCATCTGGACATGGTACTGGGCAACCGTCTGTAGGTGGCCCTGCTTGAGCAGGGGGTTAAACCAAATGACCTCTAGAGGTCCCTTCCCACCTTAACCATGATGTGAAACTCTAGTGAAGACAGTAAGATTGCAACAATTCTATTTCAACCTAGATAGTGTTTCAGAACATTATGATTGGCTTGTTTAGCTGAGGTAATGGGAAGAAAATCATCAGCTTGAGATGAATTTATACCTTAAGTGATGCTCAATTACCTTATATACTGGTAAGTTGAATTCTAAAGAGTTATTTGGAGAGAAACAAGCTTCGCAATATAATATATATGCAGACTAGAGTAGATTCATTAATATTCTATACGTGCAGTGTGAAAAATAGTGCTGCCTTCTGGAGCTGTTTTTCCTGTCTCCTTTTATGATTCTTCACATGATTTTCCAAGTCTTCCCTGGAAATACTGAAGTAGAGACATTGTCCTCTTTTTAGCAACAGTATATGAACTCTTGACTGTGACTTGTATTCCTGGCTGTAGGATGCTGGAGATGACTCAGGATTCAGGTTCCCATTGGCCTTCTCTTTGAGATGAGAAATACTTATTTCTTTTAATTTAAAAAGGGAAAAGATTTTGTACCTTTTTTAATTGCTTAGCATGGTATTTCCAAGTTGCTTTTGCACAGAAATGCCTTATGTGATGTAAAACATGCAGACTGTGTTAAGCAGAAAGTTGACTACAAATTTTAAAAGAAAAGGATAACTAAGCTTAGAAAAATATACTGAGGGCTTCTGCTGACAAAGCTTGGGAGAAGGATGCTTGGCACAGAACTAAGTGTTTTTAAATTATTGCTCAAAAACTATTCTTCCTCAACCCCATAAATACTCTGCACTTCCTGGTTTGCAAAGGCTTTCCAGAATGCTGTACTGAGACATTGAGACCATAAGTTGTGTGGGACTTCTCGTGTATGGTAGCGGAATGATGTATTCTGGGTGTTTTTTAGCAAGTTGAGAAATGCCAAAGAATTTAATTAGGCTGTAAAAGAAGCATTTCGTTAAGCCTGTTTTTAATAACCCAGGAGTATAAATTGTATTTTTTTAGGTTGCATAAAAACAACCTTAAATGCGTTTCACTGGCAAACCTTTTATGGTGTTCAGTTTTTATTAAAATGTTGATGTTCCTGGTGGTTTTCTCCTTTAGTTCTGCCCTTCTGTTCTCATTCCTGCTTGTGTAGATTTCATGAATATTTGACAACCAAGATCCAGCTTGAGTATTTGAGATGGTTAGTCTAGCTCTACTTGATGAGCTCCTCTTAGGCGCACTTTTACTTGCCCTGGGGAGTTCTGCAAAGAGCCTTTTGATTCATGTTGACTAACAGTTTTGTGTCTCTGCTGTAGGTGGAAGAAGTGAAAAAGCACCAGCACTGTTTAGCATTTAGCTCCTCTGGACCTCAAAGCCAGACCTACTACATTTGTTTTGATAACTTCACTGAATATCTGCGATGGCTGCGACAAGCATCAAAGGTGAGAATGGTACTCGCTCGGATGTAAACGGGATGTTTGGAGAGTTGCTCCCAGTTCAGTTGTCTCCATGCAGCGATGCAGTCCCTCTTCTGGGTTGATCGTCAAGAACTGCTGTTGCTGTTATTAGTGTTGCACAGAAATACTCAATTTGGGAGCCCTTGGTAACAGGCAAAGGGAGCTGAATTTTTCTGCTTTTACACCAAGACTTCTTTCTACCATGGTTGTGTAAGCAAAGCGATCTCTGAACTTTCTCCCTTTTCTTGTCTTGATCCAACTGGATGGATCTAGGGAGATCATTCGAACAAAAAGGATGACAAATATAACTGTCAAAATTTCAGTTGAAAAAGTTCTGTTTCAGTGTACTAAAAGCTAAAATAGTGTTGGATTTTTTAACTCATTCCTTATGCAGAACCTAAATATTAAATTGCTAGAATTAAGGATATTTTTTCCTACTTAGAAATGTTGCTGAACCTCTGTTTAGTTTTATAACTGTTTGATTTTAGTTTTTTTTAATAAGCAGTCTTTTTCTGTCAGTGAAAAAAAGTTACCAAGACCTTTGTAAAGCAAATTTTATACTGTACTTAGAACACAATTAATTATGGGAATTTAGGGCCTGTATTATTTTGTTTTACTCTTCAGTTCCACTTTGTGAGGTTGAAAGGTTGTTTTTGCAGTTGCTTGTTTTCTCTCTTAACCCCTGCCACTTTTTTGATGAAGCCTTATGTATCTTGAACTATTATATTTTCATATTTTTTTACCATGCGAGTTCTTCTGCCGTGTTGTCAGCGTTCTCTCTTCGGTTTTCTAGTTGACTGTTCATTAGCTTTATACTTGATAGAACTGTCCATGCTCTTTACTATGTTAAAGCAACTTAGTGTACTAGTACACAGAGATGCTCATGTTGCGCTAGATCTGTTTTGTCTTTTTAGATTGCAATAACGTGTTATGCAGCCTGTTGCCAATGGTACAGCCTAGGTTGTGAGCTTTTTTAAGAGGTTTGATTATATGTCAAACTTCCTTCAAGCATTAACTAATGCACTTCCCAACACATGCATCATTTCAAACATCTGTCAAGTTTTTTTCTAGTAAGTTTTAAAATTCTTTTTAAAGAAGCTGTTCTGACATATCTGCTTAGGTCTGTTAAGCCTCAAGGTAGAAATCCCCAAGGCATGTTTTATAAGATGGTAAGGCATGGTCTGTCAGGTTTTTGAGTTCTTGCTGCTTTGGGGCTGTCTCTGGGACAGTAGCGTTCTTTCATCTCCAGAGGGTTTGACATCACGTAAATGAAAGGCAAATCTAATGAGTGAGGAAAACAGTGGAAAACAATGAACTTCAGAACTAGAGATAAATGGCCAGAAAGCCCCTCTGAATTACTGGCAGCATAAGCTTGTTCTGTGCCATGCTGTGCTTCTCTCTTTCTCTCTGGTTCACCCAAATGACTAACAGCATCGGGAAGATAGCCAGCATGAGAACATATCCCCATGCACTCACTATAACCTCCCATTTTTCTTATGTAAGCGTAGAAAGAAAAATACATAGTTTCAGGTGTCTTTTCAGACTGTCAGGAGTGAAGAAACTCGCTATGCTATTCTTCTAGTTGGTAAAACGTGCTTCAAGGAAAAAACAATGCATCTTCTCCAACTCCCCAGCCCCCAAACCTGAGACTTGGCATTCGGCATTCATGGATTTTGAAATATTTTCAAACTGCCATTTCAAGTTGCTGTTTTGATGTTTAGGGTTCCTGTCCTTAGACTGAAAAACAGAGACAAGCATGATTGTATGCAAGGCAGTCGTGTGGGAAGTGCTGCACAGTAACACTCTTTCTGAAGAACAGAAACAGAGAAACTAGTAAGACTGTGAAGGAAACTGAAATTTCCTCCAGCTGATGCTGTGTGTGTCCAAGTGCTTGATTGTAAGGTGCAACACACCTGATTTACATGTAGAAATAAATGAGAAGAGTTGAATCCTCAGCCCTGTAGGTCAGGCAAACTAACATGCTCATGCTGGGGAAAAAACTCCAACATTTATATGAAGTATTCTGCCTCAAGTGTTTGGAAACTACTCAAGTTCAAAGCTGCTGAAATATTCTTGCTAACCAAGATGATACTGTGTAAAGCACTGTATTTCTAAAGGCAAGCAGATTTAGGAAGGGAGATATGGCTCTCAAACTTAGCTGCTAGTTGCTTGCTGTGGGCTAAGTCACATGACACTTACAGATTCCTCTTCAATACTGGTGTTGTATATAGTACTCCCACTTTTGTGAGTTGTTAGAATAATATTTAAGCATGTATTTTAAATATAGATGTTGTTTAATGTCATTTGTTTTGAAAGTGACGTTTTTGTTCGCTTATATTCAGTGGTAGTTTTTCTGCAGTTCTTTATGCTCCTTATGTGTACTGCTGAAAACTGAGGCTTCTGATTCTTACTTAGTGTAATGAAAGCTTTAATTACAAATTTTAATGCAGAAGGAAATCCCTGGTAAAATATTTCATTAAAATTGCTCAATTCAGTTTTTAACTATGAAAAAGATTTTCATGCCGGTCTTCTGTATACTTCAGAAGAGCTGGAAGATGATGTTATTTTAACTTTTAAATAACAAGCTCAATCTTGAAAGGAGACTTGCAAAGAATGCTTGCTCTGCAGTCTTTCTCCCCACAGAATATTGGCAATGTTGACTTTTTAGTGGTGTTTCAAAATGAGACAAATCCTAACGCATCACTCCTGCAATAAATATATGTATGCTAGAAAAGATTTGAATTCATGTTTGCAGAGGCTTGGGTTCAATTTAATTAAAAATGAGCATTGCTCCTGTAAAATCAGATTCATTCTAATGTGAAATCTATCATACCCAAGACAGCTCTCTTGCTCTGCCCTAGTAAAATTTTTGGAAGATGATTAGGTGAATAGATGTTAGGATTGGTTTTCTTGTATGTATGTGTCCTGAGGTGAACAGAACTCCTGTTTTCAGGACAGACTGGAATTATTGCACAAATACTGACCTAAATATCAAACTTGGTGACATACTTATTCCAAATAGGTCACTTTTAGATATGCCAATTTAGCCTCAAACAGAATATTTTTAAAAACTGGAGATGTGTCTTGTTCGTTAATATTGATGGTTCTATACCACAGTGCATTTCTTTCCTTTTACTTTCCAAAAACTGGAGGCCTAATTAAGGAAGCTCAAAAGGAAAACAACAGCAACAGATTTGGTCCTTTGTGATCTAATGCATTAGTTCTGTTGCCAAATGTTGAAAAATAAGCTTATGCAACTGGGAGGGGGAGCAGAGGGGAAAGAAAGGAACATCTTCACAGTTTTAAAGAATTTGTCTGCATAAAGTTGTCATGATGGCTCTGGAACCAACACAATTACTTGCACAGCAAATCTACCACCGTTTGCTACTTGAATGTCAAATGCAGAAGGATGAGGTAAAAAACCGTATTTAACAGTGAGGAGGATGTGATGAGGGCTTTCCTAATTTGCCATTTCCAAAATCTAAAATCCTACACCCTTAATGTAGAAGAGAGAGAGGTGTTATATGTAAGGTGTTATGGAGTGTTGGGGCTTGCTGTTGTGAGGCTTTTATTTGGGATGTGGCCTGCTGTTTAATGCTTCTAAAGGCTAATTTCTGTTGTGAGTGTTGCCTGTGACACGACTCATGACATGGATGGTTTGGCTGGAGTAAAAAAAGGATTAGCAGTCCTCTGTGTTGCAAAGTGTGCAGTTAAAATGGGATGTCAATGTCTGCCTCAGAAATTCAGTATTGCAGAGCTTATGCCAGGATGTATTACAGAATTTTATCTTCTTGGAAATAGTGTGCACCACTGGGCATGCCGGGATGGGTTATCTGACCCCACAGAAGTTCTCCCCTCTCGGCTGCAGGGGAGGAGGAAGTGTGCTGACAACTTCATGTGTGAATTATTTCCTGCTATAGTGCTCAGTTCAATGGGGCAGGTAGAGGAGGAGAGGCAGTGAGAGACGAGGGCTATAAAGAGTGCGCGTCCACCCTGTACATGTAGGTAGGGAGAGATGTACAGGCACATAGCCCTGTGTTGTTGTGTGGGGCTTAGGTGCCTATACAAAAGAGAACCCTCCTGTTGAAAATACGAGTGTCCAAAAATAGGTCCTTGATTAAAAACCTATCAAGCGTAAGAGTTTTCTCCTGTGTTGTATTTTCCTTTCCCTGTTTCAGTCACCTTTGTTTTCAAGTCTGTAGTGGAAGTGTGTGGTGTTCCAAACAACCGTAGCCTGCTGTGAAAAAGGAGAGACTAAATTATTATGTCAGTCTACATTATGTTTAAAATGTGGTAAAAATAGCAAGAATAGCAAATTCAAGTGAGAAGGGCATGTTGCCATATTGGCCTTATTCCTTTCATGTCAGTGCAGAATGCTCTCTTCATACATTTATGTGCACTGTGAAACCAGCAGAAAATAACAGATCAGAATTTTAGTATATAAGTAACGCAGGAGGCTCTGCAGCTGTAGTCTCCATCTTTCCTCAACTTGTGTAGGGGTCTACGTGAAGCAGCAGTAGAAAATTATCTTTTTAGCTTTTTTCTCTAAAATTATCTAGTTCTGACCATCTGCCTCAGTCTAACTTGTCAGTACAAGTTTGACAATTGTGTATAGAGACTTGTAAAAGGTATGAACCATGTAAAGAGGACAAAGCTGATCTATGACTCCAGTAATATTTTTATTTCTGGGGAGAAAAGGTTTGAGACCTGACTACACACTTGGTGCTACAGACTGCATTTATATAGATGAATTCTACAGAATATAAAAATGAATTCCTGAGCTTGATGGCAGTTCTGCAAATATATTTCCAAAATAGGAGACCAAGATGATTAGCTTCTGCATGTGTTTTACAGGAACGGTGCTGAGGAAATGCAGTGAGCAACAGTTAAGCATCACTGCTTAAGATGTACCTGCTTTTCAGCTGTGCTTCATCCATCTTTGAGATCGAGAAAGATAATCAACTCTGGGACTGTTTTTTCCTTTAGCACAGAAAATTCTGCTCCTTAATTAAAGTGATGGATAATAAGGCATATCCACTTGTGCATATGGCTTCATCTTTATTTCAGATACTATCAGAGGTTACCGTTTGGCTTTCTCATGTCAGTCATGGACAACCAGGAAAAGTTGTGTGAGCAAGTTCCACACCAGCTTCATTGTGGAATACAGACTTCGCAGAACTTTTTAATAGAGAATACAGCCTCCGGTCTTTGAAGAAGGCTTGAAGCCACTAGTGTCATGGTTAAATTAGCCCTACATTGTATTTGCCTTGGCTTGCCCTCTAGGTGATTGACCTGTTTTGTATGTATTTCTGGGTTCTGTAATGAGCTGTAAGGTCTTCACGGAGTTCATTGTTGCAATGATTTTTATTACCAAGCGTCAGCTGATTCTGGAGGCAGTAAGGACAGGCTTTTCTAATGCTTACTGGTCAAAATAGGCTCAGAATACCTTTTTCCAAAGCTTTGATCACAAAGCGGCACCAATGTGAATGTAGGGAAAAATTAACCATAAAATACTTTAAGTTGTTTGCGTACAGTTTGCATACAGTGCTGTCAGTTCATACTTTTATGTCACTGGATGCACTGTCTCCTCTCCAGGTATCTGTTAAGCTTCCTAAGAAGTGGATAACCTTCTTCTGGATGAATTGTGAAGAACTTTAGTTCCCATGCAATTTAAATTTCTAAATTAGTATTTTTGCTTTTGCCTTTGGTCATTCTATAGAGAATGACCTATGGTCATTCTATATAGATTGGCTGTGTGCAACAGACAGACTATTTGTGTTGCAGTTAGGAGTTTCTGACATTTGCTTTTAGCTTTATAGTCTTAGTCCACCTGTTTGAATGTACTATTGTGATTCTGGTCTACCTGTTACTGTGTGTGTTGGGAACAGGTTGGAGGTCAGGAACTGAGAAGATGACTATGCAGTACTTGGTTTGTTTCTTCTGCCTGTTGTGCTTGGACTCTTGAAAATGAGTATTTTTTCTAGTATGACCTAAAAATGAGTTTAGTGTGTTGCCAACATCACTGGGCATCTTTTGAAAATAGCCTTTAACCAGAGCTTGTTTTCTTTAAGGATAACTATTTGGGTTTCTTCACACTTGTGAGATTAAGCAGGACCATTAGCCTATTGCAAAAGTTGATTCAACATCTAGTGAAAGAGAACCTAAAAGGTTTTCTCATTTTTCAGTGGGTCTTTTTTTGAGCTGATCCTTACTTACAGGAAACATGACTCTAAGTTTAGTACAAGGAAACCATTTTTTCCTCTAATACCATAAAATGACAATATTGAGATAATGCTTTCTCTAAAAATAGATCCCTAAAAATAAACCCACAGCTTCCTTTTGGTGGAGATTACAAGTACTCAAACATAAACAAACCTCTGGTTTCCATGCGGAACTTGACTTCCTTTTCTCTGTGTGTGTGAAATCTTCAGTATTTGGGACCTTTGCTCTGAAGTCATATCTGGTCATTCTTGCTGTTGGTGGCTTCTTATGTCAAGTGTGAAAGCAGAAGATTGGGCAAAACAAACTTGAAGCCAGTTTTGTTTCTCTTTTGGTGATAACACTTGAAAGTATTCCTACTTTTGTGCCTTTTGTTACTAGAGGTTAGTTGACATTTTGGGAATGACCTTCTGGGTGTGTTTCAGTGTAGTCTCTCTTAACGGTTCAAGAGCGAAGCTTGGTATTTTGTCTCAACTATTAGTTTTTCATGTCAAAACAGTTTAGCTGATTCTAAAGCATAATGGTTACTTCAAGCTCTTCGTTTCTGTTTTAGAGAAATTATAGCCTCACTGTTTTATTTTTTTCTTTTTCTTTGCTAGAATTTAGAGAGTCTGTGGTTCTTGTTTTGGGCTTGCTGCCTTCAGTTAATAATAGTTATTGAGGTATTGCAGCCAAGAGTGAGAACAGAAAACAAGGTATCACCCACACATCTGGAATAGCATTCAAGTACTGTCTTCTGAAGCCTCTGAATCAGGTTCTGATATTACTGAAGCTGAACTTGGGAAGCTCTTGCAGAAATACAGGAAGGCATCACCCAGAAAAGCTCAGTGAGGTGTTATATATGTTACCTTTTAAGGTGTGTTCCATCCAGAAAGATCCCAAAGTGTTTTCAGTAATCTCTGGGAGTGGAGGAGTAGAAGCAAGTGGGGGAATGTAAAGTTGCTTTTAATGAAACTTAGGGGACCCAAGTGTCTGCAATGAGCACATCCCATGAGATGGGAGGGGATTGCAGGGACTGACATGTTGCACAGCACTTTGGTATGTGTAAGGTGATAATGGAGTTGGGCTTGAATCTGAATGGCTGTAACACTTGAGAGCCTTTCCAAGCAAAGTCTAGCAGCAAGGAAAAAAGAAGAGGAATTATTAGCAAAAACTAATTTTAGGGACATTTGCTCTCCTTAGGCTTCTTCTGTAGTCAGCAGAGAAGGATGAAAGTCTCCAAGGAGAAGAGGGAATGAGTGCTGGAGATCGGTTTTAGGCCGCAGGCCAGTAGAGCTATATTCGTGATTATTTGTATTACAAAACACTTGGGTCAAAAGACCTTTCTGAGTTATAGAGGAATAATGGCACAAAAAGAGTTCATCTCATTGTAGAATTAATCCATATGATACAGCTGTGTCGGAGAACCTAGATCAGAAACTGAGGACTTAGCATAATCTCTTATCCCTACCACCTTCCTTGTAGGACTGGGGAGACTCACACAAGTGAACATCTGGTGGAAGTCTTACTGACAAGAGGCTGAAATGTATAGTAAATAATAGAATGGTTTGGGTTGGAAGAGATGGAAGATCTCTTAAGGATGATCTAGTTCCAATCCCCTTGCCGTGGGCAGGGACATCTCCCACTAGACCAGGTTGCTCAAAGCCCCATCCAACCTGACTTTGAATGCTTTCACGGACGTAGCATCCACAGCTTCTCTGAGTAACCATTGATCATCTCTGTGGCCCTTCTTTGGTCTTGCTCTAATGAGTTCATGCCTTTATTGTGTTAGGGACCTTAGACCTGGATACAGCACTCCAGGTGGGGTCTTACAAGGGCAGAGTAGAAGGGCAGAATCATCTCCCTTGCCCTGCTGGCTGCCTCCCTTTTGATGCAGCCCAGGCTGTAGTTGGCCTTCTGGGCTGTCAGTGACAATGTTGGCTTATGTCTGGCTTTTCATCCACTAGAACCCCTAAATCCCCCTCCACAGGGCTGCTCTCAGTGATGACTTCTTCCAGTTTGTACTTACGTCTGCGATTGCCCCCTGACCCAGGTGCAACTCCTTGCACTTGGACTTGTTAAACTTGATGTTCTTGTGGGCCCACTTACCAAGTTTGTCCAGGTCGCTCTGGATGGCTTCTCTTCCTTTTGTTGTGTCCTCTGTAAGCTTGCTTAGGGTACACTCGATCTCGCTATGTCATTGATGAAGATATTGAAGAGCACCAGTCACAAGATCTGTGAGCCTGGGGGACACTGCCTACCACCAGCCTCCACCTGGACATAGAACCATTGACCACAACTTCGGCTGCATCCATCCAGCTAATTCCTTATCTGCTGAATAGTCCACCCTTCAAATCCGTGTCTTTACGGTTTGAAGATAAGGACGTTGTGTGGAAGGCCTTAGCGAAGGCCGGGCGGATGACATCAGTTGGTTTTCCCTTGTTGACCGTTGCAGTCACTCTGTCATAATAAGGCCACCAGATTGGCCAGGCATGATTTGCCCTCAGTGTCTTGCATGTGCCTTAGTATTGCTTCCATGAGGATCTGCTCCATGATCTTCCCATGATGAAATGAATAAATGCTGAAGGAGAGTCTTCGCTGGAGGGGTGCTCATTGCAGAGTCTGCTTGCTTGGCAGTACGGCAGCTTGTCCTTGTAAAAAATTAAATCTAACAGAAATTGTAACAAGAAAAAGGGGTATTTCTTAATTTTTATGAGACTGTCACTCCTTGGCAGTATTTACAGATTAATTGTTTTCAGTTGAGCTGCTGTAAGGATTAATATTCCTTGCTCCACCAAATGGAGATTCACATGTCTGAATTATAAGTAGCTTAATGCTATAACTAATTACTGTCACTTAACTCCAACTTGTGTCTGAAGTCTTGTCCTTGTTGGGATCTTCGTGTGAACATTCCAGCGTGAGTACCACCAAGGTACAATGTTGGTATCATTCCCTGTGTAATATCCAAACCAGTACATGAACTCTAAAAGAAGAATTCTTTTCCTCCAGGAGGAACAAAAATTCTCGTATTGTGGTAATGACTTCAGATACTACCCAGCATTTCCAAATGACAGTTGATGAATGTCACCTCTTTTGTCAAATTCTTTGTCAAATTTTGTCAAGATCTTGATGTTAAATTTGGTACACCGACTTTCACATCTATGAAATTTTTTCTGGACTCGTATCCTGAAAGGTGAAGGAATGCAACTTCTGGTTAATCCCCTCCACATTTCCCCCTCCCCACACGTTTGCTAATACTGTTTTCTGTTAAGTTCTTAGAGGTTTATACAAGGGCCAAAAGTAGAAGTGAGCTGTTTGTTTATATAACTTTGTTCAGAGATAAGGCGAGCAGAGAAGAGACAAGTTAAATAATTTTTGTGTCCCTGCATCTTGCTGGCACGACGTGTTTGTACCAGAGGCTTTTGACTGCATCACCTGCAGAGGAGAGATGGAGTGAGAGATGTGTGCCCTGTGAATGCCACTGCACTGGCGTGCACTCCTGCCCTTCATCTAAGTAGGGAATTACTACTCTTGCTTATGGTATTGTCTCTTGGATCTGGCAATCTGAGTGACATGCTTTCAAGCCTTTGGTGAGTTTTACTTTTTCTGTGCAAGACCCCTTAACCTGAATTAGCATGTATCTAATTTAACATTTGAAAGAAAACAAAAAGGAGAGGCCAGAAAAGCCAGTATCTTTTTACCACTTGGGCTGCACCCATTTTAAAAGTTGTCATTTAAAATTGAAAATATATGGTTTTAAAGAAAAAATCCCCCCCTTCATTAAGTTTTTTGGTGTTAGATTGTTTACCAGTCTGAGCAGTTCCTCAGCTCTTGGCTGTGGCTGAGGGCACCAATGTGTTTTCTGGCTGTGGAATTCAGCTCAGTGGAGGGAGGCCTCTCTGCTGAGCAGGTCTTTGATGTTCGAATAGAAAGGAGGATTAGGATTTGAAGCAAGGTTAGTTCTGAGGTGAGAACCTGTTTGCTCTAAGTTAGTTTAGGTATTTCAAGACAATGTATCACTGTTTAGTTAAGGCTTATTGAGGCATTGGTGTCATGTGATGATTACTGAAGTGTTTTAAAACAAATCCTAAAGAAGAAAAATCAAACTGCCTTGCATTGCATGTCTACGGCAGGTATAATTTAACATTGTCAACTCAGTTCAAACAGACTGGGAATTTGGCTGCCTGTACAGTGTGGGCTGTTTAGCTATTTTGTCTTCTGTTGAAATCCTAAGCAGTAATTTCTTATCTGAATAGAGCTGTAGGGAATGGGATGAGGGTAAACAGGAAGAAGACATAATTACCTTGGTTTAAACTCACACCACAGATCACACCAAAAGATGTCCTTGTGTAAACAAGACTTGTGTTTGTCCATACAGCTGGCTCAGCTGTGCCCATTGCTGACATCTATTGTCAGCAACAGATCATTTTTGTAGTATAGCCAAGGCTTTAAAACAAAGACAATAATCAGTCTTGTTGCATAGCTTGGTGACAGAGGTGTCATTATACTGATGGACAAAGCAAAGTGGTTTTTTAGCCCTGTGTAGCAAGAAGCAGCAAGAATATGGGTTGATGGAAGTATTTTTCTCTATTTTTGTTGCCAGCTGCTAAAGATTTACAGTGAACCTGTACTGTATTTTCACTAGTCTTGAAATACTGTTTCCTTTTTAGAAATATAATTAAAGAAAAACTGAAGTCAAAACACCTTGGCAAATCTTTTTTAAGATACTGCTGGCTCTTTTGAATTGTTTTTTGTGCTTGTAAGTATATTGTGGCACAAGTAACACACGCTTAAAAGTGAGTTTTCATATTTGGGAGACTCCTAATTCTTTGGCATGTGTGCAACTCTTAGGTGGGGAAAAGCAGAAGGCATACTGCCTGATGGAGGGAGAATGTTCTCCAGCAGCATTATTTGTGGTAGTATTTGCAGAATAAAGAATAAAGAAGCTTGTTGCTGGGCGGGGGGGGAGAATTAAAAGCACGGTGACAGGTTGGTGTTTGCAGTGGGTAGACCCACTGCTCTGTGTAGTACGTGTGCTACGTTGTATATCATTTCTTCAAAACTGCACTTAATTGCTATATTCATATGGGGACTAAAAAAAAAAACTTACAACATTGTAGGCTCAGGATGCATAACTGAGGTTGCAATAGGAACTGGAAAAAAAAAAATCTCCCATTGGACTTTGTGGTTTGATATGCAAAGTTCAGTGTGGCCTTACCCCATTACTGCTCCTCTGGTATTACACTGGGGCACATTGCAACACAGTGATTGACTGTGAAGTGTTTAAAAATCATATCCAGGGAATGGAGAAAGCAGCATATTTCATATAGTTTCTTTACATTTTTTGATGATTAACTCTCCCAACTGAGAAGCAGACTTCGAAAAGTACAAGATCTTGCTTTGTGTCTGAGCTGCACTGCTGTCCAACATTGCTTGTGTTGCTTCCTGGGCTAGGACAGGCATTGACTCCACAGCTCATGCAGTAGCTCCTGTAACTGAGAGATTGTGGTGGATCATCTTCCGAGAAGGTCATTGCCCCAGCCATTTCCTCAGTGTTATCAGTGCTGGAAATGCAACAGTGGTTTCATGTGAAGCAAGTGTAAAGGGTGTGTACAGTTTAGGATATGATCAGAAGACGTTCCAGAGGGGTTGGTCTGGGCAATGGCAGCTTCTGCCTGTGGAGTTGTGAATTGTGCTGCTGTACATCAAGCATATCAAACAGCTATACTTAAGAGTTTTCCACAAGAAAACACCAAACAAACCATAACAAGCTCTTAATGCAGGTTCTGTGTGCATCTAGAAAGCCTTTCCCTCTAGCAATGCTACCACACCAACTCTCTTCACTATTTTTTTTGAGCATGGAGCTATTGAACCCAGCCCGGATAACTTGTTGGGGTATTTATCTACAGTGGAATGTCTTGGTTTTGTGTTTGTTTTCTTCTAGTGGAAACCCAACTTTCTGCAGATAATATCCCTTTCTCCAGATGTTTTTTATTCTTTGAGTATGAGGGATATTCTACTCAGCATTTTCTTACCCCTTATCAGCTTATCTCTGCAGTGATTCCTCACAGTGAGTCAGGAAAACCCAGTGCTTTATTAGAAAACTGTATCATGTTTTAGAAAAAAGTCTTTGCTTTTAGTAAACAATAGCAAACATAAGCAGGCACAGTCTTACTGCATTTAAGTCAGTTGAAGACAATTGCAAGATTGAAATATTCCTTTATCAGAATTTCAATATTCAACTTCAAAACAACTGGTGACAGTTTCTGGTGAGCAAAAGAAAGCATTGTAAGATGATGTTCTCCTTTGTTACTCTTCTTTGTTTTTCATCTTGTTGCGCTATACTGTAGAGGAATTTGTTATAGTACAGTATGGAGTACTGAAAACAGAAAAATATTTATCCCTGCCCATGAGAATAACTATATGTGTTTATATGAGCCTTCCTTGTAACAAGTCAGAACTTAATTCTTAGAGTACTGTTTGGTACCAAAAAGACTTCGATAAAATTACTGTTGATTCCAGAATACCTCTTAAAATATGGTTTTAACTTTCATGGTTATCTCTCTGGTAGAAATATCATTCAGTATTTGTCAATTGCATGAAAACATTAATTAAATTCTTGGTCTAATAAAGAGTTCCTTAAAAACATGTGAGATAAAAAATAACCAGTACATGCAATCTGTAAAAACAAAATTACTTTTAACTAGCTTTATTTCTCAGAGTTTGATAGTTTTAAGAAAGGATTTGCATCCTTTTTTGAGGCAACAGTAGAATTTGTATATATTCTTTTGTTTGGCTGCATTATCATGATTCACATTCAGAGTTACCATTTCTGGTACCTTAGATATTTTTAGAGTAACATGCGTTGCTAAACACTACTGGGTTGCTTATTGCTGTTCATATCACATTCCAAACAAGTAGTTGGAGCAACAGTGTACATAACCATTACACCTGAAATGAAACCTTACTCCTTTATAATTTAATGGGTGTCAGCAGTTTTTAATCTCTTGTTTCCAGTGTGATGAGAACTGTGCAGTAGCGGGCATAAACAGACTGAATACCCAGCATTCAGAAATGACTGCTCAGTATAGCCTATGAATAATTTTTGTCTCATAGTACAAGGGGAAGAAAAATACTAGCTGCAGTAGCAAAAGGCCTGAACTAATTGAGTAACATAAATTCAAACGTTTTAATGGATGTGGGAGGACTGGATCATTAATGGTCGCATTGGAGAAAAACACTGCACTGTCTGTTTCCCTGGAAGCTTATGGCTTTATGATAGCAACCACTTATCCTGAGGCCTGTGTAGCTTGTGTTGGAGAGGAAAAAGAATTTACATGGCCCTCCTTTCAGTGGCAAGCTACTTCACTTACCTCCTCAAAACCTGATGCCTCGAGTTTCAGAGTATTTTGTGGCAGGGACTGTGTCTCTGCCCAGAAGGTTGAGTGGTGTGTTCTTCATCAGAGTTGAGAAGCATTTATCTCACTGGGCATTGATCAGGAGTTGGGTGATTTTTTTATTCATTTATTTTTAATAAAGTCGAGTAAATAACTCAAGCAGCAGGATGCAGTTCACTGAGGTGTATCCTAGAGATTTGGAAATGGGCAGGGTTGCCGTTACTTGAATTAGTTGCCTATAGGTCTCTGTGGAATTATGCTACCTATATATAGTGCTAGGTGGTATGATTTTTTAAATGTTCGTGTGTTTGTGTTGCCTTCCTCCTTCTAGAAAACAGTGTCAAAACTCCAAATCTCAGTTTTGTTTTTGTCATATTTTTATCTCTCTTGGACAGTCTTCTAATTCACTGAGAAGAAATGAATGCTCAGTGCTTTGCTGCTGGGTTTTTTTTTCTCTCCAGTAACACGTAAATGGCATAACTCTTCTGCCATTTAATACCCACCTTTGACTTTTGAAACCAAGACATGGTGATGGCTGCTATCCCCTTGCCTCCACTCACTTGGAGGAGGCAGTGCTAACCAAAGGACTAAACTAAAGTTTATGTCAAATAATCTTTTTTTTTTTTTTTTTTTTTTGCTGGTTGTAAAGTATCGCATAACTTCATAAATGAAAATGGATCCATTTCACTTACTAGTTTGACAAACCTTTGCTCTTTTCTCCATGCTAGCCATCTGTGGATCTGGTTTAAGCATTGAGGCCAGTAAAGATATCATGGCATAATTTGCAATTATGTAACCGACATTGACTTCTGCTGTGTTTGAAAAACAATTTGTCTTGTGCTGGTGGGGATGAAGGAAGTGTTCTTTTTTTAAATTACAGTATTAATATATTGGTGTTGTACTTGACTTCCAGGTTGCATCACAGCGCATAAGCTCAGTGGATCTTTCATGCTGCAGCCTGGAGCACCTGCCTGCCAACCTGTTTTATAGCCAAGACCTCACTCATCTCAATTTAAAGCAGAACTTCCTGAGGCTAAACCCCAGCCCATCCACAAGTAGAGCGCTTAGTGAATTACAAAGGTAAAGTGATGGTTATGCTAGTCTTCCTCTGTCCTTGGAGCCATGATCTGCAGGAACTTTCCTAAAAACTACTGTATTCTTATGTTGACTTGATGGTAATGCTTCAGAAATTGGTTAACTTTGTGCATTAGAAACAGACTGGCTTTCATAAGAAACTTAATGTTTTTCTTGCAAATAGAAGGATATTTTCAGTCTAAAATGCAGTTTTCAGAATGTGTTTTTATGTACCTACTGGGGCAGGCTGTAGTTCTTCAGCCTTTGACTCGCGCAAGTGAATATGAGTTGGCGAGCTGTCCATCAAAGGAAGGCGTTCTAGGTGGGAACAGTACTGCATGTGACCAAGTGAAGAAGTTTTTTGTTACCCCCCAAGCAAAGAAAGCCCTGATTTCATAAATTCACCCTGCTTCCTGTGCTCTTTCTACTCTGCTCAACCCTAATTCTTCTTTCTTAGTAGCTGTGACCTTCCAGTTCCTTCCACTGCAGCTCATCCGAGAATGTAGCAAATGGATAGACAGCAGCATGATTGGTGCTCTGAATGATTTAATGTATCTTTTCTGTGGAATCAGCAGGCTTTCTGTATTCAGAAAGATGAATGTTCCCATACTGAATATAAAACTGTGATTTTAATTTCAATGGTAACTGAATTGCAGAGTACCTCAGGATTATATTTGTGGATGGTCCTGTTCAAACAAAATGTTTTAAACCACCTTTCTAAATCCCTTCCTCTTTGAAAAACAACTGAAAAATACAAGATGGATTATGCGGGCTGTTGTATTTTTATATCATTCCAATTTCATTTTGGAAAAACAAAAAAATTGGCGTAATGGAAGATGAATGAACCCAGCAAGTCTGCTTCACAAACAAAGCAGGCAGCGGTTCCAAGACCTTATGAACACAGTCTGGAGAGGAATTCTGACTGGATTAAATATTAGGCGAATGTCAGCATAGATCTCCAGAAAACAAGTGAAATTTTAGCCTAGGCTAGTGATGAACATGGACAAATAATCAATGTCTTTTATTTTAATGACTTTTTATAATGTTTGCTTTCTAAACATCAGAAAGTGGACAGGAGATACTTGATTATGTTTTGTCCATGTACCTACAGCTAATTTCTGTTTGGATTAGATTTGGATTTGTCCATGTACCTACAACTAATTCTATTTCGGATTAGGAAGCATTGATAATTAATGTGATGGGCAATGTTCGTTCTCTGTTTAATGTTCCCTTGGTACTGCAGTTATAGGAACAGCTGATGAGTCTTGCTGATAGTTAATAAACGATCAAAATTTTTCTTACTAATTTGAGCCTGAATATGCAAGAGTTAAGGTGACCAAATATAACTCTCCTGCTTTCTGAGATTCTGCATGAGGAAAATCTGGAGAAGTGGCATGTACCTGAGGTCATGCAAAACTGACTGTCTCTCACTCTTCTGTGAGCTGGTCCTTTCTGTCAGCGAGTAATGGTCTGTTCTGCCTCCCTTGCTTTGAGGTTGGCAGGAAGGCATGAGGAAGGTCTGTGAACTTCTGGGTAAAAAAAAAATCATTAGGGAGGTTACATGGCACTGTTTCACTGGATCAGAGTTGGTGCCTCAGGAATGCAGTCATTCCTGTGAACGCACATTGTCTGACTTTTTCTTTTTAATCGCATTTCATAAAACCATTTTCAGATTTTTCAGGGGTTGCACAAGGTAAAACTTCACTGAATAAACCAAAAGTCTTTTTTAGTTCGCCCATGTTCTTTCAAACCTCTGGAAAGCAAGTACAAAATCTCTGCTGTTCTGATTTGGTACTGTTGGCATTTATACCAAATTCTCAATTGCTAAATTGCAGCCTCACACAGGGCACAGCACCACTGAATCAAGCCTAGGGATATTTATGGCTTCAAAATAGCCATGTGCTTGGATGCTGTGAACAAAATACATTGGCACTTATATACCTACCCTTCCTGGTACACTTTTTAATTAAAAGCTGGTTAGCAAGGCAGTCTAGGAAAATTTGTCTTTCTATAAGCAGTTCTTGGTGCTGCAGTTCCTCTTAATAAGTCACTTTAGGTGGTAATTTAATGAATGCTCATGAGTGCTGGATTTTAAAACAAGTGTGTCAAAGAAAATACTAACTTTTCAGCCACCCACTGGGTAGACTTGCAAGCAGGTGGGTCATAGTAATGAGATGTTGACATATGCACTGACGTGGCAGGTACACTCAGGAATGTATCAAGGGGAGAAAAGGAATTTCTATTTTTGTTTATGCAATTGCTTCTTTCAGTTGTTAAAATAATGTAATTTGTTGCATTTCTGAATAAAATGTTTGGTCCTGTTCAGTACATGGCATCTAAAGATGTTCAGAAGTGTAGATGAGGGGAGAACCAGTATTAGCAACCTACCTGGTATGAACCCAGCAGGCAAGGTTGCTGGAAGTCAGTGTGAGGTGCAGCTTCATCTTAGCTTGTCCGTAGAGACTGAGGAGCAGGGAGGAAGGTCTCCAGCCTGCCACTTGGTTGACCTGAAAGTCCGTTGAGGTACTCCTTGTGATCATTGCTTTTAGTGTGTGACACTGAGGTTAGTGAAGAAAGTTGGATCCATAAATGACATCTCAAATATACATCTTCCCTCTTTTCAGGCCTCACAGGGCACTGCCAGTAGATGCACTGGGAAAAGATTTGAGCTTTTTTTTTTTAATCTTTCTTCCCCTCCCCCCTTTTTTTTTTTTTTCCCTTTTTTTTCCCCTGTATTTTAGTGGNTTTTTCCCTTTTTTTTTCCCTGTATTTTAGTGGGTGTTTGTTTAGGTTTTGAGGGGATTTTTTGGTTTGTTTTCTTGTTTGTGTGGTTTTTGTTTTGGTTTTGGGGTTGGTTTTTTGCAGGGGATGGGGGTTTTTTTATGTTTAAATGAATCGAGCTAATATGTGGAGCATGCTTCCACAAAGAATGGAGTACCTTTGCTTGCTCCATGGAGTGTGAAGATACTGGGGGCTTGCTCTCGCAACTCTGTTGGTTTTAGAGCCAGGGAAACTTACTTTGATACAGCTTCTCCTCTTTCAGTCATCTGAAGCAGCAGGGCAAGAAGGAGTAGTTGGTGTGGTATTGACAACCAGAGGTGTACTAGCAACAAATCCCATCCAGTGTTTGTTACCTTCTAATGCTACACTTATTTTCTCATCTCTCTAGCTTTGGAATTTTTAAAAATATATTTGTAATGCCAAAGATGGCACTTGGAATTTGCTGTTTATGTAACTTCACTGCTTATGTTTTATTCAGCTTGTAAAGCCACTGAAGAAAGAGTTTGCTTTTATTAGTGCATCTGTCCAAACCTTCATGACTGTCTCCTACTTAACTCCTGTGTATCTTACCTCAAGAAGGTGCTCTCATGTGAACACCCAGCAAAAATCAGTGACATTTAATTAAAGAAAAATTAAATAGAAAAATTAAATAATAAAAATAAATTTTTGCAAATGACTAAGTGAGGAAGATTGCAAAATTGGTTTAATACCTGAAATACATTGATTTTTTTAAATTTAATTTTTAAATTGGAACAGTAAACTTAATTGTGGTATGAGAAATATGAAGGGCAGTGAGATATATGCTATGAAAATGGCATTTTTTAAAATAGTCTAAAAGTAGAAATTGCACTTGGACTAATTGGATTTACTTTAGTGGAACTGTAATGCTAAGTACAGCAGTATCTCCAAATAATGTTTCAGCAAGTAGTGAACATATTTATGGTATCCAATTATTGTGCATCAGTCTCCAATTTGCTTGTCTACTGTTTTCTGATATGGCTTCCAAAGTAAGGGTTTTCTTTCTGTGTATTTAAACATTTCAGTTTGGAAGGCCACCCCTAGTTAATGCTTTTGTATTTCAATTATAAATTCTCAGTAGAGAGAAAGAGAATATATTTTAACCTTTTTTTCCCCTAGTAATTTTGTCCTTCCTCTGAGTGCAGTCTTCCCCCCGTATGAAGCAGTGTGCACTACGTATGTGCAGAAATTCAGAACTGCACAGTATAGTAGTGTAGATTGAGGTTATTTCCACTAACAAAACATACCTTTGCTTTTCTTGTCTTTATGGTATTCTTAACAACCATGTAATATAGTAAAAGCTTTGTTGTGTTTACGTTTGGAGGCAGTCTGAATTTGACTTAACACCTGATTACTTGTTCTTTTGAATTGTCTTACTTTTTTAAGGCTTTTGCAATGACACCTTTCTGGAAGGGAATGCTGTTGCAGAATTTCTGGTGCTAGCCTAGCAGTTCCCTTAGGCAGTAAGACCACAGGGTGGGGAATCTGGCACAACTGCAAAAAGGGAGTTAATTGCACTTTTTATTCCCAGGGAGGAAATTGGTGTGTCAGAATTGTCTGTAAATTCTCCTTATGATTAAGTTAGTGGCCGAAGTAGCAGGTGTTCAAGAAGGTGGCAAGTTGTAGTTCAGTTCCAAAACTTGTCACAGCGCTGGAAGGCAAACGCCATTACTCTGCTCAGAAATGGTGCTAAAACTGAGGGACACTTATGTTGCTGATTGAAAATGAAGTTGAGCTCTAACCACAGCACAGTCATGGCACCTCAGGTACTGGAGATAATATTGGAAAAGTTTTGTCAGATCAGTCTGTTATGGCTATGTTTCAATGGTGGTGTATGACCAGTGGGAATATACTATTCCCCTCGCTCCAAACCTAGTGGAACACAAGTGCTGTACTGTGTGATGGAAATTCCTCTGCTGTTCACACTGGGTATGTCTGAATTGGAAATTAGCACGTCAGTCAGTTCATTGCTTTGCTGTGGCACAAACTTCTCTTGTTAGTCTCTCTCCTTATTTTGCGTATGTCAAACTAAAACCATTCCTGAACTGGCAGCTTCAGAATTAAATAAGTGGGCATTTTTTGGCTCAATTAGGGCAATTAGTGTTCAGTCATACTGCGCATTTAAACCCAAGGGTTGACATGTCAACATTTTGCTCCAATTTAAAGTAGGGCTATTTTTGTTCAGCGAATTGAGTGTTTATATATTGCTCACTACAACAGAAAGCTTAGTAAGCTGAGCATAGCGTGTTGAGAGATGCTCTTCTTCAGGTTGACTTTTTCTAAGAGACAACAAAATCTGGAATCATGGAAGAGGGGAGAAGAGGAAGAAAATCATGTGTATGTACTTGACATTAGGTTATTACACTGTCACGCCTCAAACAAGCAATGTTGTGCCTTTTTTTCTTTCTAGCAATGCCATGTGGGCAGCATTGATGTGTGTGCCTGCTTCTGATAGGAGTAAAGATTGGGATGTGAGAAAACAGCAAAGATGTTGCTCTGTAAAATCTGTTTGAAGCCTGACACTTTGCAAACTCAGCCGCAACAGAAAACTTGAGTCTGTAAAATACTTCTCTCCTACCTTATTTATATTGATGCTACAACTGATACTGGTGTGACTGACTGTAAATCTGTCTAGATATAAGAAGCACTATAAACAATTTAGCATTTTAAATGTGCAGCATGGCAGTGCTCCATAATGGAAGTGCACCAGCCTGTTTGCGATGTGGATGGTGGGAAGTGAGTGGCCAAAGATGAGAGGTAGACTTAGATCTTAACTTTGAGCAAACAGCTGCTAGTTTGGCTCAGTAATGTTCTGTACTTGACAGTGCTCCATGAGAAGAAATGTAACTTTCGCTTTTTCTACGTGAACGTGTTTGCAATGGAGGAAGAAAATATCTCTTTCTGGCCAAATATCTTAAATTAATCTCTTAATTTTAACTAAGCTTATGGTGTCGGTCTTTCACCATTTTTTAAATGTGATTTAGTACTGATCTCTCATTTGTGGATTTTTTGGTGAACACTTTCAGCTTTTGTATGAGTTTATCCCATACTGGATGTACTGTTCATCCTCTCTTATGTACTACGTAGACTTGTTAACTAGTTCAGTTTGTGTCTTTAGTAATTAGACTACTCACAGAAGACCCTTAAGAAGCACACATTACAACTTACATTAGGGTAGTAGAGATATAATACAAATATGTTGGGAGAGGATTTTTTTTTTTCCCCCTCCCTCTCTTTGACCTAGGGCAATTTTACACAAGAATGTATGCAGGAAACCTTGAAGCTGAACACTGCATTGGAGTTGGTTATTGTATTTCTTAGCTTCCTTTACCACCTGCTGCCCCAGTCTTCTTTCCTTTGTTAGTCTGATCTTCTGTAATTTTATCTCAAGATTCTATTTGGGATCTTTTAGTAGATTGTTTAGTGGACAAAAGCCATGAGATTATCCTTTTGAGACTATGGAGTGGCACAGGTAAAGGCTGTAGCCTCAGTGTGATTGCTAAATGAGTTAATTCTTTTTTCATGGTTGGCTTGAAAATTGGAAAGATTACATTTTGGCGCTTCTCCAGCAGTTTAGTTATTTTGTCTTAATCTTTCCATCTTTACTACTATTTTTGTACTTACCTAAATACTGGGGAAAAAATTATTCTAAATGCCTCAGAGCCCACTACTTGGAGCACTCTTTTTGTATTTCCAGTTAACTTTGAGGAAGGTGTGGGACAGCTGTTCCACCACAGAAACACCCCAAATTTCAAGGCAGTGTATCTGTGGCCTAAATCTGCAGTTATCTTCAATATAAATGCAGGATTGTGTGTTTCAGTTCTGGCTTCAGAAGCAGAATTCAGTGACCCTTTCTGAAGGGACAGTGAACTGGTCCAACTGTGCCAAAAAGGGCAAGTGGGATGTGAAGGTGTGGGACAGCTGTTCCACCACAGAAACACCCCAAATTTCAAGGCAGTGTATCTGTGGCCTAAATCTGCAGTTATCTTCAATATAAATGCAGGATTGTGTGTTTCAGTTCTGAGTTCAAGATTTTTAAGCACTTCCTCTCAAAATAGAGGAATATGAAGGTAGGGTGTTTAAAATGTGCTTTTTTTTTTTTTTTTCTGGCTAGCAGCCCTTATTAACATCAGCTAACTTACCCTAGCCTCCTTTTTATTTTACAGTTCTGCCTTTAGAGATAGACTAGTCATTGTTTCTGCACAGTAGCATTTTTTTCCCTGCAGCACTGATTTGATCACAAGATTTCCTTTAGTCTCCATCTAACTGTGTTCCAAACTTTTTCTGCCTCCAGCATGGCACAGGGTGTTCAAAACCTGTGATAACTCTGGCAATGGTTTTTCCATTTTTTTTCTTCTGCCATCATTGCACCAAAATACCACTAGAGAGTACAGCATTCCCTTGCTTGCTGCAAGCCTGTGTAAATGTTACATGTGTTTACAGCCAGTCTTTGGGGCTCAGCAAACCTCATTGAAATACCATACGAAGGTGCTGCTTACATTTGCACGTCAAATTTTAGTCAGTGATGTGAGTTTGATTTAGGCAATGCTAAAGGTGTGTGCCAGTTGAGTGCAGTAGCTGTTAGGGATTTTTAAGTCTTGTTATTAAGACTTTTCCACCTTTTAATGCTTGGTGTGTTTGCTGTCCATGTTTTCTGGTTGGAGGAGGACAAAGTTCTCGGAGGTAAGAATGTGCTGGGCTGATGCAGAGGCTATGGATACACCAGCACATGCTGTTGGAGATTACTTTCGTGTAGAATAGCGGCACTCATAGGTGCAGTTTTGCTTCCACTGCCAAGTTATATAAAAGCCTGCTCATGCAAATAAAGGACTTGATCCGTAATGAAGAGAAAATTAAGTCCAAATAAAATGTCCTGGTATAAACCGTGCCAGAAAAGAAACTTCCTCCAATCTATCGAAATTCGACACAGATCTTTCCATTCATCCTTTTACTTGCCTTTAGGCATACCTCCCAGTGGTTGTCAGGCAACCGTAATAATGTTGCTGAACATGCAGGCTAGCTAATTGGATTGTCCCCTTCTTGGGATTTTTGTTCAAATGGTTTTGGTAATTTTTAATAAGGCAAACACATGCAAGTTGCTTTGTTGGCTGATGTGATAAATCAAGAGGCTTTTGAGTTCTGTGACACATCAAGGACAAAATTCTGACACCTGTGCAAGCTTTGACATTGTACTTAGTCTAGAGCATAAGAATTTGACTCTGTCACTAAAGAAGCCTTGCTAAACTCTGTTTTAATTCAGCACATTTCCCAGTTGTATTCAAACCAGTCTATTCTAACGCGAATTTTTGGTTGAAAGGCCAACATGAATGGACCTGAGCACAGGTCAGCAGCACCACAAAAAATGAGTGTTGAAATAGGCTGAGAATTTCCTGCACCTTGTAACCTGTGTCACAAGGGTAGTTTTACAAGCAAAAAATGTGTTCAGAAAAATAGCAGTGCTTTAGTACAGGGTGAGATGCCACAGAAGTGGCATATATCATAAGGATGGCAAGGGTTTTGTTCTTTGTTACACTCTTTGGAAAATATATTTAATGTGTTGTCCAGAAGGGTCTGTTTCTCTTCGTCAGCTTAACATGAGTGAACTCTTACAAGTGGTGTTGAACTTGAGTGTCTAGTAGTTTCCCTGGTTGTTCTGAGCATGTGATTTTCATTTACATAACCAAACTTGCCTTGTATTAGATATTGTGAGGCAACTTGGTATGGATTACTTATTTATTTCCTTTATTTTTTCTTATCTCATTTTAGATTCACCAAATTGAAGAGCCTTAACCTTTCCAATAATAATTTAGGAGACTTCCCACTGGCAGTCTGCAGTATCCCAACTCTGACTGAACTCAACGTGTCCTGCAACGCCCTCAGAAGCATTCCAACAGTTGTAGGAGAAATGCACAAGCAAGTACTTTCTTAGAACTTTAACATACACAGCCTGATAACAAAGGCAACAAGCAGTTTTATGACTCTACATACTGCTGCTATGAGAAACAGTTTAAACTTACTGGGTTTTGTCAGAGCAGACTGGCTTGTAGGTCCATATGGAAGCAATTGTGGATTGAGGGAAAGCACACTTTGTACCTTGAAGCTCTTTCAGTCTCCTGCATTTGACACAAGGGTCACCTTCACAGTGAAAAAAGTCTTTAAGCCTTCTTGCTTATGTTCTTCAGCTGTCATACAAATTGTAGTTCTGGAGATGTTTGAAGATACAACTGTCTAACGCAGCCTACACTTCATAGTTGCCAAAGCCTTTAATTATTGGGTGGATATCTTCTGTAGCAGATGTTAAAGCATTATTCATTAACATTTTTCTTTCTGCTGCCGTTTTGTATATTTTATGTCACTGTAGCTGCAGCAGATTTCTGTGTTTATAGGAAGGAAATGTGATTTAACAGGTCACTCACTTTCTTCACTCTCCCTTCCCCTCTTCTAATAGCTTGCAGACATTTTTGCTGGATGGCAACTTTCTCCAGTCCCTTCCTGATGAATTGGAGCATATGCATCAGCTCAGCTATGTGAGTCTGTCCTTTAATGAGTTCACTGACATTCCGGGAGTGCTGGAGAAGCTGACTGCCATGGATAAGCTCTGTATGTCAGGAAACTGCATGGATACCCTGAACCTACAGGTGTTAAAAAGGATGCCTCATATTAAACATGTGGATCTAAGGTAAGTATTAGGAAAAGGGGAAGAATAAGTGAGCCTAAATTATTGGTGCTGAAATGGCTTCTCCTTGACTGTCTGAATAGCCTCTGGGTATAAATCTCTTGTGTTAGTCCACTGAACCATGTTTCTGGTGGTGTTATGTAACTCTCAGCACTTGCCGTGACTTAGCACTCTCCTTTGAGGAAGTGGGAGCATTTAGGGGAATCAATAGGTAGGAGAATGAGCTTTGGGGGAAATTAATGTTTGCACCGAAGGATCAAACAAAACAGAGCTGGGATACTTGTGATTCCTGCAGTTCTTGTTGCTGCAGTGTTAATGTAATAGAGATGATAGTCCCGGCCCCAAAAAGCTTCTATCTGAAATGTTACAGATTTGTGAGGTGAAGAAAAGGGCAGTGAAAGTGAAAGGATGGTAATAGATATCTTAATATTTCCTGGTGTATTAAAAGGCCTCTTCCAGCATGAGTAATGTTATTTTATTGATGCCCTCAGAAGAGCCTAAACAGATCCTTTTTACCAACGGCTCTGGTTTGAGGTGGTTCTCTATTCTTACAGTCTTTGGGGAAGACAGCTTCTCCAATCCAGCTGAGCAAAGCTCCATTCAGAGCCTGGACCATGAGGTCCACATAACAGTGAATTTTGGAACCACGTAGTTAAACTAAAGTAAGATAAATCTTTACTGCCCTGTAGCTGTCAGACTTTGCAGTGAAGGAAGGGTCAGCATAAGTCTAGCTAAAATAGGTAGATGAATTCTGAAATGTTTCTGGTAGGGTTAAAATATGTCTGTGTGTTTGTACGTATGTTGAAAGCAAATAAATAGGTCTCAGAGTAGGGATCTTGTGTCTGATTGGGCCATGAATTCCAGTGGTGCAGTTCCAGCCCTCTCATTGTCTGCTGCATCCTTTCTGCACCGAGCAGTGAACAGTGGTTCTTTGTGACGCTACCTGAAATAGTAAATATTGTACTTGCTGTACAATGAAGTGCTTTGCTTCAGTGAAATCAAAAGGAAGCACTGCTTGCAAATTGAAAATACAAAAGGTAGGGTGGTGTTGGAGGGAGGGGACACATTACCCTTTTTCTTTTAACTGGAAGATGTAGCTACTCTGAAAACACAACTGTTACATGGAGGGCAATGCTTTGAAAGCAAGGACAACAGCAGAACTGCAGATATTTATCCTTATCCACACTAGGGAGGGCTCAGCAGAAGTTACTCTACTGATTTTAGTGTTCTGCTCAGAGCTGGGAATTTGAAACTGAACTCTTAGGAGTGCTTTGCAGTCTCAAACATTACTGGTTTATAGATAATCTCATTCAGTTACAACTTCTGGAGAAGTTGCTGAGTATTGGCAACACCAATGCACTGCAGTGAAGATGTGATAAAACCTGTCCTCTTTATCTGTCAGAGCCACTCGTCTTGGGTTTTTGCTTTGTTTCCTTTCAACACCATTTTCACGTCTCTGATCTTGCTTGCTGTGAAACATGGAGAGGCGAGAAACGAATACATGGGAATTCATCAATCTCAATTTGACCTTTCAATAAGGCAGGAGTCTCCAATATATGAAGGTTACTCATATGTCAGATTTTTCCAGCAGATGATAGACCAATAGGAACTGTAGAGGTTTTGTTCTTTTCCGAACTATTGGGCACAGATAACAGCCAGATCATCTTTTATTTTTATAGACACAGGAACAGTAATACTTAGCTACTTGCAGAGCTTTTTATCAGTAGTTTTCAAAGTAGTTTAGAAAGGAGCTTGGTGTCATCATTCCTTTGTCATGATGGATAAAGCAACAGAGCATATCCATCCTGCTTTTCAAATACCATAACAAAGGGGAAAATGTTAAAAATCAACCTTGATCAGAACCTGAAAGCATGCTAGTTTAATCCAGTGCAACTGATTGATTGTAGAGTGAGTATTGGTTTGTCAGGAGCAGCCTGCCACAAAACTATACCTAATCTCCCTTTTTTTGTCTGCAAGGTTGAATTCTATTAGGAGATTGGAGGCCGATGAAGTAGATTTTCTGCATCATGTGACCCAACTGGATCTGCGAGACAACAAACTTGGTGAGCTGGACGCAACAGTTTTCAACAATGTTGAAGTGTTACACTGTGAACGGAATCAACTGGTGACCCTCAAAATCAGTGGATATTTTCTCAAAGCTCTGTATGCTTCCTCCAATGGTAAGTGTGTTTTCAGGGCAGCTGTGGTGTTGTCACCTCTGTCTTTGTACCTGGTTCTCTGTCGGATGCTTCTGGAGTGCAGTGCATGTAACCAAGAGGCTCTTGACATGGCCCTGGATAAAAAGGTTTCACACGTACTGTGTCATGCTACTGGCACTTCCGAGCTTCCGAAATGGCTTTAAAATAACACAGGGCTACTGATTTGGAGGTCTAAAAACTGCAAAACCCTTAGAATTTGAGCTGAAATTCTTCTCTATGTCAGCAGGGAGGGTTCTTGAATTTGTCCGTTGTTTCAGTTGTATTGATGTGTTGCTTTACTAAGACAAATAAGGAATTTACTGCTTTTCCCTGCACTGAGAAAGTTTGAACAAGTGGCCATTTGTGAGACAAACCAAAACAAGATATATTTTTGCTATTCCATCTAGCTGTTTACTCTGTCCAGAAAGCTATGAAATCCATAATGAGTAACTTCATTTATATTTGATAATAAAAATAATGCAGCCTTCTCCAGTTGAATAACTGCTGTGTTTCATGAATAGGATCTGTTTGATCTGTCTCTGGAAACTGCTATTACTTCAAATACTCAGTTTGCACTACCATTTTTATCGCTTGGAGTAGTTCAGTATGGAATAAAGAAAATGTAGACCCGGAGAGCTGTGAATTTGATGAGCAGTCTGAACTGCCTTTAAAAGGCTGTCATCTTAGCAATATCCAAGCCTGTGCCTTCATTAAGTATTCATGCCACGATCTTTGTAGCTGAGAAAAGTTAACATAATCTGAGCATGTGCTGTTCAATGTGGGCTGAGAATCCAAGCCAACCCTTACCTTGCAATCAACTGCCTATTTGGTCTTACTGTTCTTCCTGGCTGTCCTCTCATTGCACCCTCAGCCACCTTGTTTTAACCTCATCTTCCAAAGAAACCATAATAAAGTGTTACAGTTTCACTTCAGTTGATTTTCTGTAGGCTTAAATGAATGCCTGTTTGGTTTCTGGTTTTTTTTAACTTAATACTAAATACTAGCTACCTAAAACCTTAGGATATGAACTATATTTTGATTGCTTCAATAGTAACATTGCTAGCTGTAGTTGTGCTTTGAAAGATTTGTAAGGCTGCCTGCAACTGGGAACTCCACAGGCATGCCGAGGCTCATATAATGAGTTGAAAAATACTCTGGATCTTGCCATGACCCAGAGGACTCTGTGGTGTTCTGTAACTTGCTGTTTCAGAGTGGGGAGTTTCCCTTCCCTTCCTGTGGTCCCTCACAAGTGACCAGTGAGAAAAAAGTAGAGCAGGTTTGTGATTGACTCTTCTGGGCAGAGGGCAGCGGAGGTTAAATTACAGCTCTGTGACAAAAATGGAAAAAATGAAAATTTACCATGAAACTTTTAATATCCTCCAGTTTCTCCTCTCTGAGCAGTTATGCAGTGTCTGTCATAGCAAGTACAATGTAATATAGCAAATGTAGTAAGATGTGATAAAGAAATAGAACTGGGTTCACAAAGGTCCAGATCTTCAGAACTTTTTTAGGTTATGGACTTGCTCTGAAATCTCTGGGTGTCAGCTCTTAAAGCAATTTTTGTGGAACAGTCATTTAGGTGCAAATCCTTATCATCACTTTTGTTGTTATATATATTTTTTTCCCCTAGAACTTGTTCATCTTGATGTGTATCCAGTTCCTAATTGCCTGGCATATATGGATATTTCTAGGTAAGAGTACGTTTTTTCTTGGACCTGTAAAATGTACTTCAGTGAAACTTAGGAAACAACGACTGGCATCTTACTGGGTGGGAGTGGTGATAGGAATTGGACCTTTTAATATGAAAAAAAATTATTTTCAGAGTTAGATGATGAACTTTTTTTTTTGGTGGTCAGTTCTTCCCTGTTTCCTTTTTATAGATTAACTTTTTTTTTTTTTTTTCCTGCCAAAAGCAAAATGTGCCTTTATAGTTCAAGGAAAAGAGTTCCCATGAAATAAAGATTTCCTGTCTTACAGAGTTAGAACACGATGATTCAAATGTACGCCAATCTGAGACATGTACAGAAGTCCCTTTCTGGATATGTCTGTCTGCATGGTAAACCCAGCGTAGGTGATGGTTTGATAGTTTACTCATCTGTTTGGCAGCTCCTGCAGCTCCTCGTGGTTCTCTGCAGCCCTGGCTGCTGCAGGGATGTCTGCAGTTGCCATTGGAATGCATACGTAAATTTCACCTTAATGAGGGAGGTGGGATAAGGGAAGAAATGGAAAAGGGGGTGTTTTAGTTCGTTTTACAGTTCCAGGAATGAATCAGGAAAACATTTATACATGTGCTTAATGGCTGTCTTATTTAAGAAATTACTCATCTACATTTGAAGTGACAACCTCATTCATTTTAAAACCTGCTTAAAGCACGCGTGCTATTGAGGGTGATCATAACAATTAGGGAGTTAACCTGGGCTAGTGGCCATCAACTTGAAAGTTTCATCACCCCTGAGTTACTCACATTGTACACCTGTATGCGACACACAGGTGTGGCTAAATAAATCATTTATTGAAAAGCAATCTTTGTAAACTTCTATTCTCCATTTATTTGTAAGTGAAATTGGTGCAGAATGCATGATTTTGATCACAAGACCCTTTTTGTGCTTCATTTCAGTGATGGCATTGTAACCAAATGGATAGAGTGTCTTTAGGTTTTTGGTTTGCTTGGAATTTGGGAAATCCATTTGAGAGCAGAAAGGAAGCTCTCTGAGAAGAGGGGTTGGGTTACTGTTGCATATTTTGATTAAGGGCTATTGCAGGAATAAACTAAAGGATACAAGTACAGTATGGATTTATGTTCATGCTCTGTAAGCATCCTATTCCTAAAGTTCAGGTGTGTGAGTGCCTGACTGTTATTTGATTGCATCTGTGCATGCTGACTGAAGCAGTCAGTATGGGAATGCATATGCATACAATCTCCTCCATGTATTCTGTGCTGCTATTTTTTGTCTTTACGGCAGGATACAAGCGTGCCTCACAGTGCCCCTCTGCATGTTTTCAGTGCAATATTTGGAAAAACTTGCCTCCAAGACCTTAATTTTCAGAAGGGGTGGTTTCTGTGAAGACAAATGCTAGAAAAGAAAAAGATTGGCTTTAACACACACACAAAAAATTTTGCTCTGTTCAGTGAGATAGCTAAAGAATGGTAGAGTGGATTTCGGGACTGAATTTATGAGGGATTAAAGAGATGTGTTTCAACTGTGTCGGGTGTGAATATCTTCCGAGAACTATCTCAGAAATTTTCTTCTTCATGGACAGCTTTCACCTTTGGTAGCCTCATACTCTTTAATACTCCCCTGATAATTTGGAAGAATTTTTTTCCCATTTTCTTAGTGACTGCACATGTAGGGAGATAATGCTGCTGTTAGCTTTTTTGCCCTTTCACTCAGGACCTGACTGCACTGGTAGTGCCCTGACAGAGGGAGGGATGTTACAATCTCACAGGAAACACGCTAGGTAGCAGATTTGTTTCCTGCAGGTATCTGTCTCTCTCTTGAGGCTGTATTCTTAATAGTGTTTACATCTCAATTATCATTTAGTTACACCTCTTTCTGTTCTTTATTCATAGAAATCACCTGGAAAATCTGCCTGAGTGGGTGTGTGACAGCAGGAAACTGGAAGTGTTGGATGTTGGCCACAATCAGATACGTGAGCTGCCTGCCCGGTAAGTCTTGCAGACCAGTTGCACAATGTGGAACAGGATAAACAATGCAAAAATAATTGCTGATTCAGTGCTTAGCTTGTTCCAGTGACTGTCAGGGCTGTTTTATCTTTTGTTTGATTTTATTTTTACCTTGTGGGGTGTCGTCATGCCTCAGTCTTCCACCCAGCCTTTCTTCTTTTACTTTCATGCAGAGAAAGTAGTGCCTTTGAACTTTGAAGATGTTCATGTGGCTGTTCAGGCAGGAAAGCCCTTCATTTTTAATACTGAATATTAAATATTTATAGCCATAACTTTGCATGACAGTTTAGATATCCAGCACTTGTAACTTAGTTTCAGTGATGCTTAGATTCCAGTTCACAGCCCTGTTTGAGTGAAAAAGGATTTAGAGAAGGTAAAGCCTCATCAAGGAAGTAAATCCCCACAAATAGAGCAATTGCCTTCACTACAGAGATGATCTCTCTTCCAAAAGTCTAAACTTAAAACTGATAAATACAAATGATAGAAGGGAACAGGAAGCAAAGTAGGAGTTGAGTTTAAATAATTAATGGGTCTTAACTATTATTTGTTCTAGAGAGAGAGTTATCTGTTTCAGGCAAGTATACTGGTTAGGTGCTGGTGTTGGGAATTTTTAAATTCCTGTCTTCACTGGAAGAGAGCTGTCATTCTTGGCTGTTCTGTACACCTCAAAAGAGATGTTGTGAAAGGGGGAGAACATATTAGGCACAAAGGGAGCATTCTGAATGTAACTCTGAAAATGCATAGAGATGTGCAGAGCCGCTGAAGATGATGTATCATAAGCCACTAAATCACAGAATCACAAAATAAGCTGAGTTGGAAGGGACCCACAAGAATCATCAAGTCCAAATATTTTCCTTAAGGAGCTGTACAGCACAGAAGACTATCAGAAACCAAGAATGATAGTTTTTCCTGGATCAGATAAATGTGTAAGGTGGTGTAAACATGGCAGTTTTAGTGTCAGAAATGGAAAAAGAATAGATATCAGAAATATGGGCAAAAGAGGATGTGAGATATACCAGGCAAACTAACAGGCTGATGTGCAGACTGTTAACCCCTCTGTTTTTTCACACACACACACACACACACACAAATGAAGCTGTGCCTACTCACAAGATGGGGGTGCAAAAGTACATTTGTCTTTCATTTGCACTTCATAACAGCCAGGACTATCCAGGCATACCGGATATCTCTGGGAGATTAATGATTAGCTGAAATTAGGTACAGTCAACATCCCACTTGTCTCTCCTGCCATCTTATCATTAACCCCAGGAAATAGCTTATCTTTGAAAGTTCTTCTTTGTAGTATATGTCTAGATAGCTTAGCTCCTAATAAGTCAGGTCAGTTTTAAGGTCCTGTTCCATTCAAACGATAGGCTTTAAACAGCTGTTAAACTTAAGGTAAACTTGAGCCTGAGCTGAAGTGCAAATGGCCCGACAGTATAAAGCAGTATAAAGTAAATGCAAGTAAAAGCTCAGTGTGTTCAGGTGCATTGCAGTGTGCTTTTCCTTCTACACAGAATAGCATTCTGAAAACCTGTGAAGTGAATGAGCAGGGCTCTCCTAGGAGGCTGCTTGCAACACTTAAACACAAATGTTCAAGCCTTGTGTGACCAGTGGTTTCCTGGAAGAGTGAAGGTTGCATCTGATCTAAACGGACTACAGCGTGTTCACCTCTTGAAACAGAAAAATAATCCTCGAAGACAAACAGTTGAAGCAGTTGAGATAGAGGATTCTGTACAAGCTTTTGTCTGTATTAAGGAAATTGGAGCAATGTCCTCTGGACTGTAATGCACCAATTTCAGCTTTGAAAGTACTGAAAAATAACAAAAAGTGTACTTGGTCTTAGCTATGCAGGACAAATTAATAAAACTGATGTTGCCAAAGATTCCCCAAAGAGAAAGGAAATGCTTCAATTAAGAGTTGTCAAAATGACCTTGTTGCACCAATGAATAGATATTTGTATGTATTTTTGTTCCTTTTTGACTGGTTTTTTTTTAAAGATCTATTTGTGTTCAACATTGTGTTCTCTTGAAGAGTTGCTTACTGAAGGAATTGGTAGAATGCTTACACCAAACCATGTTTTCTGAGAAGATGCTGATGCTGAATGACATGTTTGTCCTTAGAATTTTTTGAATTCACCAAAACTTGTAGTGGGAATTGGGCAAATGGGAAAGCTACCCATAGGAAGAGCAGGCCCAGCATCCTGGTTCCCCACCCAGTTTAAGAACTACACGTCCCAGGCTCGTCAAGAGCTTGTTTAGTTAAATGCTGGTGGTTCGACCTCTTTTCATGCAGCCCAGTTCCTTTGATGCTTGTGTAACTTGAAAAATAAGAGAAAGCAAACTAAAAAAGCAAAAAAACCCCCAAAGATTTATTCGGTTATTCTGAGTTATGGAAAGAGGAAATCTCTGAGGTTTTCACCACAATTTGAACTTTAAAAAAATTTTTAAAATGGCACTGCCCCCACTCATCCCAAAAAAACCCCAAAGTGATAATTTTTTTTGTTGCTGTTAACCAATTCTGCTTTCTCCCCTAATATTTGGTGTTAACCATACTGGCCAGTGTCAATTAGGAAAGAAAATAGAATAGAAAAGCAAATACATAACTGAGAGATTTTCACGTAAAGATCAAGTAAACCAAAAATGGTTAAATAATGAAAAAATGACAGATAGGCTTATCACTCCATAAGTCTTTTCACCCTGTGTGGAGCCTTTTGGAATGATAGGGCTGGCTGTTGACTTGTATCCATGGTCATAGCTCAGACAATCCGGCCAAGTGAGATAACTGCTAACACTGGCACGCAGATACCGAGTATGACGGTATCTGTCAAGGGGAAAATACTCAGCGTACTTGATGGATGATTTTGGCACAGTAATCCAATGACCTGGTGTATTGTAGGGAAGGGACAGGGAGGTTCCTTATGTGTATTGGGGTCATTGTGACAGAGGGAAGAAAAATTTTGCTTTAATGCTGAGTAATTTGAGAGTATTTGGTTGAGGCAGGTCAGGATGTTACATGGGCTGGCCAGATTAGACAGCACAGTTGTAGACATGTAGGACAGGTGGCCGATGAAGAATAATCTTTTTTTTCTTAATTTGCTGAAGGTGATTTCAGTTCAAAATTGAGAGTTGCTCCATTTTTGGTGTCTTTAGGTGCATGTCCTCATTCCATTGTTTATGCTGCAAATTTTAGCTATAGTCTTTGATCAGAACAGCTATTTTTCTCTTTACATTGCCCTCTTATCTTCTCCTCTTCTCCCCCAGCCCCACAAAAAAATGGAACAAGGGGATGGGCCTCCAGGTCATCTCTTGCTTGTAAAAGCTCAAGAAAGAAAAGCCGATTAGATAAATTTCATTCGCCGTAGAACTGGAAAGGAGGCTTTATGTTAGTCTGGTATTAACAGAAAAGAAAAATTGTGGGGGTGGGGAATTGCATTGGATTATGAGTCAGCACATGATGAGAAGAGCACTACCAAGCTTGTGGGGTGACTGGTGATTTCACCCCCACCTATGAAGTTTTTGCATTCGTTAGGGGTATCCCACATGTGCAGATTTCTGCAGCCTTTGTAAGCAATTACCTCCTTCACTGTCGTGCTTCTATATTCATGTTTTATACAGTGCCATAAAATAACCCTTTGTCACTACTTTCACTCCTGAATCATCTGTAAACCTCCTTCCCTGTCTCTGAAAACCTTTTCACGAAGTTGGTGGAGAGTGGGAAGGCATTCTTGGATCAGTGCGTAATTAATACCATGTCTGCTCATCAGTTGGCTGAATCACTTTCTTGCAATGAACTATGAGACCGCATCTAAATTATCGAAGAAACTCTTTGGTTCAAATTTTTCTCATTTTTGGTGTTTTTTGTTTCTCTTAAGGTTGTTTTACAATAGTAGCTTGCGGAAGCTGCTGGCAGGACATAACATGTTAGGAAGGCTCCCAGATCGGCTTGAGCGAACACAGGTGGAGGTCCTGGATGTGCAGCACAACCAGCTCCTGGAACTGCCATCTAACCTGCTTTTGAAAGCAGACAGGTAAAATTATAAAGAAATTTGATCTTTTTGACTTGTTTGTGATGATCCTTGCTTTGCATGTTACTTCCTAGTTCAAAGGGTAATCCGAGGTTCCCCTAATTTGAAAGTTGCCAAGCCTTGTGTGGTAAGAACAGATGTCTGCCCAACTCACCAAAACACATTCTTTTTATTCTGGTTTTGTTTCCTTATATGGTTGCTTCTTTTTTCCCACCAAGCTTCTGATTTCTGCTGAAATCTAGCTGTAAAGTTAAGCACATGCTATTTTCTACTACATACACTGAAATGGTTTAGTGGCAGTTTCTTTAAATATATATTTCTTAGGCTTCTTTGATGGAGTGTGAAAGCTTTTTTTTTTTCCCCTTCAGTCAGAGGCTAGAACTTATTTATACCTGTCAAACAAAACAAAATCTGTGCATAAGGCTGTCAGAATAATTCAGTTATTCCCTTGTCCTTGCTTTGTGAATTTTTTTAATGCTTTTCAAATGTTTGTCACTCATTTAGCTGGTGTCACCACTTGATCTGCTTTCTGGATTCTTATTTTTATTCTGCTGTTGCATTAGTATCAGAGTCTTGATAGCTTGTTTGGTTTTTTTTTCTGAATACGAACATATCCTTAGAGTGACTATGATTGAAATACAGGAGGTTGGTAGCATTGTCTGGGGCTGGTGGATGGGCTGGCCCCGCTTGGTGTCAGCATTCCTTGCACCTCTTTGCTTCCACATATAGTCATGGGATTTCTGAGTGCTCAACACATGCATAATTCAACAGACAGTGAGATTGTGTGCTGTGGGGTTTTATTTCTGATCCTCGCTGTGACAAAAGGAATGCATAGCTCCTGGCTTTCTTGAGAGGTGGAGAAGCAAAAGAGGTGGTGATCTCACTGGCAGAGCCTTTCCCAATTTAAGAGTATTGCAAAACCCTTACTTTTATACTGTTGTTAATTCTCTCCTGAGCCTCTGGTTACATTTCCTGGAATTCACTTGGAGATTTAGGTATGTAGTTGAGATGCTTTCTAAATAAACTCTTTAACTGTCCCAAGTTGAAATTTCTATCTGTTAACTTCGAGAGGAAAGAAACCTTTAAGTAAGTTTCAGAGAACTCCTGGCATCTGTGAAAGCAAAGAGAGGAATAATTTTGTAAAATTTCTATTAAAAGCAGGTTGTAGGTCTAGGAGGTAGTGTAGTGCAATTTTGGCAGAAAGAGAACTTGATCTCTTTGTACTGCAGCTCATCAGCTCATCTGTGGATGGGTGGGGGGGGTTTCTTTCTTTTTCTTTTTTTTTGTGATGCCAAAATGAACCATGTTGACTGCTAAAACCAGGATTGAGGATAGATTCCCAGAGGTTACTAGGAGTGTGCTGAGAAGAGCTAGAATTAAAGAATATATTGAATAACAGTGTTAAATGGCTGATTCAGGCTTTTTCCCCTCTGCAGCTTTCAAGTAGTACATGGCACGTGTTTTCAAAGTCTTCTGCAGGTCTTAACAGAGTCATGGGCTGTCACAGGAGATAAACAGAGCTTACCCATTCTGGCAGCTCATCACTAAGGCAGCCTCCCTTGCCTGTGATGATGGTAGAAGCAGTTTGCTTTGTTTTCCCCATTGATCCCTACCCTTTAACTGGTTTAAAGGGTGTGGCTTGTCCATGTCAGTGCTCCTGTGACTGTTGCAAAAGTGAGAACTGTAAAGGAAAACAGCAGTACATACAAGTAGGTTAGTGTACAATGTCAGAGTTTTAAGTCTGGAATTTCCTACAAGAAATGTCTTTCCTTTTATGTTGTTTAGAAATGCTTGCATCTGTCAGCAGCCAAGTGTCAACAGAAATGGGTCTGGACCAAGGAAAGGTGTTCAGGGGATTGTTTTGTTTTAAAAAGATAAAATGCTTCTTTTTTCCAAGCATTCCCTGGGAAGCACAATCTGTACTACCAGACGTGCCAAGAGAACTGGTTCTCCTGACTGGTCTGCCATGGTCTCTACCCAGCGTGTAATATTGGACAAATCACTTTACCTTACAGAACCTTTATCTCTGCATAAAATGACTTAACCTTTTGCAGCCTTGAAAAGATCAGGGCTTGTTTTGGTTTGGTTTTTTGGAAAGGTACTCGGGTCCGTGCAACTGACAGATGATATCTTGTCTGGATATGAAGTGTCATGCTGTGAATTACAAACGCTTTCTCTTTCTAAATCCTGAATATTTGACAAAGTGGGTGTGAAGTGCCTTGGGCAAACTTCAGCGCAAGCACTGGTGGGCTTTGACATCTAGAACATCTGAGGAAAGGAAGGAAATTGATGCACTGGTGCACAAAGAGACAATATCACTTTCACCAAAAAATACCCCCCAAAATACTGAAAAACCTCAGTTCTCTTCAAGGAAGAATCTATGACCATTGATTTTCCCTCTTTAATCCTTCAAAAAACAATGGAAAAGTGTCATTTTCTGCTGAAGACTATAATTGAGGTATTTTGTTGGTCTGCTTTTTAATTAATTTTCTATTTTAAACTGTTACTCAAGGAGAAATTGAGGACTAGCCTATGAAACATTTTTCTGACCGAGACAGAACTTGGTTCTGTTTATTGCACTGAAAGTATGCACATCTTGATCATGTTAGCAAGGGTTTCTCTTGTAGGGTGGGGATTTTCTTGGCAAGATGAGTGCCACAGAGGCAGCCAGATAATCCCTTCATTTCTCATTTCCATATGCTGGAAAAACAGAGAAGTCATGCAAGTGCTTCAGCCCAAACAGTCCTGAACCTTTTTTTCAAGTACCTGCATTCCTGAAGCCTTTCATTTCTATCCACTGCTGCATCTGTTGTGATGCCTTTTGTGCTATCTGATTCTCATACAGACTTTTTACTGCCTTCCTTAAGCAGCTTGCAGCAAACTACATTTTAATGGCGTGGAAAATGTTGTACAAAGTGCTCTCCGGATAAGGCGAGCGAGCATTCAAGAGCTTTAGCTGGGCATGGTACAGAAGCATGGTACAGGGTTAAAAATGGAGGCACAGTGATAAGAAAGGAGAGGGTTTGCCCCTTGCCTAAGCATCCTTTCCAGTTAGAACAATGTTTTCGGTATCAGCCTTTCAAACAGCCATGGGACTAATTAAAGCATTTGTATGGTGAAGATGTGTAGCTGTGATGTGCACAGCTTAAACCTTGGGCTTTGTTTTGCCGTGTCTGGTAGCAGCCAGCTGTGGTGGCTAAGCCAGTGTCAGCTATTCAGAGCCTGTCTAGACTCTGTCTGCATGATTCTTGTTTTCAGCTTTGTTCAGCTGTTCTTACCTCATTTGATTTTCTGTTTGTTTTGAATTTATTTTATTTAATATGTTTAGGGTTTGGTTTTTACTGGAGTTCTGGAAGGTGACACAGTTAATTTGCTCTTGTTTGATATTTGCCATTTCCACCCACTGTGGCTGCTTCTTTGTGATGCAAGTATGCAGTCCTATCCTGGATGCAGGGGAAGTGTGAGGGAGGAAACAAAGTCAAATGAATGCCAAATGCTATTTGGGTGTTTGATGCACATGCTTGTTGCAGAAATGCTTAGCTGCATTTCTCTCTTTTTTGATAGGTTAAGCGTTTGCAAGCAGGTACTTTAGAAACTGGGGAAATTCCAGTTAATAAAACAGTTAAAGATAGGTTAGAAAGTAAGAGCTGAGGAGACAGCAGCAGTTAAGTGGTTTTTTTGGCAGTCCATCAATAGGAACGGGATTCACTTGAATGTTTCCGTCTTTTAATTTACTTTATTTATTTTTTAAAGAAGAAATACCCTCTTTTGCATGGGCTGGTAAAACAGCCTTGATGATTTTTTTCCTCTCTTTTTCCCCTCAGATATGCTTAGCTTACAGGATTCTTCCTTGTGCACCTGCTACCACAATCATAAAATATTTTAGTATTAGGCAATCAGAAATAGAGGGCATGTCTCTGCAGAAGGCACTGAAGAAGAAATTTTGTATTTTGATTGCTCTGTGCTGATGGAGATCTTGGGGCATAGGCCAAACTGGAGATCTTGATTTCTCTGCATATTCGCTTTTTGCAACTGCAGTGTTCTTTCCAACTCTTACCAGTATTTTCCAGCTAAACAGAGTGGGGTTGATTTGCTGCTGCTTCATCAATGAATGCCATTGTCTGTGTTCCTCCTTTTAATGTCAAACATTCCTAAACCTTTTGGAGAACTTAGATTTTTGCAGTGGTGGCTGTGTCTTTGCAGCAAGCCAAGTTTGCCAAGGTACCTCAGAAAATGGTGAGGAATTGAGAGAAGCTGTATTCTCACAATTGCCTGTATTCAGCTTTCGTGTGTGCTAGAGGTAGGCATTGGTGACAAAGGCATTAGTAGGTGAAGTTCAAACCTTTTGCAGTTTTATATAGAAGATTTTCTTCCTCTGCTTTCAGAAGTTCAAACTGGGATCAGAATCTTCTGGGTATAAATAGGGAATGCGTGTGACTGCATATTAGGTCTTTTTAGTTGAATTAAATCCACATCCTTGATTCTAGCCTATTCTTTGGGACAGTCTTTTTTCCTGTTTTGTCTTTTGGAGAAGTTACATCCAGCAAGGGGCTGTACTTTAATACCCCATGAAACCGCAGGTAACTTATTCCAGCCAGAGATTACTGTTTATATTGTTACACCAGAGAGAGTATTCACCTTGTCAAAGCTGAAGAATTCTGACGTCTCCCTGCCAGCGCCTTCATTTCTTTCTTCATCTCCAATGCTCTTTTAGTGCTTATTAATTCATGCTTTCCTGGCTGCATTATGCCCTGGTATGTGCCCAGGCTGCTGAGTTCAGGTCTTTGTAGTGATGCTGTAGTTTTTTTCATGAGCTTGTGGTATAGTGTGTGGGTGGAATTGGAAAGGGAAACAATTAATTTTGGACTGAGCTTTAATACTTCACATTCTGCTTCCATCTGATAAGCAGTATGAGTGGGATATCTTCAACGAACATGAATCAGTTTAAGTCCATGCACAAGAGAGATGGAAACAGTTGTGCCCAAGTAAATTTCCACTCCTCTGGAGGGCTTTTAAAAGCTGTGCCTTCTAAGGTAGCAGCTGGTGCATTGCACAAGGATGAAGAAATAGGGGAGTGGAAATAACCTGGAGGAGGACTTCTGTGTTAAATCAGTGTGAGGGAAAACCTGATGGGCAACTACAGTTTTAGATTTTGCTGGGCTCTTTTGGTTGTTGGGTTTCTGTTTGGTTTTTTTTTTTTTACATAAGATTATAGCACAGAAATGACAAATCTTTGGCAGTAGCAATCTGCTGGTTCGTTCAGTTCTCTGCCGAAAGAATGGTGTCCCTTTTTAATTTTATTTTTCTTTTTAAATCCAGGCAATATCTCGAAAGAATTATCATTTCAGAATGTTTTTGCCATTTTAATGTTGCCGCTTGTCTAAAGAAACATATAAGCAAGCAGCATACTTATTTCCAAAGCTAATTTAATTCTACTTGTGTCATCTACAGACAGGGATGAGTGTGTGACTGTTCTGACCCTGACTGTCAGTTGTTTAAGGTGAGATACCCTGCTACTACAGGGTGCCCGTTCTAGGCTGTTGACAAGACTTTTGCTAGTCACCTAAACTTTTTTCACAACAAGGCACTAAACTTGGTTTTGGAAGGTTAGGATAATGGGGATTTATTTCTGGTGTTGTTATATCACTACCTGGAAGATCTGGAAAAAGATATGGGTGGGGGGAAGGGCACGTGTGTGCAGAGCATCAGCTCTTCTCTCTCCTTTGCCCATTGGGAACTACATGCATCAAAACTTACTTCTGGCAGGAACATCCAGATTCCATTCACTTTTAATGCTAGTGAGGTAACAACTTGTATTCCACCAATGTTAAAAGTTTATTAAAAACAGAATAATGTTTGATTCACTTTTCTTTTAAACTTAAAATAGCTTCAGTATAGTACACGGGATTAATTTCAGCTGTATCAGAGCAATGTACCTTTTCTTAATTGAAGCTTTTATTTGTACTCCGGGCTAGCTGTTCTTGAGAAGACTTCATAGCCATGGGTTATGATGCTCTCTAAATTACCTGTTTGGCTGCTGATACCTGTGAAACACTCCAGGTTATTCTCACGCAACTTGCAAGAACAAAAGTAAGGTACAGATTCTTCTTCAGGGTAGTAGAACATGACCTTTCTTGGGGTATGTTTTGCTGCCACCTCCTCATCCCCATCATTTTCCTGTGAAAACTCACTTTTCCTGGCAGCCTTAAACCTAATTATTACTTAAGCCTTTCCAGACTGAGCTGAAGACGGTCATTTTGTACTATGGGTGGTACAAAAATTACTGTGGCTTTAATGGTAATCAAGCTGCCTTTTTTTTGTGGAGAGGGAAGACGGTCATGCATTTGAGATTGAAGTTGCCAAAGTAGTGACTGTCTGTACTTTAGTAATAGGTGTACTTGGTGTTTAATTAAGTACAGGATCTGTTGATATGGTATGCTTCAGTTTAATAATCCAACCTTGAATAGGCTTAGTGTATTTTTAGTTTGTAGCTAAAGGGTGAAATTGAGCAGCATCTTTTTAGAATAAATAAATAAATTAAAAAGCCCTTTCAGCTGCTTATTCCCTTCTCTGTACTAATCCTTCCTCTCTTCCCTTCCTCCTCTGGATTTTTAGCACCCTTGTGAATAATGAATGAGCCTGAGGATTAAACTCTGTTTTTCTGAAGTGCACTCCTCTGTCTGTGTAAAACAGCTAACCTAGTTTCAGTTCTGTGCAGTGCTGAGAGGTTTTTGCTTCTAATGGAAATAGTGGGGGTTTTTTTAATCCTTTGGCAGTCCACGTGACTCCTGTAGCATGTCTGACCCTTATTTACTGCTGAGCAAGTTTGAACCAGCTGCTAGTCTTGCAAATCCACTTCATTCACTAATAGACCTTAAAGGTCGGTGTGGACTCCTGCATGCATGGGAGCAGCTATCAATATTTTATCACTTTCTCTTTAGATCGATGACAGGAACGCACCTACCTTTTGTGTCCTGATCAGTGGCTTTATAGGCTTCAGAGAGCGCATTTATGAGCCTTGTTTCTTGAATGCAACTTTGCCCATTGCAGCTGCCCCTTCCTGTTAGTTGGTAGGAGCAGAACAGCCTGGTCTGAATGCAGTTGCTGCAGACTGGGAATCACACACTTGCTTCTGTATTGCTCCAAGGCAACCTTTTCTGAAAATGGGAGGAAGGAAGAGAGGTCCCGTTTTTGTTGAAAAGACATGGTCATGCCAGAGTTGGCTACCAAAGGATAACTAGTCTTATTTTTCCATTTCTGTGGAATTGCTGGTGTAAATTCTAGCCCTCAAGATACCTGTAGTACCTCTGTGATCACCAAACTCCCCTAACAAATGTGAATCCTCTGCCCTCAGAACTTTGGTGGCAGGAATGGGCAGTGCCTATACCTCAGCAGGTCTTGTTCCCATCCTGAAAAAAATCCTTTTGTGGGGGAAAGAAAAACTTCATTTCCGTGCTTCTTCAGTCCTTGCTGCTTGTGGTGGTACTGCAGAAAATAATTAAAATGGGCTTCTGCTGCTCTGGGGAATAGTGAAAGGGCACTCAGAAAAGCTACACAGAGATCTGGCTGTCTTGGTGCACACATCAGCAAGCAAGGATATAACTTTTTAAATTTAATTTACTACTAGCACTGTCTCTCTTTAAAATCTAAAAGGCAAATTACTGCTTGGTCTCAGGTTTTGGTTTTTTTGTTGTGATTGGTGCATTTTTATTTATCCAAATATTCAAAGAGTACTTGTTCATATTTTGTAGTTGTTCTCAGGCCTGCAGGTTTAAACAAAATACTGTCTGCACCCTAGACTGTATTTAAAATGCTAAAAAATTGGCTGGCTTTTTTTATCATTGACTTTTTTAGTCACTTGAAAGGCAGTTCTCATGGTTCATTGATTGTGAATACAGAATTCATTTTTATGTGTAATGAATATGGAAATGATGTGGTTTGTTATTGCTGTTACCTGTAGGTACATCTGTAGTAGTGTTGGAAATACTGAGTCTTGATAACAGGATAGAGGCACTTTGACGTACTCATTTTGCTGATGTTCTGTTCTTTCAGATATGGCCAATTAAAAACATGATCAGAAGTTTTGCTCATACAGTGCTAGACTTTTCGTCTTTCAGTCTGTTGTGAACTTGTTGCTTTTGACCTTTGCTTTATGACCTTCTTAAGTTAACTCTTAAAAATAGAGATTTTTATTTATACTTCTAGACAAACCTGCAGGATGTTTCACTGAACTCCGTTATGCAACTTCTCTTTGCAGCCTGAGATTTCTTAATGCCTCTGCCAACAAACTGGAAATGCTTCCTCCAGCCACCCTTTCCGAAGAAACCCATAGCATCTTGCAGGAGTTGTATTTGACCAATAACAACCTCACAGATAAATGTGTACCCTTGTTAACAGGCCACCCACACCTGAAAATCTTGCACATGGCTTACAATCGCCTACAGAGCTTCCCTGCAAGGTAAGTAACTCGTTTCCCTGCCTCTGGCCCACTGGTGGGTGGGCATCGTGAAATATTTTCACAGCGAGAACTAAACTGCAGAGGAATGTGGTGGCATAGGCTGTATTTGGAATGTAGTGGTACTGCAGTGGGTGGCTTCCCCTGCCTGTGCCCTCCTGCACATTGCTGCCCTCTCTTGCAGTACACGGGTAAGTGAGTGCTGCGTGTTAGTTGGTGAGTTTCACGGTGCTTGAAACTCTTTTCAGCTGGACTAATTCAGCATGGTCACTATATGCTTTTGAAAGTCAAGCAAGGTGGTCTTCTGTTTTCCCTGGCTTGGTCACTTTGCTTACACTTGGTGGGTTTCTCCTCGCAAGAGACTTGCGAGCAGAGCGGCCTGGAAATATCCTCTGGAAGTGAACTAAACTCTGCTAGGGAAGAATCCCCTCAACTCCAGCAGATTCTGCCTTGGCAGCAATTTCTGTGCTTTCAGTTCACTCTGTTTTAATCAGAAATCTTTCAAGTGTAAGATGCACTGTAAAGCTGATGGGGTACAACCTTGGAAAAGAGATGCCAATAAATAATGGAAGAGACATCTCTGTCCTTGTGTGATATTCTGAGCAGCTGGGCTTCAGTAGCCAGGAGGAGGGACGGAGATGAATTTAGGGGGAAGGGCTGAGTGGGGTGCTAGGAGAGGGAGGGGGAAATTTGAGAAAGAGAGATGGAGTGAGAAACTAGTGTTGAAAGAAAGTGGAAGAAAGGAGGAAAAAGAGTGAAAGTGACCTGGTGAGCAGGGGGAATATAAGAAAAATAAGTCGTTTGAAATGTAGCATTAGCAAACACTGACAGAAGAAGTACACATTTTGTTCCACAACTGTTAGCATCTGACATGAGGAGAGGTGACAGGCACTGCTGTGAAAAGAATCAAAGACTGCGATTTTGTTCTCTTAAGATAACGAAAACCATTTCTCTTATCACCACCTCAAAATAAAATATACGTCTATTAGAAGAAAAATTCTCAAATTCTTGTTTTCATAGCAAAATGGCCAAGCTGGAAGAGTTGGAGGAAATTGATATTAGTGGGAACAAACTGAAAGCCATTCCAACAACCATCATGAACTGCAGACGTATGCATACTGTAATTGCTCACTCCAACTGCATTGAAGTCTTCCCAGAAGTCATGCAGCTTTCTGAAATAAAGGTATGGAATGAATGTACTTTGGAAGAAGCAAGTGTAATGCAATTTTACCAATTCTATTCTCCCCTCGTGTCTCTCATTGCTACGGGATAGAATATTCTCAGAAACTATGGTGATCTGACAGCTGCTTTCTCCTCTGAAGTCACATGCAAAATACTTGCCCCTGTGCAGCCTATGAGTGGAACAGAAGAGGAGCCTCAAAATCTGATTTTACGCTTACCTTGGTTACACCATATTTTCTCTGGCAGATAAGTGTTAATTGTCTTCCTGTGACAGTCTGTTTTGATACGACTTAAACATTTGGCAAGAGCTATGCGTAATTAACTCTTGCTGCCTTGGCAATTGGCTGATTGTGTATGAATGGACTTTGTTTAGAGCGTATCTTAAAAACCGCTGAAGCTGCAAAATGGGATAGGCCTTGAGGACAGAGATAAATTCCAGGAGCACAGGATTTGAGTATTTAGGTAATCTACTTCCATTTTCCTAATTGCAGTCATATTTTGCACAACGGAGGAAATACCTAATCCATCTCCTGTCTGTGCTTCCAGGAGTAATTCTGTACTTTCCCTGATGCTTCTTTTTAAGGGGTGCATTCTTCGCTTGCCCACACTGATGAACACTACTCCCTACCTTTTGTGAGTCACTTCTCGCCTGGCTGTAGTGCAGAATAGTTTGCTCTGCTGGACAGAGCTGGGAGATGGTTGTCTCCCAGCATACAAATCTTGTGATACAGCAGAAAAATCTCTCCTTCTCTGAGGCTGAGAACTGATTACCTATTCAGGGACTCGAAACAACTTAAGTGTCCTTCTGGCACTCTGGGAAGTCAAAAGGCTAAGTTCCCAGCCTGCTGTGTATGCCTCGGTGTCCGGGGTCATGGAAAGCAGCAGGAGCAATAATTCTGTTGGACAAACGAGTATATGTAAAGATGAGCTTTGTGGTTTCAGCCAGGAAATCTCAAACAAACTCATGGGTATTTGAATACTCCTCCCTCTTTGGAACAATGGCCAGAGGAAGCAGAGGGCCATTTAGAATCAATCAGAAGTTTAAGCCTTTTTTCTTAGAGGAAGAATTGGGGTGGAGTATTGAGGCTCTGCATGGTAAACATTTCTTTAAAAATACGAGGGTGGTGCTAACAAAAAAAAAAAAAAAGATAATGTAAACATGCTGATATGGAACAGTCACCTTTTTCCTTTTGTTTGTGCATCTTGGGGAAAGCTGAATGCTTTATAGAAGTGTCATATTTAAAGTGCTACTCAGCCACATTGAGCAGAAAAATGCTCTTGGAAGAGCTGGCAGTTTCTTCCTGCTAGTTCCCTATGGTTATTTAGTTCTCTTCAGCAGAAGAAAGAGATGTGGATGTCACCAAGGCAGGGATAACATGCGTGGCTTAATCTAAGAGGGCAAAGTGTTCTGTTACTCCATCTTTGTGCAAGGAAAATGCCTGGTCTGTACTCAAGTCTAGCTTTAACTTACATGAGATGCGTTCATATATTTGCCGTATGGGAAGGTGTCTTGTTGGGCATAGGAGTTCTGGCCTTTTGGTGATTTTTCTAGGTCAGGGTTGGTGTTTATCAGTCTGGAGATCAGGCTTGTGCTGCCTGCCTGTATCCATTGCTTTCTCTTACCCGAGCTCCTCCTTAGATAAGGAAGAGCATTCAAAATATACCAAAGTAAGTGCAGAATTTATTGCTTTCACTATGGATTTGGTCACTTGGTGAAATAAGCTTGCTTGTAGCAAAGCACAGAGTCATATAGTCTGATGTCACCTCTGTGATTATATCATATTTGATGATTAATTTAAACTGAAGTGGCATTCAAACACTCTAAACTCCTGGGGAAACTCTTTTACCTGAGGTAATGGTTGTTTTGCTTCTGTATTTAATTAGCTAGAGATGCTGACATACTACATTTTTGGTGTCAGTGTCACTGGGACAGTTAGAAGCAGCAGTTACTGTACTGTCTGGAATGATTTCAGAAGGCAAACTGGTTTAAATTATGATGCTTTTACAATTGCAATAACTCCTGGACTTCCAGACACAAGGTCATCTTAAAGATAGCATTGTCTCTAAGCCTTTTTTACACACTACAGTCAAGGCTACAGAAGTAGTGTGTTATCCTCTATTTTAAAGAGCCCAGTGGAGGCCTCTGAAATATCTTGCACAATACATTTTTTAGGGGTTTTACTGTCTTTTATGGCATGCATTTATACTGTCAGGGTTAGGTTTGCCTGTGCACACTGAAATGTCTTCTGCAAATGGCTGAGCAGCTGGAAGAACACACACCTGAATCAATGCCCCAGCAGACTCTTTCTTGCAGCTGTTGTTTGACTTCAAATGCCTTGCTTTACAAAATAAAAAAGCTAAATAGGTTAATATTGATGTGGCCACCTTTAGCTACAAGTGGAAATAACTCAAGTTGCTTCCAGCCTTGTACACAAGAGTTACTGAGCTGTGAATGCAGTGTAAACCACTGCTCACTATTAAACCCTGCCTTCCAACTGGCCCATCCGGTGCAAAATCCTGCGTGCGGTTGCAGTTGTTGTTCTTCTGGTGCTGCATGGGTGGGGCAAAACCAGCTTGCATTAAAATAACACGTGAAGAAATTGGGATAAGTTAGGAAATCAGCTTTCCTGCCTGCCTGGGGAGTAGAAAGAGGACTAAATTTAACACAGACCTGCAGCAAGTCCCTCTTAGCCTATTCTTCAAAGAGTACAAACAATACCTAAGAAATCCCAACCTGATAAATAAGCCATCTTCACTAGTGCCTGGGGACCAAGGGATCTGCTCTAGAGTGTTGCTATCTTTGGCACATCGGGCATTTAAGGAGAACAGTGAAGTTACTGGTATTTGTGCTTTTCATTCCAGCATGCTCTGCCATCAAGTCTGTAATGGCATTGAGGTGTTGAACACAGCAAGGCCTGCTGACAGCTTCCATAATCTGCAAAGTAATTGCTGGCTTTCTGGAAGCAGCAAGGAATTGTGCAGAGGGAAAAAGCTCGCTGGAGTAACTGCTGCTAAGCTGTCTTACTATTTTGTTTGCGTGACAGATTTAAACTTTGATTTCCTTATCAGGCTTAGATAACGTCAGCAGTTTGTTTTTCATAGATAATAAAGCCTCCATATTAGACAATCTCAGCATTCAAGATTTGGGTCAGAAATTTGTTATTTAATAAAGTGTTCAGAGATTTTTCTTTTCCAAAATTTATTAGGTTATCTTATGTCTTCTTCCAGCTCAGGACCCAATGTCTCTGAAATATACCTACAAAAATGAAAGTGCCTCTCTTGTATTGATGGAAATTACATAATGGTCAAAATGTGCAGCTAGAAAAAGTCTCCCACTGCCCCTTTCAACTCTTTAATAAAAGTTTCTGAAGCCTTTTACTTTTTACAGCTTGAAAGTAGAAAATTGTCTTTCTGAAAGATGTAGATAGTTCTTTTGTCCTCTGTTAAGTACAACCTGCTCTGTCCTCTCAGAATTTTTTTTTTTTTTTTCAGTTTTTGGTGTGTCCTACACTATTTGTCCTCTAATAGGGTTTGGAGAGCTGATTTTGTTCTCAAATGCTCTATTTTTCTCTGTGTATTGACTTCCATCTGGATATGCAGCTTTAAACAACGTTTATTTAGGGATTTTGTCATTCTAGTGCACTTGTTCTAGCTAATTTGTGCTTAGCTGGTGGATAACCTGCAAGTTTCTCTGCTGTTTTGTATCATTTTTTTCTGAAATATTTAAACTTTATTTTTTTCACTCATTTTTTATTGACTTCATATTTAAATACAAATCCAAGATGACACTCATTAAAATCATGTTTAAAACTGCTCCAATATTTTTACCTTTCCCCCTCTGCTCCTCCCCTCCACATACATTAATAACACTGCTTATTTTAATATCCCTCAGTAAATACTGAATTCCTGGGAGCTTGCTCATACTCATACTGGTTTAAGCTGAGGAGGAGGGACTGCTTAGAAGCCCCAACTGTACTTTTCTCCATTTCCTTTGTCTATGAAGAGACTGTTTTCATCAATAACATTTTTTTCTTAAATACTTTGAAAATCCACTGACCATCTTTGTCTCTGTGAAGAGCAGACAAAACTCATAGGTTTTGTAACAAGACGGCACCTGACTAGAGATGGAAATGGAAGGAACATATTTCTAGGTGTCCCAGACATCTGGCAAGATGGCTAAGTGCCATATGAATTTCTTTTGTAAGAACCACTTACTTAAATGAATGGTCTTAAGTCTTGGTGCAGCCTTTATTGTTCACGAAACATGCATTACTACATTTAATGAAAATTTGTATTATCTTGATGACAGCTGAATTTTCTTGCTTGTTTGGCTGCTTTCCTTTTGCAGTGTGTGGACCTAAGCTGCAATGAACTGAGTGAAGTCACATTGCCTGAAAACCTGCCTCCAAAACTGCAAGAGCTGGACCTGACTGGAAATCCCAGATTAGCCCTGGATCACAAAACCCTAGAGCTGCTGAAGTAAGTTACCTTACAGAGTAAGGAAGGGGCAGAACAACCCTGGATGTGAGAAAACCACAATACGCCGAAGTGGTATCTCTTTTAAGGAATATGGTTCCCTGTTGCCAGTGGATGATAAAGTAGCAGATTATGTGGATAGGTCAGAAATTGATGCTTCATTGAATAGGGTGAATTTACCTGCCTCAGTGTAATTGCTTTCAGCTGTAACTCCTGAAGGTGTCTGTTAGTGTGGTGTCACCACTATTGGGCCAGTTTGATCTGCATTTTACTTTGGACAATAGATTCAACTGAGAGACATATTTTTACATCACGATCATACTCTCGCCAGTAGCTTCTTACTATATTTTTTTTTCTCACATTTATCTGCTTGAGTCTGCCATTGTGGTGCTTTTTACCTTGTCATATACTGTTTCTTGTTACCCTTCATCTCTCTCTGCTTCTGTGCTAGAAATTATATATTTTTCATATTTAAGTCTCCTGAAGACTCACATGTCCTGCTCTGTTTCTAGCAAAACTAGTTCCTTTGCTTTGGGACCCTCAGTTTCCTTCCTGTCTACCTTTTTGTTTCCTGTCCTGGTACTTGTGTCATCCATAACCAAAATTCCACAAGTGCCTTGTCCCTTCTGCAGTGTGTTGGGTAGCTGTTGGAGTAAACTGGAGAATCTGTGGACGGTGGTGCTGCCTTGAACTTTTCTTACATTCTGAAGGAAACTGCACCAGGTCAAAGTTTCCTTCTAAGTCTCTTTTATTCTTAAACGTGGAATGGTTTCAAGGACAATTGATTTACTTTTTAGGGGTTGAGCAGTTGCTTCATGTTGTTTGCTTTTAAATGGTTAAGATCATACACTGGAGTAGTAAACCTCATCTGTTGTGCAAGGAAGGGAGACTTACGGTGTGAGTTTGCTTTTTGATTGAATGAGCAGATTTCACAAAATACAAGTGGAAATTTGAGTAATGTTTTCACAGATAAAAACAAGAGTCCGTGTTCTGCAGCAGACAGTGAAAAAGGGGGCATGCCTCTATTTTAAGAGTTGCTTTATTGCATACAAGAAATCTTCCTGAAGAAGCATTGTGTTATATTGCCCTGGTTCATAGGGGAGAAATGATATCTCTTTTACAGGATTAATGAATTGTGTCAAAACTTAGTGAAAGATCAGCTTTTCTTGTGTATAACCCAGCAGACAAGGTGGGCACACATTCTCTTGCCACGTTAGTATTCAGGTATCATGCATTGTGGGATTATTGTACAAATTTAAATCCTAAGTAGTTGAAAAGTAGTGTGGCCCGGTCACATGCCATATTTTCACTGGCATACATGCGGTCCTTAATTCACAGAAAACTTTTCCCTCTTGTATATGAGTTTTGCATGGCTGCTTGTTTTGGGTGTGGGGCTGTGGGGTTATTTTCTTATTTTTTAGTTTAGTTTTATTTTTTTTTACATAAATTATTCTTAAGACCACAGGTCTGTTCTGTTCACTGATATTCATTAGGCACAGGCCTAATGTTTCAAGCCTCCTGAGGGGTTTCTCAGTGTCTGCACTGATATACTACCCTGACTTCTGTGGTGTATTGCTATAATTGACTGGGCCGGGAGGAGGTGCTTCTTTCATTTGATTTTCATGGCAGGCACAAAAATACTTGTGCACTTGGTGCTTTTTATATCTTCCTTCTGCATGTGAAAGGCAGCTCTCCATCTGTGCCCTGGCAGAATTCAAGCAGGTAGTAGGTTAATATATATTCTCAGTGCTGGTGAGAAGAGGAGTCCTGTCATGCATGCTTGCTTTTTCCGTATGTATGGAAATCTTAAAGGAGGCTTGCATCCTTAGGAGAACGTTGCTAAGTGATTTATCAGATGTAAGAATTTTCAGTAGCAATTAAAATGAAAAATAAACCATGCTGTCCAGAAGCCTTAGGCCATATTGCCTGCATAGGATGTCCTGCTGGATGTCATTCCTTTCTCGGCACATGGTCAACTTGTAGCAGTCCCCCTAAGGAGGCTGAAAGCAGTACATTGAAGTAGCTTTTTTTTTTTATCACCACTACTGGGATGCCTTGCGACAACTCTGGGTCCTTGAGCTGCACAGGAACCAGTGGTCAGTCAACCCAGTTAAAAAAAGAAACAAACAGAAACCTCTTTGACCCAAGTTCCTCTACCTTGGAGATAAGTGCCTTGTATGAGAAGTCTGCAAAGAAAGTGTGTTTGCTCATGTGTGTCATGCTTTGCAGGTGCAACAGAATTAAAATCACTGGTACTTAAGAAGAGATCTGGGTTTCCAGTTTGATTTGGGGTTAGATAATCTTCTCTAATGCTTGTGGCAAGATGTTTGCCTCCTATTTGTCACACAGAGGGCTGCAAAACCAAAACTTAAAGCACAAGTGGTTCTAACATTATTTATATCATTTGTTTTCTTTTAAGCTGCCCTCGCTGATGTACATCCTATCTATTAAAGTAAAAAGAAATCAAACTGGATGTGACAGTACTTTAGGTTGTTTGAGGAAGGCTTTGCAATGCTGAAAAGACTGTTTTGTGTGTTCAGGTCAGGTGGGGATTTGGATAGAGGAAAAATGAATGCTCGCAGTGAACAGTTAGACCTTTCTGCCTGTGTCCTTTTATGTTTCATTTGGTTCATGAAAGGTTTGGGTGCCTTTGAAGTGCCTGCAGCATGTGGGGAGCTCGCTTTTCCTGCCTTTGGAAGAGAGCAGTAGGGAGCAAGGGGTAGGTCATCTCTCCCCAGCAAAGCAGGGCTGCAAAGAGAAGAATATAAACAGAGAGGGCTGGGCCCTTTTTAAGTCTTTACTATGCTCCAGGAGATACTTGAAATTCAGGCTAAAGGCTATGTTGGTAGTAAATTGGAGGGTAGAGGATCAAGGGCCTAAGTGAAAATTGGCCTGCTCAGTTGGGGAAGGCAGAAGGGCTGTGCCTGCTGCCAGGACTGCAGGCTGGCTCTTGCAGGTTGGTGCAGGACCAGGATGGAGCTGGTTTCTGTTTTGTGGGTGTTTTCATGAAAGGTTGTTATTTCCATTTAGGGGATGCTGTGGGTCATACAGGAGATTTCATTGAATACCATGAAGAGAGCACAGAGACTTGTTAAAATGGGTGGGAGAGATGTAGAAATTTTAAAAGTCACTTCCCTGTACTGGCTTTCATCAAAGCAGTGACAAATTTGCTTGATGTTCCTACAGGGCCAGGTTTGAAACAAATAGCTCAGGGGTGAAGGCAGGGAAAGATAAGCCAGCTAAGCAAAACAGTACAGCTGACACCCTCATAAAGGCTAGGTTACTGTTTGTTGTATACAGGCACATAAAGGTAACCGCTTTGAATGTCCTGTTTCATTTTCTTCTATTAAATGTTTTGCTAAGAACTGGGAGAGTAATAAAGGTCTTCTCTTCACATTGTAAGTTGGATCATGTCAGCAAGTCGATCCATTGCATCTCTCCCCTTTCCTTGCTCCTTGCAGCAATATCCGGTGCTTCAAGATCGACCAGCCCTCGGCCGGCGACGCTTCGGGAGCACCGGCGGTGTGGAGTCACGGTTACACGGAAGCGTCCGGCGTTAAGAACAGGTACGGCCCGGCGCACGTGGTGTTGTACGAGCACCCCAGCAGCAGAGCGCCTCTGTGCCAAGACAAAGAAATCCTTTCTTCACTGGAAGTTTTGGGGCTTGCAGAGGCTGAGGCCAAGCCACGTCTCTACATTTGTACACTGAGCTCTCCTACTTGGCTCTCCACTTGGGCCTTTGTTAGGGAAGTTGCTAAGATACAAGTGTAGCTGACACGTTTGGCCTGTGCAAGACTCTGGTACTTGCAAAAGATCTGAGTGTTTAAAAGCATTTTCCTCTTTGCAAAGGTTCTTTATCTTCAACCAAAGGATGTTTACCAAGCAAATCAGAGATACTAAAGGAAGAGGCAGAATGGCCAAAACTCTGAATATTCATAGTGTGCAGCGCTCCTGTGACTAAGGCAGCACTTGACAAATAATGTACCAAGAGTCTGCTAGTCTCTGTGTTGCTGGCAGTGTGATGAATCTTTCTTTGTTCCTCAAATACCTTTTTAGAAATCTTCTGCTACCTAGGTTTCCATAGCAAGTGCCAGCAAGCATTTACTAACTGTTAACTGATTGAACACACAACTTGGTTGTCAGCATGCTGGATCCCAAGGATGGCTTTTGGAGCAGCAAGTGGAGTTTAAATTGCTGTTGTTTCAGAGATACTTTCCCCCTTATTTCTACAAATAAGGGACTTGTTCACATGCTGAAAAGGAGGAAGAGTCCTTAGGCCTTGACTTGTTCTTCCAGTATAGTTCTCTCCACATCTTAGCACTGTTGATTGCCCTGACTCGTCTCCGCAGCTCAGAAAGCAGTTCTGAAGTACCTGTGAGCAGAGGTGGTTAAAGCTAGCACTCACACCAGGCTGCCTCTCTCTGGTCAATATGACAAGTAGAGAAACTAATAGTGGGATAAAACCCCTGATGTTTTTCTGCTTTGTTTTTTCACTAGACTGTGTGTGGCAGCACTTTCAGCCAACAACTTCTGTGACAACCGGGAGGCCCTTTATGGTGTGTTTGATGGGGACCGCAACGTGGAGGTGCCGTATTTGCTGCAGTGCACGATGAGTGACATCCTAGCAGAAGAGCTGCAGAAAACAAAGAATGAGGAGGAATACATGATCAACACTTTCATCGTTATGCAGAGGTGAGTCTTGGTTCTGAAGCCCTTTTTACCTTGTCTGTGCTCACTGTGCAGTTTTTTTGCTTTCAGGTCAGGCACCTGCTCTTGAAAGAAGTGTGTGAGGGGGAACGTAAGCCTTGTTAACTGGCTACAAGGTTTCCTTTTATTGCTTGTTTTGTGACTATTGCCCGGTTCCTTTCAGGTCTGGGGAGAAAAACACCAAGAGCTCTCCAACTAAAGGAGAAAAACCCCAACCCCACTGCAAAGTTACTAAATACTCATTACTAAGTGGTGGGTGGTGTTTTATTCTTTTTTAGTATATTCTCAAAGTCTTAAGATCCACAACTGGCCATAACCAAGTATGGTATGAATGTTTGATTGATTATCTTTTTAAATTTCCTTGCTACTACTGCCTACAAAGCCTGAACTCATCCTTTCTGTTTCTTTCAGTTCAGGTTATTTAAGGCTACACAAATATTTAAAACACGTAGTCTGACTTCTTAGACATCCCTTTGGCCTTAGAATATTATTTGAGCAGGACCCATCCAGAGAGATTGTGATAGAATAGCTGTGAGTGGAATAGTAGTTCTGTGTGGTGGTTTGGAAACTGTGCGTGCTGTTCTTGACAGAAGAAGAAATTGTGCCTAGGGAGACACTGAGTGAAGGAGGAGTATGAAGGGAACTGAACAAAGGAGAACGAAGAGGTCAGGGAAACAAAGGAGAAAGCAAATAAGAAGCTTAGAGACTGAGTAAATGGATCAGATTAAAGGTAGCATTGCTTATCATTGAATTGCTGCACCCTTGGAAAATTACTGAAGTTGTATTGGGAAAGATAGGGAAGCAGTAGGGTGGCATTGAATCTTACAAACACAAGAGAGAAGACATTTCCTTCCCGTAATTGCTTATAATAGTGCCTCAGACTGTTAACTGAGAAGGTGGTTGCTATATAATTAAAATATTCAAAAATAATAACAAATTTGAGTACTGAAAGTACTTATTAAGTGGTTTTGTTTGCTGCTAATGCAATTTAAGAGGAATGTGGCATTCCTACAAAAAGCTGCTTTTTTTTGGTCTCAAATCAAAATAAGCTAACCACTTCTGTGGAGAACCAGAAATAGTATTCATTCCAGTTCCATGTAACCATTCACTGATGGCTACGGATGATATGCAGCACTCCTAAAGCATATTCGTAAAAAATAACTAAAAAAGCACATTGAAGCTTGGTTGCAACCACATTGAAGCTTGGTTGCAAATTTAGTTCTGCATTCTCTCCCTGGGATTTTGAAGCAAAAAGTTCTTACTAGCTATACCTAGCCTTAATATAAATATTAGTAATTAGTTTTCTAGTTACTATAGGATAAGATCCCAATAAACAAGCTACTGGGAAGGATGGATGTTTTTTCACAATCTAGTATTGAAATTAATTTACACTGTAATGGCAGGATTCTGAAAACTTCAATTTTATCCATAGATTTTTTTTTTTTTCACTGTGACTCCTGCTGAAAAAGCAGGCTTAAACATTTCAAAGAACATATTTAACAGGTTAGTACCTGACTGCATGAATGAAAAATGTACCTTCTTACAGTGGAATTCACAGCCACTTTGATTTTTTTTGGTCCTAATTTGATACTTCTAATAGCATTATCGTGAAGTATCACAAAACCATGAACCTCTGCCTTCTGTTTTTGTTCAAAAGTAGAGTTTTTTACAGTCAGAATTATTATTTTTATAATAAAATTCATAGCTTCAGAAGCCAAAGCTCGATCTCACCTTTAAAACAAACATTTATAAGATGTAAACAAGAAGAAACAACTGTGCAAGTTCTAAAAGTGCAGATTTTTTTTTTCTAAAATTGAGCAGATTTGAGTACTTGCATGTGTGAAAATAACACACTGCCTGAGAGTTGCACGTGAGCTCTCTGCAGTGCTGCTGCTGTAGTGTCACAGTGTTCAGTGGAGACTTTTGTTTCCGTCCCAGTGCTCCAGTAGAGTCAGTGTCCTGAATGTCCAATCGTGGTTGTGGAACAGCGGCTGTTTCTCTGTAGTACCCCTAACACTTGTTTTCCAGTTAAAGAACAATCACTGTTCTGTTTAAATTCCAGGAAACTTGGAACAGCTGGACAGAAACTTGGAGGCTCTGCTGTCCTTTGCCATATAAAACATGATCCCATGGACCCTGGTGGATGCTTCACGCTGACCTCAGCAAATGTGGGGAAGTGCCAAACTGTTCTCTGCCGGAATGGGAAACCTCTGCCTTTGTCCAGGTGTTACATGATGAGTTGTGAAGAAGAGCTGAAGAGGATTAAACAGCATAAGGCCATTATCACAGAGGTTAGAGAACAGCTGGGGACTGTTGCAGCTGCTTTGAAGAGCATTTACACAGCAGTGCATGAAATTACATGTTGATACCAATAACCTCTAGGTAGTAGTGTTCATGGGATGGTTTCCTGAGTTGCACTTTTGCTTTCAAGGTGATTCATACCATGCAGTCAGATTGCTTTTCCATCCTATTGCTATGCTGGATTTTGATTAGTTTTCAAGAGTGAGCAGCTGTGAGCATGTTGCATTGAAACAGGAAAGCAGTTACCTTCCTTCTGATGGGAGAGGAATCACTGTGTTGGAGCTGTCATGAAAAACCTTACCAATTAAAAAGGATGAGAGGGCAGAGCACTTGGAGCAATGCCATCCTTCCCTTAGGAGACTCCTTGCTCCTGGCAGGCTGACCTTGCTGTCTGAGCTATGTTCTCAGAACGGCCCTTTGACAGGCTGCTCTTGAAGAGAGCGCTTGTCCAAAAGGAAAACTCACCCTGTGCTCAGCTGAACCATGAGAGAGGAGAAAACTATTTGTTCCCTTCTTAGAAGCTTGAAGCCACTGCTGTCAGTTTTGCTTTGCCTTGCGTGACACATGCAGAGGAATAGATAAATATCGAATCCTCCTAGCGGTGGGGGAAAGGGCAGAAAACTCGCTGCTGTGTGCCTGAGAGCTGGGCGGGGGGATGTGTGTGTAAGGGCATGTGTGTGTGGAGTAAGTCATGTGCCTATTGATCTTGCCAGGGAAAGGTGACGACTGGGATCTCAAACGTGACAAGCTGAGAGTCACTCCAGCATAGTGTGCATCACAGAGGCATGCTCAGTCTGTTGCTCCATAGAGGAAAAGGGAAATTTCTGTGCTGAATCCTAAGATGACTCACTGATTGCATGCACACTGATGGCTTATCACTGCTGTCAGCCTTCTAATGGGGAAGTTAACAAGCTGATGTGTTTGGTTTTTTTTTTTCTTCTGAGGGATTTTAAAGAGGAAGCTTTTTTAGTCTTGGTTCACTTTTCTGTGGTTATCTGCTTTATAATAAGCCCTACAGTTATTAGCTGGACCCAAAGAGTGTAAATCCTCACCTTTGCTGTTCTTCTTGAATACACAGTTAGCAGGGTTCAGCTATCCCCAGCAAGCTGACAGATAGCCAGGCTTGTTGTTTCAGACACTTGCTCTGCTTATTCTGGCAGCTTGGATTCTAACCAGGACAGGATTCTGAGAATTGGACGTGCATGGGATTTTTTTCTCAAAATCCATTTTTACTGATGTTATCCCTTCAGATACTACTCCTCCTCCCTTTGAAATGTCATGTCTAAGTGAAAATGTAGTAAGTAATTGGGGCATGTAAAACATTTCACTACAACTCAGCTGACTAAGAAATGCAGACTTGCTCTCTGCTACATTTGTCTTGCATGCTTCATTTAAAGTATTTTTTTTTAATGAACTTTTGTTTCTGAAGTGATGAGCCCAGATGAAACCTACAATTGTTACAGCTGCAAGAGAAGACTCATAGCTGAATGACCTGCCCCTATATCAAATGTGTGTTGCTTTGCTCTGTCTAAAGCCAGATATCGTGGGTGGAGGAAGGATAAGTCTGACTCACTGGTAAAACATTTGTCCAGTTGGCTCTTGCAGCTGCAGGAGCAGAATAGATGGCTCTTTGTTGCAGCCTTCTGCTTTGTTGATCTGTGCATAGGTGATGCTGATGACAAATCAGTCAGATGTAGGAGGCGCAGCATGGGATGGCAAACCAGCCTTTGTTGTGCTCTTAAGCCCAGCTCTGTCACCTCCTTGCAAGTCACTTTGCTTGCCTGTCTCCTTGTCTGTGAATAGCAGTGTTGGGGGTACTGCAAAACCAGACGTCAAGAAAATGCAAGGAGATGCAGGTATTGTGTATCTGTGTCTGTCTTGTTGCCAATTTCTTGTCCTTTCTAATTTCAGGATGGCAAAGTGAATGGTGTGACAGATTCAACAAGAATCTTGGGGTACACCTTCCTTCACCCAAGTGTTGTGCCGCGTCCTCACGTCCAGTCCATCACCTTAACTCCACAAGATGAGTTCTTCATTCTGGGGAGCAAGGGGCTGTGGGACAGCCTGTCGATGGAAGAAGCAGTGGAGGCCATCAGAAACGTGCCTGACGCGCTGGCAGCCGCGAAGAAGCTTTGCACTTTGGCCCAGAGTTACGGCTGCAATGACAGCATCAGCGCTGTCGTAGTTCAGCTCAATGTGACGGAGGACAGCTTCTGCTGCTGTGAACTCAATGGGGTCCCGCCCCCCAGCCCAGGCATCTTCCCCCAGTCCGTCAATGTGGTCATCAAGGACAGGCCAACAGATGCGCTTGGGATGCCGTCTTCGAGCAGTGGCATGGCTTCGGAAATCAGCAGCGAGATCTCCACCTCGGAAATGAGCAGTGAGGTGGGGTCCACAGCCTCGGACGAGCCTCCCCAGGTGGCCATGAACGAGAGCAGCCCGGCGTACCCGGGGGAGCAGCGCTGCATGCTGCACCCCGTCTGCCTGTCCAACTCCTTCCAGCGGCAGCTCTCCAGCGCAACCTTCTCCAGCGCCTTCTCCGACAACGGCCTTGACAGCGACGACGAGGAGCCGATCGAGGGGGTCTTCACCAACGGCAGCCGCGTGGAAGTGGAGGTGGACATCCACTGCAGCCGAGCAAAGGAGAAGCAGCTTCTCCAGGTGCCGGTGGAAGCCAGTGACGAAGGTATCGTCATCAGTGCCAATGAAGATGAGCCCGGCCTTCCCAGGAAAGCCGAATATTCTGCCACGGGCACAATAGGGCGCCGGCGGGGCAATGGCTCGGTGGCACCACACGAGTGGAGCCATAACTTAATTGAAGTTGCAACAGATGCACCACTCAGAAAAACTGGGGGCTACTTTGCTGCTCCAGCACAACCTGATCCCGATGACCAGTTCATCATCCCACCAGAGCTTGAAGAAGAAGTCAAGGAAATTATGAAGCAGCACCAGGAACAACAGCAGCAGCAGCAACAGCAGCAGCAGCAGCAGAGGCAGTATCCGATGGACCACCTGGCAGACTATTACGACACACCACTATGACCCACTCTATTCACTGCTCAGAAATAAACTAACAAATAAGGAGGCTTGACTGTGAGACCCAGTGGGCTTGCATTACAGCAGGGGTTTTCCTTATCCTTTTCCTTTATATACTTCCTTTTCCTTATCCTACCACTACAGATAACTGCAGCTTTTCAGTTTGTTAGGTTTAATATTCATTGACTTTCTTCTAGGGACGCTTGACTGGTAAAGTTTAAAATAGTTAACCTTCCCTTAACATATCAAGTGTAAAAACAGGAAAACAAAACAAAACAACAAAAAAAAAAAGGTTTAATATATTGCTGAGAAACAGATGATGATGTAATATTTTTTAAAATGGCTTGTTTGTTTTGTTTGAAAAGCAGGGCAGTAGCCAGTGCTAAATGATTTAAGTAATATTGTAATACTGTATTTCTTTGAGAGAAAAGGCTTTTTTTGGTCTTGAAAATGATAGACATTTGTAGAATATGGAGACTAACTCCTAGGAGTTGCTTTACTCTTTCAGGTGACTTAAGTCACTGAGATTCACTAATTTTCTCTGAGAGAACAGTTGATTGGGAAATTCCTGTAAATAGCTCAGTGTTGTATAGTGATGCTTACATGTTTTGTAGCCTTGGCATTAAGGACACAACGTGAAAAACTGACCTTTTTTCTTAAGCGACTCTTTGGGCCATGGTCATTAAGCGTAAAGGACTATGTGGCTGTGTACAAGTTAGCTAGAGCCCAGGTGGTGTAGACTGTTTAAAGAAACCCACTTTTTCCTCCGGTCTCTTTCTTTCCTTACTTTTACAGACACGTTTTGTTTGTGTTCCTTACTGCTGCCACAACCAGCATGATTGTATAGAGCTCATTTGCTGTAGAACATTTACATACCAAGAGTTATATTAAAGCCGAATGCACAAATGAACATGTCATAATTTTTGTTATAATAAATATGAAATTTACACCTGATGTCTGCTTTTATGTCTGACTAGCTGAGCAGCAGCTCTCAAACAGTAGCTTGCTATGGTTCCTCAGCATGCTGCTCAGTTAAAACAAGAAGTGCTGAAACTTCCTCAGCTCAGTCACATTTTTATACCAACTGCAGAAGCTCATGTGTACTATCAGAATTTAAAGGTTGTGCAAAGTGGCCTTTAGAAGATACAAAACAACTCTGGGAGGAATTGACCTGTTTCTTTTTTCCCTTCTCAGTACTAGTCCAGCACTATTGATTTGCCCTTTGCCACAGTATTGATAATGCCAGAAGACTGAAGAGAGGCAGTGCTCTGGCTCTATCCCACTGGGACTGAGTGACTGAAGATAGAAATGAAGGGATAAGAAAAGGTAGAAGGAAAACACTGGATACTGAGAGAAGAGAGAAAATATAAGGAAAGGAGAAGGTGAAATAGTGAATTCAAAACTACCTACGCAAACTCAGATTTGCGCCAGTGTGCTGAACAAAGATGAGTTCGAGGGCAGTTAGACTTTGGGAGCAAAAGGACATCTTTTTGTGATTCCTGTGGGAAAGAAGCAATGTCCTTTTTCAGTATTGCCTCCAAGCAACTGTTCCATTTTACTTCTCACTCTTTAAAAAGCTGAATTAGTATGCAATCATGACAGTGTCTGCTCTTGCTTGACATTTGGTCTGTGTTTAGGGAGAGGACTGTGGTGACAGGCTGTTGTCCTTATTCTGTTCTAGGGTGAAATAGCCAAGTTAGAACAAAATTGTTGTCAACAAGAGATTTTTAGTTCCTTTTCCTTATTAACAATAACAACAGAGGAGCAAACATTAAAATACCTGGTTTTGTAAATGTTTATAGCACTGTCTACTCTAGATGTAGAATATTGTACTTCATTGTAATTTGAGCTTCACAATATCTCTTTCTTAAAGAAAACTCCTTAAGTAATGTATTTAACCAAAAAAAAGTTTATTGGTTAGTAACTCTTAGGTGTTCTTTGGTAAACAGTTTGTATATTTCAAATTTTGCTGAATTGATTCATTTTCCTTGGTGTCCTTGGAAAATTATCTTTTTTTTTTTTTTCTTCTGTTTGGATGCTGCTTGAGGCTGAAGGTGATAGCTAGCAAGGACACTACCTTTCTTTCCCTACAGCCGGTGGAGGAGTGACCTTGGTGCCTCTGTGGTCTCTGTGATAAGGTGTCTCTGGTGTGCTGTGCCGTGTGGTGCTCCAGAGAGAGGAGCAGAGGGCAGAGTAGGGTGGAAGGGGAATCGTTTCACATGAGCTAAACTTTGTCTCAGTGCTGACAACTGACACTCCCCTTCTCTCATGTGAGTAAAGTATAGGCACATAGGCTTTGTAAAACTTTCCCTGCCTTGCATTTGAAGGACTGACTCCCAAGGAATTGCCAGCAGCATTCGCTGCTTACAGGCAACACTGCTGTTTCCCTCCTTATGCCCTTCCCTTGAAGCATAGGTGGTCAAAAGTGAGCGCCCCTTTCATTCTGCCGCTTCTAGAGTGGTGCCTTCTGTGAAGTTAACTACAGCACTCTGGAGTCAGGGCTTCTGTGGCAGCGAAGTGACAGGATTTCGGCAGAGGAACTGTAACTTCGGATTTTTGCTCTGCTTTGAAGAGGATGGCTGGGATACTAGCCTGTCTCAACAAGTCATAATGGGAAGAATTGATGCATTCATAGGGGCAACTTCATCCCTCTACTGGGCTTTGTGTAACATGTTGGACTAGATGAGTAGGTTGGATGGCTTGGAGCATCTTTGGAAAGCTTAGCATTCATTTTTAAACAGGGGCAAAGGGTATTTTGTTCTGGCTTTAAACTGGGACATGGAAGACAAAGTACAGTTTTTGCAACTCAGGATTTTTTCTGGACGTTGCTGTCCTCTGTCACAAAAGGGGGTTAGTATGTTCCTGTCTCAGGAGGGCTGAATCTAATGTCATTGATTGCATCCACGTGCACTAATATTGTACATTATTTTAGGATTATATTCACAGTGTATTTTGCACAATTTTAACCTACTGGGAACTATCTGACTCAGAGATGTGAATTTGTTTGCAGAACTTGATAGCGGTAGCAGGGGCGAAGGTTGGGGGCTAAAAAGAGAAGGCGTCTTTCAGCTGAGAAAAAGGTAGAACCTTTATAATCAAACCTTGCATGTCCTTTGAAAATTGCTGATGTATCTGAGACAAGCAGAAAGGCATGAATAAGAGGAGGTAGATGGCTGATGGCAGAGAAATGAACATATTTACATTATTTCCTGGAAGGTAAGTTTAAATAGGAAGCGATGGTGGTATTGAGAAGTAACTGAGTGGCTTCTGTTCTTGTAAATGCAAGCCTTTTGTTAAAAGCCATAAAAGCTTTTTTCTTGCTTTCTGCCCACAGTGCTCTAATGCAATGTATTTGTTTGTGCCTGAATAACCTGTTGGCATCCTGCTTGTGCATTCAGCGTGTGGCACCACCGTCTTCTTGATGGTAGCCAGTGCCGTGGTGGCATCGCCTTCCTCTAGCTTCCTGGCCTTGGAGCGTGCGGGCTGTGTCCTTGTGGGTTGTCTCCCTCTCTGTTAGAGAATGTGCTGCTACTGTAGTGCCCCGTAAGTTTTGCTCTAAGTAGTCTCTTCGTAGCAAGCTCAGCTTCATCCCCAGCCCTCGCGTTTACAGCTCATACACGTAACGTTCTAGCAACCTGTTTACAGCTCATACACGGAATTTTTTAGCAAATTGTACATGTTTATTTTTTAAGCATAACTTTGCTACTTTGGAAGTGTGTTTGTGTGGGGCTTGGGTGTTAATGGTGTCACACTTGGCTCTCTGCATCTCTGCACTAATCATGGTTGGTGTCTTTTGGGTGCAGCCTTGCAGGTCTGGCCTTTGCAGATGTGCACTTGAGTGGGTTGGTTGGGATAACCCAATGAAGGGTTTACTGGTCTGGGATGCAGAAGGGCTTGAATCACTTCAAGCAGAGCAGTAGGGTTCAAAAGAGGGAACAGAACAGTAACTTCAGCCTGACTGCCCTGGGCACTGCCTGCCATCAATGAAGATATGGGCTTTTCCTAAGGGGAGAAGGCACTCAGGCCTACCCGTTTTCAGCAGTGCCGTAGGGTCAGAGCTTTGGCCGCAGCAGGAGCTACATGGCCAGAACGTGGTAAAAATATCTTCTGGGCTTAGCTGGAACCAGGACCTCTCTGTGTCTGTTAAATGACTCTACATTTACTTTTTTCTGTTAACCTGCTTTACTGCCCTGCTTTGTTAGTTCGATTGACTCACTTCAGGGCTAACTTCCTGCACTATTGTTGGATTAATTGATTTGTTTCTTACAGATTTAGTTGTTGCCTGCATGCTTGCAGTGAGGATTTCGTGGAGTGCTGCATGAACCAATCTGTTTCTCTTGATTCCTTGCATTTTGCTGTGTCCTACACTGGTGGTGTAAGTGTTCAAATGCCCTGCCTAACGAGACTGCTGCTTCTACGGAAAGATGAAAGTTGAAATTCATCTGCTGTCTGAGAACAAGTAACTCTTTGCAGCCATTTCAATCAAAAGGAGGAGGTGGAAAACCCCCAAATGTTAAACAGATTAACATCAGCCTGAGGGCAGAATCAGTATACCATTTATCTAGGACATCAGCAGGGAAAAAGTTCCTTGTTTGCTCCAAGTCCCTGGTTTAAATGACTGGTCCCTGCTTTTATCCAGACTTCTTTATTTGTATTTCCATTCCTGTTGAGGTCAACAGTTCACCTCTTAGATCATCCTTTCTCAGGCTGACAAGTTTGGATTCACCTGCGGTTGACTTGGATACCTCGTCCTACGTTTTATCTCGTGCCATGAGCTAAGCTTGCCCTCCAGGTTGTGACTGAGGCAGGATCTGAACGAGGCAGACACTATCTCATCTTCTTCCATATTTTCTTAATACTGTAAACTGAAGGGAGGCTCTTAGTCTGCAAGAGCTTGTCAGGAGCACCACGGCACGAGGAAGCTGGGAGAGGCAGGACTGGTCTGCTCCCTGGCAGGGAGACCCAGGTCTAGGTGAACCCCTGAGGGTTTCTGCTGCAGGAGAATCAGGGTGCCTGGTTTTACAATCAGAGGGCATGGGTTTCTGCACTTCAGGCTTTGGGGGAGAGGATGAAGTATGCAGTTCCAAGGCTAGGAAGTAGTTCCTGCTAGTGCATGAGGTTCAGCTGGCTCTTCCTGCCCTATTCCCTGTTCCTGTTAGGGTCTCAACTCCAGTGTCCTGCTGCTAATCACAGCCTCTGACGTCTGTTCGTTGTTTTTGTTTGAGTTTGTTCTTCTGTCTCTCATTAAAACCTAAGGAAACAGACAGAAAAGGAATCTTTTACCAATAGTTCTCTGGAATTGCCTTTGCGAGTCTGTGTTTTAGGTGACTTTGGGACATCCCAGGGGCCATCAGTGGGCAGGGATGGGGCTGTGGAAGCCTTTGGAGGTGGTGGTGCCAGCAGCCCTGTGTTGAGAGCCTGGGCACCAGACACAGTGCTCTGAGCACAGCAGGCTCTTCTCCCCTCATCAGATTCAGCACAGCTGCACCAAGAGAAATAGATGTATTTTAACTGTAAAGTTGTCAGTATTGACTTGTGGAACAGATGGGATTGTTTTGCTAATTGCATGTATGCTGTTGAATGCTTTAAGGAAAATTGGGCTGCAGAACTGTGAAGGGAGACTGGTCTAGCAGAGGGTATGTATGCAGAAGTATGTGGCTTGGTGACTTGTGGATAAGATGCTTTTGCATTGTAATTCCTCTTAAGGAGAGAGACACCAACATTTTGTGGGGTGAAAAAAAATCTTGTAGTAGGTGCAGCACTTGCAGTTAGTACTTACCTTGGTCCTGAGATTACAGAATATGTAGTGACTTCTTGTGCACAGGATAGTGCATAGAATACATAGTGAAGCACTCTGCTCAAATGTATTCAAAATCGGGTGGCAAGGCAGAGCAAAAACTGCTGTGTCTTTTAGAAGTGATCAAAGCTGTCCTCCCAAAAGCAAGCTTTGGCAAGTCACCGGTGGTAATTTCATTTAACAAGGGGTAGATTTTTCTGTTCTCTCATTTCTGTTGGGCAAAATTTGACCACAGGGCTATTCAGAAGCAACACAGGTATCAGCAGTCTTTCCCTGGCATTCTTGGAATGCCTTGAGATGAGAACATGGAAAGTATGTCCCCAGTCCATCCTGCACCCTGTCAGAAATAGGGATGTGTAGGAAGGGGGATCCATGGCAAGTGACCTTCCCTGCTCCCAGTGGTCTGTGGCTTGCACTTGTTTGAACCAGAAGCGATCTCCTTGTGAAAATGACCAGAGATGGCTTTCAGACCTCCTGGGTTTTTTCTGACGAGGAACTGAGCGTTTGTGTTTGGGCTGGGAAAAGGCGTATTCCTGCTGACCCTATTGATTGCGAGCTGCAAGGGCTCCCCCTCGTGTTACCGCGGGACAGGACCGGCGTTGCTGCCTCTTCCTCCCTGGGGGCTGCCGGTGGAACGCGTTCATCCCGCACCCTTGTGCACCCACCGCATCGTGCGAGCCATGCAGGAGCACCAGAGGACTGGAGGAGCCTTCCTTCAGCCGAACGAGGGAGCCGGGAAGGCAGCTACACTGACGTAGCAGGAGTCTGCTTTGCATGGACCGAGGGCTTTCGTGCACACTGAAGCTTCCCGAGTGTTAGAAGCATTTGCTCCGAGTCCAGACAAGGACGTGAGGGCTGAGGGAGCCAGGGAAGCCAGACCTGCTCCTGCTCAGGGACCACCTGCAGTGCTGCCGGGTAAAATAGGGTCTTAGCAAGCGCTCAAGTAGTCTTAGCAAATGGGCAATGAGTTCTTGATCCCAGCATGCTTTATTTGTTTGGACACTGCCAAATCTTCACTGTCAGAGCTGATCCACAGTAATGTAAACATCTGAATCTCCTGTAAGTTCCACAGGTGCTGGAGCATGTCCAGAGAAGGGCAGTGGAGCTGGTCTGGAGGGTCTGGAGCACAAGTCTGATGAGGGGCAGCTGAGGGAGCTGGGGTTGTTTAGCCTGGAGGAAAGGAGGCTCAGGGTAAACCTTTTCACTCTCTACAGTTGCCTGAAAGGAGGCTGTAGCCACGTGGGGATCAGTCTCTTCTCCCAGGTAACAAGAGTGGGGGTAGTGGCCTCAAGTTGCACCAAGGGAGGTTGAGACTGGATGTCAGGAAAAATTCCTTCACTGAAAGGGTATTCAGGCATTGGAACAGGCTGCTCCAGGGAAGTGGTGGAGCACTTCATCCCTGGAAGTGTTCAAAAGATGTGACTGTGGCACTTGACATGGTTTAGTGGGGAATACAGCGGTGCTGGGTTAATGGCTGGACTTGGTGATCTTAGAGGTCTTTCCAACCTTAATGGCTCTATGACAGGGCCATCTTATTGGGGAATTAATTTTGCTCTGGAGCAAGGAAAACACCGTGTGCACCTATCTCCTGAGCCTTTCTGCATCCTTCTGAAAAGCTAACTACCTGTAAAACACACGCAGGCATTTCCCTCACTTGAGCCCTTCAGCAGGGCCTGAGAGTTTTGGGGCGTCCAGTAGCAGGTGCAGGTCTGTGTGCGAAAGGCATCACTGGAAATCAATAGATCATTTCTAGTAATGAAGGGCATCCTGTGACTTGCCCGTTTTGCACTGTCACACGCCAAAACCAATTACATCAAATGCCTTGACAACTGGTGGACCTTGTGAGGAGTCTCATGTTTTATTTATGGTGGGTAATGCTGAGCATCTGTGACAGTTTTTATGCTGTGCTGGCATTAAGCTACTGCAATGCACAGAGCACCACCTTTTCTGGGAGATGGATGATTTGAAAGAGATGAATAACAACGAATGTCACAGCTGTCATAAACAATGCACTCATGGTGCCCTTCAATAACTTACCTGAGTCTTCAAAAACAAAAGGAGACATCCAAGTTCTGCAAATGCAATTGAGAGATCTGAGTTACTGATGGTTTGATGTCTATCTATAGCTTTGCTTAACTCTGCAGTGAATGTAAGTTGTGGTGGAAAACTACCAGAAAAGTAACTTTAAGGTAAGTCTATACTAGGAGTAAAATATATGGATCATGAAAGTGGTGATCTATTTAGACTGTTCTTTAGTACTCCAATCCCTGTATGTATTCTCATCAATTTAAAGCAGTTTCCCATGTAAACTGAGATCCTGGCTTTTCTTAATGCTAAGCCTTGAATTCAGTTTCTGCTGTTGCACAACCAGTTTGTATCCCTAGTTGTTTCTGCACTGGATACACTCAAATACTTCTGGAGAACTCATTAAAAAAGCCTAAATTGTGATAAAATGTAATATAGTCTAGGAATGTTTTCTTACAATTTTGTCATAAAGAAGAGGAAAACTTTTTGTTTCTGCTTACCTGAAAATTTCCTTTCTGTGGATGGGTACGAAGGTCCTTCCCCCTTAACAGCTGCTCTGCAGGAGGATGGCAATGCCCTAATACATGCAGATCTTCCAGCAGCACCAGATTTCCAGTTCCAGATATGTGAATTATTTGGGAAATGTAAAGGTTATGTTAAGCTTATTTGGAAGAGTAAACATCCTCTCGCCTCTCCGTTGTCACCCTCCCACCCCACAAGTTTTGCCTTTCACATTGAAACCAGAGACCCATGTCTTTCGATGCCGATTTGCTCTCTTTTGGACAAGCTTTTCCCCAGACTGAACTATTTTACTAATTTATCTGAATAAAGGAGACATTCAGGAAAATGGGTGCTCAAAGGTACACAGCCCAGAGTGATGAAATTTTCATGGCAGTTTACTCAGTGGTGGGATGCAGGATCAGGGGTGTGCATTCCTTTTCTCTCTCTCTCCCTCCATCCTTCCCTCCCACTTTTCTTGGCCTAAGTATCTTATCTTTGTTTCCTTCTCAGGATTAGGGCATGGAGACACACCTTTTCAAAGAGAGTTCATTTTTCTCCAAATGTGGGGAGGGGGTCCCTCTGTGGGTAGCTAATGGTTGGGGGGCTCAGCTGGAGGCTTTTCTCTCCGATTGACTAAAGCTGTTTGCTCATGTCTTGAAGCAGACGGGTGCAAATTGATGGTTTAAATCCAAAGGGGCTGGCTGAGAGTCTCACAGGTAACTCAGATAAATGAGCTACTGACAGCCCTGCTTCTTGCACCGGTGACCTGTCATCTGCAGTGGGACTCTTCTTTTGCCAGGCAGCTCCAGTTCACCTTGCAACCTGCATCCATTTCCTCGCATCTCCAGGGATGGTGGCCATTTTAAACCTTTTGTGAAGGTTCAGAATAGGCTTAGTGTGCCAGGAAGCTTCTTGCTGTGCCCAAGGCTTTTAGGTTAAGAGATGCTGTGCTGTCTATCCACGGGACAGCCTCTCAGAGAAGCGCAGGTTCGGCCTCTGCCATCACTGTTTCCCACACAGCAGGTGATAAGCTGGTGGTGGTCACAAAGGGCAAGCTGGGTACACCGTGAGGATTCCCCCCTTGCCAGAGAGGGACTGAGGGTGATGACTGTGCAGTCCTCTGGCTGCTGGTAAAACTGGGCTGTCAGAGGCTGCTTCAGAGAAACAGCTGAGCTTGTTTTCCGTGCTGACCCTGAAGGTTGTGTGCAGGGAATGCACGTGGATGCTCAGGGCGGGCAGCAGGGAAAGACTGAAAGAAATGGAAAGAAATGACAGGAGCCCTTTCCCCTGCCTTTGTTTACTGGTCCAAACGTGTATTGTTGTCCTGCACTAACTGGCAGTTGCTGCTCAGAAGTAATGGTGAGGCAGAGCCATCTGCAGCAGAAGGTGGGGAGGGTTAATTTACCCTGGAAAAAGGACTACCTGCAACAGCAGCTGGGAATGACAGCCTATTTCAGCCTTTAGTCACAGGTGTCTGCTAGAAAATCTCTGCTTTTGTATTACACCTTCCCAGTGTACAGTAAGGTCTTTTAAGTCTTCTACAGAATATCAAACATGGCCTTGTTACAGTTGGAAAGCAGAGTGGTTTGGATTATTCTGATGGTATTTGGCTTGTCCTTCACCTCAACAGGCAGGAAAGCTTCTTCTTTCCTGCCTTAGTTCTCTGGGAAGCATTTCTGGGATTTTCCCCTCTCCTCTGTCAAGGTGAGTGGAGGAAACAGTACTGATGTTTATTTCCTCTTCACAATTATATCCTAATAATCTTTCTTGATGGTGTCAGGGAAGGAAACAAATTCAAGGCACAGAGCTTTCAAGAAGCTGGCAATCGCTGGTTGTGGCTTCCTTTGGGGTTCCTCTGCTTGCAGAGTTTCAGGACTTCACATTTGTGGATGACACGAAGCTGACTTGTGCAGTTGGCATGCTTGAGGGAAGGGATGTCATCCACAGTGACCTGTCCAGGTCTCTAGGCCTGAGGAGTGGGCCAATGTGAACCTCACAAAGTTCAAACAAGGCCAAGTGCAAGGTCCTGCACCTGCAGCTGGGCAATCACCAGTATCAGTATAGACTGGGTGATGAAGAGGTTGAGAGCAGCCCTGTGGAGAAGGACATGGGGGTACTGGTGGGTAAGAAACTGGATCTGAACTGGCAATGTGCACTCACAGACCAGAAAGCCAGTTGTGTCCTTGGCTGCATCAAAAGCAGCATGGCCAGCAGCGTGAGGGAAGGGATTCTGCTCTTCTGCTCTGCTCTGGTGAGACTCCACCTGAAATGCTGCATCCAGCTCTGGGGTCCCCAGCACAGGAAGGACATGGACCTGTTGGAGCAAGTTCATAGGAGGGTCAGGAAAATGATCAGAGTGCTGGAGCACCTCTCCTAAGTAGACAGGCTAGGAGAGCTGGGGTTGTGGAGCCTGAAGAAGAGAAGGCTTTGGGTCTTCCCAAAGATATTGTCTTTCAATATATAAAGAGGGCTGATTACTGTAGAGAGAGACTTTCTACTAGAGCCCGTAGTGACAGGACAAGGGGTAATGATTTTAAACTAAAAGAGTACAATTAGTTTTGTTGTAAGGAATAAACTTGAGGCTACAAAGGTTAGAGACATGAGGGGATGATGAGTGCAGGGAAGCCACTGGGTGAGGACCTGAGAGAATGTGACTGGGACTGATCTATGACCAGACGCTACTTTTTGACTCTTTCTGTAAAACACATAAAATTGCTCCTGCTTACAGGAAAGGGACCCAAGTGTCCAAGGGAAGAATGCTACAGCAATAGTTCACAGGGAAGCTCTGTGCACCATTTTCTAAAGAATGAATTACCTTGCAGCAAATGAGGCCTTTACCACAGACACAAAGAAAAAGAGAGAGAAATCAATGCTCCCAGAAGACTGTTGCTATTGCAAAGTGATGACAGGCAAGCATTCAAAAATGAATGGAACAGAGTAAGAAGCCCTGAGATTGAAATTCATATTTTGCACCTATTTAAGTATTGAGTTTAAATTTATTCATTCTTATCTGCAGCATTTTCTAATCTTTTGAATATGTCACTTCAAGGTGCTGCTTTTTGTTGTTTGTATAAGTTAATACCAGTGTGTCATCGTGTAACTAAGCCTGCATTCAAACTGTGCAAGCTGTAGAGGTAGCACAGAGCAAGGGTGCAGGCAGAAATGCCTAATAAGTGGTCAGCTGCAGCTTTAGCTGCATGCCAGACATCCCTGGAACTGACTTCCCAGTCGATTACAGCATACCAGGGAAGGCCCGGGTTTGGGTGAAGAGCTAGAAATCAGTCTTAATTTCCTGACTCTATCACAACTGTGAGTCATAGCACGTTTGGAAAAGCTCTATTCCTGTCTCTCCGTAACCACAATAATGCTGTGGAGCTTGTTGGTGTTCAAACTGTCAAAGAGATGTTTAAGGTATTATATAAATTATACTTATTGTAGGGCTCATGTAATCACTCCTAATCAGAAACATAATATTTTCTTGTTTTCTCACTCCTAACCAGAACCATAACATCTCTCCTTTGAGATCTGTGTGTGTGTTTATATATATATATATATATATATATATATATGTATATAAGTATGAAGTATGCAATAAATAAGCTCTGGTATGGTTCAAAAGACCTTCATTTGGGCAATGACTGTGAGCCAGACCAAACTGAAAAGAGTGAAAACGGCCTGAATCTTCCCTTGTCTCAAGCTGACAGATCTTATGCATTTCAAGAGCAGCCTTTTCTTGTCTCACTCCCTCATCTGTGAAGACCAGTGATCTATTTCATCTGCCTCAAACAAAGGACTCTTAAAAGATGTTCTCTTAAATTTATTTTCTCAACCCTGGGGCATACAATTATTGCTGCTCACTCATGCTTTGCCTGTTTAGGTACTGGGAGGATACATGTACTTTCTGTCATTGTTACAGCTTTCCCAGGGCAGCTAGCATGTACACGATTCGGGCTCTGCCCACCACTGGCTGTGGAGTCAGCAAGCCAAACCTTGTTCAGGTGCCCACAGAAGAAAATGGTGTCTTTACTAAGCTGATACCTGACCAGTGTGATGCCTCTCAGGATCTGATCTGCGCTAGGTGAGATGGGAAAATGTAGTAGGAAACTGGCTAAGGGCCCAAATGCTGCCTTTCACATTGCAGCTCGTTCCTCCTGGCGGCATTCCTCAGGGAGCACATGATCGGCATGTGTCAGCCCCCGTGACTCAAGAGATAAAATGCTTCACTAGCCCAGGCAAAACAGGTCACAAGTGTTACTTCGGACGTGATTCAGAAAAGCACTCGGGTGTCCTTTGCTTTGTGAGCACTGTAGCATAAGGCAACAGGATGCATGACAGGCACGGGGGTGTTGAAAGCTGCTCATCCTAGCCATGTATTCAATTCCTTATGTCACAGGAGAGGAAAGGAAGTGGTTGCTACCACAAGCTTGGCAGCAAAGCAGTTTAACCTGTTTTAAAAGCCCATTGCTGTTTGGATTTGCTCTGTGAAAAATGAAAACATTACAATCAAACACATTTTAAATGCAGAAGTTCAGCTTCGGAGACCGGTGCTAAAACCTTGTTAAAACAGTCACTCAATGTCGATTTTATTACATCGTGTTATAGCAGTATGGTTACATGTGGTGATTCAATACACACTTCAGCGCCTTGCAGGAAAATACAATGTGGGCTGGTCCCCTGCTTGCCAGTGTCCATCCTTTGCTGAAGTCCCAGTTCTCTGGCCCAGTCCCAGAGCTGACTTCACACTAATGTGGCAAGAGCCTGGATGCTGGGGGAGCTTTCAGAGGTCCTGTGAACAGCGTGGTGGTTTCTGACGCTTCTGTCCCTACCGCTGCCTTTGGGGCTGTGCTGAGCCTTGGCCGCGTGGCTCTGGAAGGCCCGGACGGTTCGGATAGCAAGGATGCAGACCACAAAGCTGGCAAAGTACAGGCAGGAAGCGACGACGCCGAACAGGCCGACGGCCGCATCGCCGCCCTGGACGGCGCAGTTCATGGAGGTGTATCCTCGGCGCGCGTAGAGCCGCTCGCGCCTGCGGCACACCTCCGTGGCATTCACCTGCCTGACGAAGTGCAGGTAGAGCCCCACGGCCGCCAGGTAGGCCGCGCCAGCCAGCAGGCTGAAGGCGCATTCGCCTACCAGCAGCCCCGTCCGGAGCTGCTGGATGGGTTTTGCCCCCACGACGAGGAAGACAAGGGTGAGTGCGGCCGCTGTTAAGCTGAAGGCCACCCCGCCATACACGCAAGGCGCTCTCATCTGGGTGAACTGCATGTCCAGCTCCCTCACCTCCCGCAGCTCCGTGCCCTCAAAGGGGCTGTAGGCCGAATTCAGGCTAAAGGATCCGAAGCCTCCAAGGGATGTGAAGCCTGCAACGGAGGCTTGGGAAGCACCCACGCAAATCAGCACCAGGAGGTTAACCGCGATTTCCACAAATTTCAAAATGCCTGTAAGGAGCAGAAAGATGGGAATAAGTATCAAAACCACGTTGTGCAAACTGTGGGTGACAGAAGTATACCAAAGCCACAGACAGAGATACTAATATTACATACACTAATATGAAGATAGTCCTCTTGGCTACAGTGACAGAAAAGCGCTGCCTTGGAGAAAAAAAAAGGGAGAAGCCTGAACTCTCACGGGTACATTTTGGAGGTTGGGCAAATTACTTTTTTCAATTTGTCAGTGTGCTTGATAGATGGATCTTCACACAGCAAAAAAAAATCCATAAAAATTTTACTGTGCTTGTGTTACTGCCAAGGCAAGCGCAGAGTGATTGTATTTTGGCCTGAAACTACTTGGCATAAACACACTGAGCAAGAAATATCCAGTATGAACAAAATGCTGAGGTTAAAGCTGACAAAAACCTAGAATCTTCTAATGGCTTGAAAAACTGTACAAGTTATTTAGGTCCTTTAAAAAGTGTTTACTGCTTTAACCCTTTCTTTGTGGAAGCCTTTCTTAATTTAAATTTGCTATCTAACCAGATGCAACTTGCACTTCATCTTCTTTAGAGACAAAAATCTCTTCGTAAATCTGAGGAAGCAGTTTCTGATTGCATAAAAAAAAGAAAAAGAAGAAGGAGGCAAACCCCATCTTATATGCAGAGATAAATTAAGTGAATTTGATACCAGGTCATGTTCTCTTTCACACCTTCACCTTCAGAAGAAAGTCTTATGACTTGTGAGTTGACTCTTCACTTATTTTTCTTATGTTAGGCTGCCTGTAATAGTAACTAAGGTTTTTAAGGGAAAAAAACCCCCTCAAACAAAGCTGAAAAGCAGAAAAATTACTTATTTTTGTGGTAGATGCCTCTTAGGAAGGTGCATCATGTTTGATAAATCTGATTATTCTGTGAGAGCTCACTAGGGGTCAGACTAAGATTAGCAAACATGATGGATGTTGAAGCATAGCATAGCTAGAGTTGCCTATTGGGGAAAAGAAAACCCCTGGCGTGTCAGGCGTGCCGCTCCAAAGTTCTGAAGTTAATTACAGAATTGTGACTCTTATTATTCCACTGCTGTCTGACAGCCAAGAATGTAAGATGCTCAACACAGTGGTCCTATATTTGTCTTTAAAGTGGGCCAGGATCTGTGGTTTGCATACAGATTTTCATTTTATGCTGCTAACACTGATCCACATGGCATTTCCCTCTTGAGCAATGGCTCAGTTGCTGTCAAGGCTGTATGGGCTTGAAAAGGAAGGGCTGAAGCAGCAACGCAAGGGAATTAAATTCCTCTCTTGTGTTGCCAGATGCTTCTAACCAAAGTCAGTGACAGCCACAATGGAGGATTATCGGATATTCCCATTTTGCCCCTTCTTTTTCCCTCCACAGAGGGCTGAGGTAATGAGTCCTTTTCCTGCCTGCTCTGCACAGGAAGGTAAAGTTAGAGCAGACAAAATTGTTCCTCTTGTTCAAGAGGAACTAAGTGTGTAGTTCTATGAATGTGTTCTTCAGAGGTGATGCTGATTTCTGCATGACAATGTGCCTTTTCTTTGACCCTTCTGCACAACCACTTCTATGAGCAGGAAAACAACCTGCTTTCAAAGGAGATATCTGTGGAGCTAAACGTAAAGAGAAATTTAAATTTTGGTCCTGGAGTTAGGATTTGGAACTCCTTGTACCAAATTCAAACAGTGCAGCCAAAAGACTCAGCATTTTTAATAGGTAAAGAGTCATGGCTTTACTAGGACTGTTCATAGTGTTTTGAAAGAGTAGTAGCTGTACAGGACATTAATTGGAACTCAAGCAGGTTTTTTTTTTTTTGTCTGCTCAGTTGAGTTGTACATTGTGCCTTCCAAATACAGGGAGTCAGCTTAGATCCTCAGGGCCCTTGGACAGTGTTGGATGCAGAAGGGCACTTCCCTTTTTAAAGACTGACTACTGATTTCATAGATGCTACACCAGGAAACAGTTCTTACAGTTCTACAGGGAGGAAAGACCATTTGATTAAGGGAAACATAAATTTTAAGTATGTTTGGGAACTTGGTATTTGGGAATTCATGATCAGTCAGCTGCTGACTTCAGAATTTCCTTTTCATCTATGAGTACTGAGGCCCTCTGACCGGCTGAGCATCAACTTTTCCTGTACATCACCTTGCTGAACTTTAGAAAAGGCAATTTTATGTTGTCAAAGTAGTCATTGCCAGCTGCTAACCTCCCCACATTTATAACAGGCCCCAATCCTAAATGATGCTGCTCCAAAATTTTCTATGTGTTCACATATGTTCTGTGTGCAACCCCTTAACTTTGCTGATCTGACTACTAAAGGAATGAAAAATATGATCAATGTAGGCCCACTGTATTTTTAACTGCAGCAGTAGATGCTTTAATAGCATGCCTGAAAAATTTCCTTGGACAGGGCATTCAGGTTGGACAGGTTTTGTATGTACCTGTGCAGTTGTAACACATGCCTTTTGTAGAATCGATCAGAGTAAGTAAACAATGGAGAGAAGTTCAGCAGCAGCTACTCCACTAGTTACTTCTATTACTTGGATTAACGTTTTTTTTTGTTTTAAAGAAAGTGCAATAACAAAGCCTCCTGTATAAAAGACAATTCTAAAATGATAAGTGGTATGTAGAATGAATTACAGGTCTTATGATGACAGCCAGCTGGTTTTATGAACGAAGCAGACAATTAGTGGAAATCCTTAAGACCTTGTATAATCATCAGGGCTTTGATGGAAATATTAAGCCCCTACAGTATGTTCAGACTCAGGCACCCCAAAAGCCTCGTGCAACCTTGATCTGTGATAGTTACAAGCTGATACCAAATCCTACTAGCATAAACAGGATAGGCAGATTTGAGAAAGAAGGAATAAAAGGACAGTTAAGTTTTGAATCTTAGCTCTGCCAAGGTATGGTAACATACATCCTAGCAGTGACCTGTGTCAAGTAGTGTGCTGCTGGCAGAAAGGGCTAAGTTACAGCCCACACTCCTGAGTCTGTGTTGCCATTTCTGCTTTCATAGACCTATGAAAGTTAGCTTTCATTTCATAGTTAGCTTTGTCATCTCAGGGTTATAGCTGCAGAAACTAGACTGCCAAAAGGTCTTCCTACAGGGAAGTGACTTATCTCTACAATAATTCCCTAATCCCATGCAACAATGAATGCATTGCAAGATTTAAGTGTAAAACTACAAGAGGTCTGAACATCTCAAAATTCCATTGGTTTGGTTATTTTTTTCATTTCTCAAGTTCAAAATCTTTGGATTTATCTAAAGTGTTACTCATTTGTATTAAAATCAGCACAGTGAACAGCTGGCTTTGGGAACTAACCCTCTCCTTACTGAGCAAGTTACAAGACTCATGTCAGGGATCCTGGATTGCTATTTCCTTTCCCATGCTCCTTTCCTGCACTGCTTTTCAGCACTGAAGGTGAGGAGAACGGCTGCAACCTACAAGACAGTGGGTGTTGCCAGCACTTTCCAGAGAATCATTTCATTTATTCCATAAAATCTAAATCTGCAGTGGACAGTAACTTCAATGTATCATACTTGGTAATTTTACTTGAATTCAGTCATCTTTGCTGTGAGTAGGCATTCTGCTATAACAAACAGCAGCCTTCCAATTTAAACTGTTCATCTACACTTTTTCTTTCCCTTTCTTTCCCCTGCTGGTTTATTGTCGTGATATCAACCCACTGAACAATGGCTTTATCTTCTGTCAAATGGTGGGCTCGACCATCCAGCAAAGTAGCCAGGCAGGCTGGTTAAGGGTACAGACCCATAGGCAGCTGACTTTAACAGCTCCTACCCTTGGCTGGGCAGTCACTACTTTTCTCCCCTACCTCCTCCAGCTTCAGCTTCACATTAGGCCCTTCCAGGAGCAGTTTAAAAAAATTAATATAGCAGGAAACAACTTAACTCTTTCCTCGTGTAGCGCTGTATTTTTTCTGCAACTTGAAGTGACTCACAGTGTATCTGATGAGCAATTGTGTTGGCATGAATTTAGCAGGGGAAATGACAGCCGGGACCAGAGCAGGACCAGTAACTCTCCTTCTCAGGTGAGGTGAGCTCTTAAATCTGCTTTGTAAACCTACACTGTGGCTGAATGTGTGGTACCCAGTAACCCAACTGTGCACTCAAGTCTCACGTGTCAGAAGCTGCAAAGAGGAATTTTTCATCGAGGCACTGTGGCAGGACAGCCCTGACGTTCAGGTGTGGGGGTCATGGTGTACGTACACAAGTGTATGTAAGGTAAAATGGTACAATCGTGTTTATTCCTTTGTTTCTGCAGCTGCCAAAAATGAGTTTGCAGGACAGACAGATCTGGCTGTTTCTGTTGAACCCCCCGGACTCCATGAGGGTGTGACTAACAGAGAAGTGTCTCCCTGTGTCTGGCACAGTAGTCACCTTCTTCCTCTGTTGAATGCACATGGCCTCCTCCTCCTGTCTCTTTCGGTATCATTCCCTCCTCTTCAGTGAACATCGCTGTGTACTTCCGAGATATTCTATGTTTACCGTTCTCCAGTCTGGTTTGCCTTCTCCCTCTGCTTCCTTTGCAGACCACACACCACTGGGACTAGCGGGGCTCAGGGGCAGCCCTGGAAGTGTGTGGCTGCCCCTCTCGGACACCTGGCCCCCAGTGGCAGGGCTGGAGACACACCGCTCAGTGGCGCCAGTGTCACATCCCATTAGGGGTCGCTCCAGGAGAAGGGAAGAGAGGAGTTAGAAGCTACAACACACGGATAAAAAATCATTCTCCGAGCCTTTTTCACTGAAAGTTGTCAATTGGTTGGGGTTTCTTCCCACTTTGGGTAACTTTCTGCTTTTCAGAGGTAGTCTTTATTTATCTTTTTACCCCCAACAAAGGAGCAGACAGGTATTTTGACCGTATATAATGACTTACAAAAGCAGCAGTCACTCCCGAAAAGGATCCCAAATGCAGGACATCTCTTGCCAGTGTAGGTTTGGCATCCCCCAGAGACTGAAGGCACAGCTCAATGCAGCTTTGGTCACCTCTCTGCTAAACTGAGTCAGTGGCAGGAAGAAAAGATAAGGAGAAGGGGAGAAAATATCAAAGGAAAGAGGGTTTTGTCTCTGCTTTTGGAAGGGGATAAAACGTGACAGAAATGGGGAAGAACCAAAACAGAGGAGGAGAACTGAACAAGGGAAATGAAATGAAGACAACAGTTGCAAGAGATCAAAAATATAAAATCTGGATGCAAAGTATTAAATATCTTTCTAACAGTATTATTCCCTTCATGTACAAAGAAAGATTTTACTGAAAGCAGCAGCAAGAATTCAACCAGCTTCACTGATGCAGATTGAGGGCAATACCCAGATTTGTCATAAACAAAGAAATGTCCCCCAGACTCCCACCCCACTATTATTTTTGTAGGGGTTTGTGTTCTTCAGCCAGTGGTGGGATTTAGCTTTCACTAAGTCATGCTAATTTCAAAGGCAGAAAAAAACCCAATCCAACCCTAAAACGCCAGAATTAGGCAATGTAACACCAACAAAATCTTGGCTTTTCAAAGGACCCAAGGGATGCATATACTCAGAGCCAACAGAATTTAAATTGCACGGATGTGCCCAACACACTTATGCTCATTTGAGATATCCGTCTTACTGGAAGTCAATGAAAAAATAGTTTAAAACTGGGAAAATTAAATGGCTTATGTGCTCTAGAAAAAAAGCATTATTATTACCTTTTAATAAGTTGTCTCTCTTTAGTCAAGATAATCACTCTGTTAGGAAATCTCAAAGGATGACCAGCCTTGGTTTTAATGACTCAGAGAAATCTTATGTTCACAGAGTGCTCAGATCCAAATGAATTATCCTGTTTTTTCTGCATATCCTCTTCCCTTAGAGAGCAACTATCCCACCTGCTCCATTCTTTCTGCTTAATACCCTCCCATCCTCTAAACAGTGCTGTCCAATTTTCACAGGAAAGGGTGGACTTAAATTGTAGAATTATTGCATCATCCTCTATCCCTGTATTTTCCCACCACTGTAAGACACATTTTCAGTACAACCCAGACCCTGCCTGGGAACAACAGCTATGGTTTACTTGTACCCAGTAGTTCTTTAAAGCATCACTTCTAGAATGTTCTTGATTTCTCTCCTGCTAACTGAGCATGAGTCATCTTTCCTAATTTTGGAGACTGCGGGAAGCAAAAGATCTTCCATTAAACTGCAGTATTTGACAATACTGCTTAAATACAACTGTAAAAAGCTTTATTTGTAGCACTGGTAGATCTCTGTGTGGTCACCTCATGTTCTGCATTTCAGGAAACAGCTTTTTTTTCTTCCTAAAAGATAGTTCTTTCAAGTAGTAAAAAAGTGTCTTGGTATCAAAACAAGCTTGCAGGAGTTTTTTTTAATAAAGAGTTCAGAAAACAATGAAACACTCTTGTTCCTTATGCCAACTTTCCATGGCCACTCCCTCCTTTTGAACTGACACTGAGCCACCTTTAGAAAGTACAAAGATTGGGGTGTTATTGCTCTTTAAGTAATCATAGCCTGACTGAAGGTAGGTCAGGTTCGAGGCCTGTGAACCTGAGCTTCTCATTCACTTCACCAGTTGTGGGTCGTCACACTGGGTGAGCAACATTCCTGTCTGGGTGGATTTTTCCCCTTTAAGTGAGAGAGAATCATGTAGTCAAGAAAAAGAGCTACATTCAACAGATTGTGTGCTGTATCAATTGGCTTTGAGAGCCACTGTTTAAAGGGAAGAGTTTTCCTTTGTTCCCATAATTTGGGTCAGATGTGGGGAAGACAAACCTAGTGCTCTTCCAAGAAAGATGGTAGAACTCTTCTTCTGTAATGGTAGAGAGCAAACATAACTAAGATTTCCCAGTATGGGAAACATGGACTAGAGTCTAACACATACCTAACAGCTAAAAGCAACTTTGCCAATATCTTCCCCTGCCAACTTCAGTGAGTCTTCTCAGCTGTAGTTCTCCCTTCTCTAAAAACAATTGTGTACATGTAGCACAATGCCAAAAGGTGGATGAAAATAATTTCATACGAAAACGTGGGCAGAGTGAAGTCCCATGTGTTGGCATGACGGCAGTTTGCTAAAGGTAAAATCTGGCATCTGCAAGTAGCGTAGCTCCCCTGCGTGTTTTTATAGAGCTAACTGCTCAAGGCTGTTTGTATTTCACAGCAAACACGACTGAGCTCCAAGTGAAATACTTTACCATCAGAACAGGAAGGCTACCTGCAGCTCTGCCGCTGTATCTTGTTACTGTGCTACTTTAATTAAGCATTTTGAATAACTGGGATTATTTTAATCTGCACAGCTCCATCCAATTCCCACTACTAATATCCTCTGTCTTCACAATTACGAGATTAAAAAAATTGATGGCAATTTCAGTCTGTTAGTCACGCTGTATTTAAAATATACTTTGTAACACATAGAAGGGGGAGCTCCCTAATTACCAGGCGACTATAGAGAACCTTAGTGCTCCCTTCTTAGGCAGAAACGCAGTGAAATTCACTGCCACAGGAACAGTGTAAGGCAGCTTTGAGCACAAGTTAAAGGAGCTAAGCACAGCACACTGTAGGGGCAATATGTGAAAAGGGTGATATAAAAAATACAACAGTTTCTAACCCTATTGGGTGGTCCCACAGGAATGCAAGTGTCCTGCTGGCCCCTGCCAAAAAGATGTAACGTGCAGCTGAATGTACTTGTCAAGAGCTTGTTTCCACCCACAGTTACCTGCACTATGCACACTGAATGACCCGGCAGTGTTTTTCAATCTGCGGAACTGAAGCTACAGAAGATTTTTTACTTCAGTCCAATGCCTCTTGCAGACCCAACATCTCCACAGCACTGAAAGGGATAAAAATGCCCTGCAAAACGTTCTTCCCCTCCTGCTCCCATGTCTGACTCCAAGAGGAACGGTATCACGACATAGCACAGCGACAAAACAACAGCAGTATTATGCTTAAAAACAATGGCATAACTCAAAGCAAGTGTCTATTAGTGTGAACCCTGTGCTTAGGCTGACTTTTCATCTCAGTATTTTTCCAAGTCTCTGAGTATTTCCCAGCCTGCGTAGCTACAGGGAAAAAAAATTGACAGTGTTCTGTAAAAACAAAAGCTTATAGATGTTTACATTTGAATTAATGCTGGCTTGTTAGTGCATGAATGTATCCTGGAGAAAGTCATTGTTACTCCCTAATTCTATTTCCTCCTCCAAATAAATTCAGTTTGATATTTCCTCCTGGCTATGCTTGAAATTGGAGACTTTTCATGTTGTTACAAACCATAATGCTGTCTTTTTCTGAGAGGAAATTAGTCTGAAGATTTTAACAATTGTGGATGTTAGAATGTAGGCTAAAGGCATGATTGTTTGGAAGTGCCTACAATATGCTTAAGAAATCTGACACTATTCAAGGCGCAAAGCTGTATTCAGGGCAGCAAAGAACAGGGATTCAATTATACTTGCTTCCCCACAAACTGCTTTCTAACCTTTTTAGTGTTGTCTTCCTTAAATGCCAAATGGGTCAAAGCATTAAAAAAAAGAAGGTATTTGCTCAGAAATCATGACCAGCACAGTACAATTCTGTACAAGGCAAAAGGACATGCAATTTCCTGAGTCACATACTAAAGATGGGAGAAACTTATTTTACCTTCACTGTTTAAGCAAAACTACAGGAGGGATTATCCTGGAATTGCATTGCTGCACCTCTTTCACACCAATATACATAATAAAAACAAATTTTAAAGTTTTCGAGGTCAAGTGACCACATATCTGTGACCAATTTATGATCAACAATTCACTCTTGGGTTCAACTCATATTTTACTCTCACTGAGATGAAGGATGGTAGCTAGCCTTGAACACTTTTCTCATTCCCTCTGATAAACAAAAGCACTGAATATTTTCAAATATCCCAAGGGGGATTCTTTGAAAGGCAAAGTGATACCTAATTTAGTTTTTCCACACAGAATAGAGAACTACAGAAATGTTACCTGCACTGTGAAAAGCAAATTGAATGCTTCCTTCTGACAGAATTTCAATTCTATGTATGCCCAGATCAAAAAACTCTTGTTGTTTTCAGTGTGTGCCACTTTCACTGGCGTGTGTAAAGTTGTGCACAAGTTGTAAGAATTGGGTATGGCAAGCAGCAGCTCCTTGGTTAATGAAAGCTTTGTCTTTATCACAAACAGTTTATTTCCTATTCCCATAAAATTATAGAGTGCATCTTGACAGCTCGACACCAGTCTATAAGCTGTTCCTTAAATCTCCTTCACTACCATAGAAACAGAAGGTGGCAGACTTCTGTGCTTCTATTGCCTTTTGAATCTGTAATCTGCAGGCCCACAAGTGGAGCTTTCCTATGGAAAAAACCCGCAACATACAGAAACTCGACATAAAAACTGCAAAGCAGAGAACAGTCAAAAGTTTATTAGAGGGGAGTCATTTGAAAGAACCAGCAGATGTTTAAAGAAAGGTTGTGCTCATAAATGACACAAGCTCCTGTGAGAGAAATAATCCTCTCCCAGGTTAGCAGTGGTTAAAGGAAAATAAAAAGGAAACAAACAGGCAACTACAGTTAAAGGAGCAGTCTCTGGTTTGTGCTGCCTGTCACCAGTCTGCCCATGTTAGAAGTGCAGTGGGAGGGGATCTGTAGAGTCAAACAGGTGGGGCTGAAGGTACAGGGGCTTCGTGATGATAGGCACTTTCTGGGGAGAGAGAAGTACTTCATTTTGGCTCTAGTTTGGTCCAAAGGGCAGAGTGCCTGCTAGCAGTTACAGCTCACCCTCTCATTTAGCTTTACCCAAAGAAAATACAATTTGTGCGTCCTGGGTCTGGTCTGCACTGTGGCCCAAAGAGCTGTAAGTGGGAGCTCCAAACAGGTTCAGCTCAAAACTAGGTATGAAAATACTATGGTAGATGCACAGACTAATGAATTGAAAAGACTGAAAAGTGAGATGGTGAAGTCTGCTTTGATAATAGTCGCAAAAAGTTCTTCAAGATTGCCAACGGTAAAATTGGTAGGCTGCTGAGAGCTCAAGCTCTTGAATGAGAAATTAATGAAATCAGTGTTTAATAAGCAACCTCCATTTCATGGTTGTACAGAAACACCCCCACACACCCACTCCCCTGTCGACAGAGCACACCGACGGATTCTAAATAAAGCATTTCCATTTCAGGTCGCCTTCTCCGAAGACATCAGCTCAGCGTTCACTGATAATCAAAAAGCTAGGAAGCATTAGAATAGGATTACAGAACCAGAGCCTTTATGCAGATGTCTGATTCTTTTGGGAATTTATCTGGAATTTTTACTGCATTTCTGGTCAGCCTACCTCAAAAAGGTGTGGTGGATCTGGAAAAGGTGTAAGATTGGAAAGCTGTCCAGAACTAGGAAGACTTTGCTCTTCCTATGGACAGAACTGACTGTTGTTCAATCTGTGAAGAAGCAATAGGGGCACAGGCAGAAGGGGAAGACTTCACTCTAAAATCATAAATCTCACAGAGAAGTTGAAATTATGAGATTATCACTACATATTTAGAATACCATCAAAATCAGAGCTGAGACACCTTCTTTAAAATGTTTTAAGGAACAAAACAGTAGTTCTTCAAGTGGCACCAAGAAACTCTGGAACTCCTTATCATAAGGTAACGTGAAGGTCAAACATTCAAAAGGGAATTCAGTAGAGAATTAAACAAATTTGATAGGTCTGTAAAGAGGTATTAAACATAACAGATGTGAGTGCAATCTTCCAATACAGGAAATTCCACCAATCCAAAGTCTGGAGCCTGTTCCAGAAGACAGCTCACTCTTTACTGATCCAAACTTTGATGGTCCTCCTAAGTCTGTACTTTAGTCCATTGTTTGGGAGGAAGAGTCATGAGGTGCCTTGTATGATCCAGCACTGCTAGCCATGTGATCCTACCTGAACGGCTTTGCATAGGTATCGCTCATATAATGTTTTAACAGACTTTTTTCTCCCTCTTCTGTTTTCAAGATGAAAGGATTAAAAAAGAACAGACTGTTTTGAAGTTTCTTAGATGCTATCAAAGGTACCTGTGAGCAAAAGGGGTCAGTATCAGTTGTTTGTTCCATTATATTTGGGTTGGGTTTATTGTCCTAATGTAGTTGTAGAGCTAAAAAAAAGGTAGCAGGGATTATGGAGGGAAGTGGGGAAAAACAAAGATAGGAGAACGAGGTCTGAAAGTGTCCTAAGGTTCTAAGGTGTTCAGAGGGTCTCTAAAAAACCCGCTGCTTGTTTCTGAAACTCAGCTTTAGCTTTTTGGGATGTAGCTGGTAAAAAATATGGATGAAGGGGGCACTATCTGGGTGAAGCAGATACTTCTCAGGGCTCTGGTTGTGTAGAATTCCCCTCTAGTTTGCTAAACAGCTCAAAATGCACAAAGAACGAAACCTATGTGTGCTAGGCAACAGACAAAAACAACAAACCCCAACAACTTAGTGGACCACCAGAAACTACAGTTCTCAATTCAGTTGTTGCTTTGGAAAAGATGGAGTTACATCACTTGATTTCCCAGCCTTGTTTGGGTCTAGTTTATTTTAGAATGATGGTGATTGGGAAGGGGGAATTTCACCAGAGTGCTGATACATCCTTGGCAAAAAAAAAGAGATGATTAAGAAGTATTTACAGGAACTTTTCATGTTCTAAAGTGTTGCAGCTCCCAGGTACTAACTTCTTGGTAAACAATCCATATAGTTCATTTAGAGCATCTACCATGACTGCAGGGAATACAGAATTCTGAAAAACAATTCTAGGAAAGTCTGCTAGATCTTGGTACTTTCAAAATTTAAACATGGGAGTAAGATTCTCATAATCTTATCAACCTCCAATATATTTTCATTTTTTGAAATGAAGTCGCTAATAAAAGGGTTTCTTTCCTGCATGATCTCTTTTCGCTCCTCCACTGCAAGCTCAGACATTAAATTTTTGGAAAATACTGAGCAATACGTGGGGGCAGGGTGGGAGTAAAATCATCACCGTCAACTGATGCATCCAAAACTAGGACATTTTTAAAATGTTAATGATGTTTAATGCACCAAACCACTGAGAAGCAAATGCAGGGAAAAGACCCTCAGAAATTCACATTAGTGAATTCCATAAGTCTAAACAACTAGTGATACTGAAAACCAAAACTAATTTGCCAATTCATTTTTCTAAAGCTCTGATAAAATAAGGCATGGACTTTTCTGCAGCTTTTCAGACAAGTTAAGATAATTTAGTATGGCTGAAGAAGAAACTGATGATAGAATTTTATCATGGATAAAACGTCACTATGGCTCCATGTCATTAAACCTTTACTAATGGTCGCAGTTACATCTCAAGACGAAAACCAAACTGCATACTAACACACAGAACATATTTGTAAGAGAAAATAGTTCATCTCACTCTTAAAATTGTTCACATATTCACATACAGAGAAATATTAAGAGCAAATTGAGTGTGTATTTAACTTTCCTACATGGAGTGAAGAAGTAATCTAACATTATGTACTTAATTTACTTCCAACAGCTAAACTCTTCATTTGTCTCTCTACTGGAGGACACTGAAAGTCTATTTATAGAGCCATTATATTTCAGCCAAAGACTTTGCACCTGGCTACAAGCTCAACTCAGACTGCAGTGGACCTTTCCTACAAACAAGGTGAGAATGCTCGTTGTCCTGGAAGAGGGAAAACTTTAAAGAGGTAATGAATATTTTAGTGACTTCTGTTTATCAGTTTATAGGAGTGAGTTTACTAAGGCTGATTTCCTTCCACATTAATGCTCATTTCTGTCCTTGTTGCAGTCGCCTTCTAACTATGAAAAACCCAAGTTATTTCTCCAAACCTGTTTTATTGGATTCATGTCCAGAAAACAGTTTTGTCTCCCACAATGGTGCTTTATAAAGGTGTATGAGTGATGACTGGATGAAACCCAGAATTGATAAAAAGTCTGAGAAGAATGTGTCAGAAATAAACTAGCATCAAACCTTCAAAAGCCATCTTTAAATTGCCCACAGATGCAAATATCTATTTTATTTCTAAAATCCAAAGGTTAACCCTTGCTGCACAGACTGGCTGATCACACACATGACCCACTCTGGTGTTCTGGATGCATTCCAGAGATGTATTTTCAAGTATCTAAATATCTGTATAAATACTGCCTTTAGATGTTTAAAATGGCATAACCCTCAGTTATGCCATTCATTAACTCTCTCAGTTCTTGTGGGCTTTGTTTTTGGTGGTGTTTTCTTTTTTCCCATTTGTTTTGTTTTGTTTTAATATTCCTCTAGCTTGACTTTGTTGTGCTCCTAAACACAGAAATCAAATCCAAGACAAGTCCTTGGAAGGGGAGGGGTGGATGGCAGGCAGTAAGAATCTCACATACCTCTTGTTGTGCATACCTTTGAACACTTCATTGAGAAGCTTTCCTTGGGAGGATAAAACTCTGGTGGTGGGCCAAAATACTCCTGTGCTGCTCCGGGGGTTTTGGAGTAATGGTCCGAGCAAGCAGTAGAAGTCCTTGTGTGCTGGACACCTCGCATGTCTTCTGCTGATCTACAACAAACAACTAATGTTTATTAATTAGATCATACTCTCTCCTGAAATTTAGAACATGAGAGATTGTCAGAAGCTCTATTAGAGGAAGCAGCGAGCTTGCTTCACAGGCTTCTGATCTTTTTTGCTTGCTTGTTTTAGAAGCAAATATCCCAAATGCTTGCATAAATCCATGTTCACAAGGATATTTGCACTCGATCCTTATTTTGGAAAACTGTATACTCACTGTGTAGGTTACTGGCAAAAGGTAGGAGGGAGAAATAACAGGTTTTTCATGAAAACCAAACAATTTTAACTAGTCCACAGCAGCCCAGATAATAAAAATGAGAAAGATTTTGACATAATAAATGTGCAAAGTAGCACAACACTTTCATGTTTTGTCAAGTTTGTACTTCCAAATAGTATGTCTCACAAAGATGCCTTTTAAAAGAATAAAAGCTAACAGGTAAAGATTTTGAACTAGGAAAAAAATAGCCTACTCAAGTTTTATTGAGGTCCTTGAAGATATTTGAAGACAACTCTAAAATCAACCGTGCACCTCCCCCCCCAAAAATATATATTTCTGATATCTCTAAACAGTCTGTTCATTGATATTCTCAAAAAATGGTCCACTTTGCTGCAATGACATGCTCCACATCTGAAGCCTGATGACTTCTAAGGTTGGTGAGATTTAGATTATTTTATAGGGGAAGTGCAGTTTTCCCCTTTTAAACTGAGCTAACACTCAAGGTAAAAGAAACATTGGCTGTAAATTTTTTATGTTTGGTCTACCCAAATTTTCTCGCTCATTTGAAGGAGACTTGGAGCTTGTCTTTTTCAAGGTACACCTGGATGAGTTCGTTATTAAAGGGTATTTTAAGTCTCATTCAGCATTATTATGTTTTTTAAATCTTCCTTGTATTCAGATTTTATCTTTAATTTCTTATCCACAGATCAGCACTTTCAACTGTAGTTTTGTTTCTAAGTATCATTGCACTTCACTAAGGTTTATCTTCATCCAATTCCAGACTCAATATTATCTCATTCATCCACATTAAATCATGTTCTTTGTAGTTTTTACATTGTAATTAAGACGTTCAATAACAAGACCAATGCTAACATCTCCGTGTTTTGTTGCCAACAGCTCTATTTGGCTGAAACATTTCTGATTTTTCTGACCTCTGTCCTGTGTCTTGTGCAACTACCAAAGCATCCTGTGCAGCTGTGTCACATAAATTAAGTAAGCTGTGTGATTTATAAGACTTCCAGTAACTTGAAAGCAATCCCTTTGGTACTTCTGATGCAGCTGCTTCTCTCTATTGTATCCTGCTACTTGCCAGAAAACAAAACAAGACAAAAAAATCAAACCAAAAATCCCCTAATGTTCAGCAACAGAGTACAACTAGGAAAAAAAATCCTTTTTTCAGATGCTTTTTTTACCCACTATGGCCTCTTCTGGCCACCTTTGTTGCTGTTTTCCTTCAGGACTTTACCATTCTAGGTAATTTTCCTCAGCAATGGGAGGAGGGTTGCTGTAGGAGTTTCAGACAGAAATGCATTTGGAAAGAGAAATACTCTGGGTAGAAAGTCTAGGTCATTAGGGATGAAAGTATTAGGCACCAAAATTGCATCTTCCATGAAACTCTTTCCACGTATTTCATTACAGTATCTGGAAGTCTTCTGATCCGGCCAAAGTTTTCACCAAAACCCATGAGAACTCCATGAAAACCAAGCAAGGAAAATGCTGTTAGGTTAAGCCAAAATCCTTCAAAACAACAGATAGAAAAGTTTTTCTAGTAGTGGGGTCTGATGCCCCCCAGATTCTCAACTTGACTCTAAGAATTATCTTCATAGCTATTACAGATTTATAACTGCAGCTTCCCTTCCTCTAATCCCTGGTGAATACAGGGATGGTCTGCGAACCTTTATCCATCAATTTTCAGTCTATGTGTCCAGACATACAAAACTAACAGCAAAACTAAGAAATCCAGAGAAGTTCTTTATTAAAAAGTGGTGGTTTAATTTATAGCTAGCCTTTCACACATTGTCTATATTATGCTATAGATGAAAAAAAAAAAAAAGCCCACACCAAAACCCCAACCCTTTTGTTTTTTCCTTTTTCTCTCCACAGTGCTATTAATGGATTACTGGCATTAGCTGCTCTTACTTCTAATATGTTCATGATAATTTAAGTACATTGCCTGCCAATCTCTGCTTTTGCTAAGGCATTCAGCCTCTGAGGATGATTCTTAGGCTGGTCTTTGTTCACATTTCTCTTCAATTTTTCAGAATTTAAGAGAGACAGGAGAAAAATTCATTAGCTATTTTCATAATACGCTAGTTTTACCACTACCCAAGTGTTTTATACTTGGCCATAAGTAGTCCTTCTAGTCCACACAGTGCTCTTCTCTGCTCCTTTTATTCTCATCCTGTTTTCCTTGCTGAAATGCATATTACCAGGGAGTACTTCAGTATTTCAGCTTTTCAGTAATCTTTTTTATATGCATCTCCTCTCCCTGTTTGTCTTTATTCTTAAATTCCCCTGCAGTCATGTCCCCAGAGACTAAATGGGAGTGATGAACACTCTACTGCCACGGCCAATTTGCCAGTGGTGTTTAGATCTACAGAGCTCTCTCCTACAGTGCAGCCATGCACTGGCATGACCTAAGAGGAGAACAGCCTAAGCTCACGTCTAGCATGCTGGAAGGAGAAGTATAATATCCTAAGAGTTTTTTTGGCACTCGAAACCTATTAGTTGATCTGCTTATTGCAGTGATAGGGGCTGACCTACCCTCAAGTGCTGCAAAAAGCCTTAGACACTTAAACTAGTACTCATCTACTGACTGTGACTACTGAAAGTAACTTTGTTTCAGATTAATAGGAACATGTTCACAGCTGAAATAAAGCAATGCCACAGCTCATGAAGTCCCTGTGCTGGTCTCAGGCATGTAACATTCCCATTTTAGCCATGCATATTTGGCAAGCCCCAGCTTGCTGTCACCTGCTTACCAATGCCTTCAGGAACTGTACTAAGGCTCATGGCCACACTTCACCTACTTGTGACCCAACCTGATGCAGGTAGACACAGGAAATTCACATCGCTGCCTGTGTCATGCTGCCTATTTTCCCCATCTTAAGCTCAATACAAAGAAAAAGGTTAAATTTCTAAGTGTAAAATAGCTCCCTGTTCCAAAAATGATGTGCTCATGCTTTCAAGGCTGAGTAAAAGCTTTCTTTACTATTGTAATACGAGCGTATTTCAAAGCAAAGACAGAAGACAGACTTTACAGACAAACTGTGATGTATTTATTTTAGGAGATGAAGACGTACCTTGCATCGTACGGGTATGGTTTTCTCACTCTTCTGTCTTCTTTGTATCTATCAGATCTATGGTTCTCATGGTGCCTGTGTGGCTTATCTTGGTATCGACTCCCGGCATGAGACATCTTGTTACTTAGATGTATTCTTAACTCCTGAGCCAGAGAAATAAGACTGGTTCATTTTATTGCTCCACTTAAAAGTTATTCATTGACCAGCACCCACTTCCACTCTGTACAAGAATTAATACAGACTTCCTTAAGAAGTGAAGGAAGTAAAACCCTTCAAAATACAAGGTAACTTCATTAGAGCAGGAAGTTTTTCTTTACCTTTTCCTTTTCATCAAGCAAATGCAATGTTTCTATATTTGACATTTATTGCACTTAGCTTATTTACTAAGTCTGCTCTGACTCTCCTGCCTTTGCTGCCAGGACAAGACATGGCATCCATCAAGAATGTGAATCTTGGCTTCTCTAATGCTGTGTCTCACATGAAGTATTAAACCCAGCAAGTGCCATAGCACTGCATGAGTGTGCATACGGCTGCCACGGGCACAGGGAAGTCTGGAAGTGCAGGCTGTGAACTTTGTCCTGGGAGTTTCTAAGAGGAGGGCACCCGTGGGTGTAAACAGAGTCAGTACCAAATACTGCCTGTGATTTGCATAAACATTAAATACCGGCAAAGCTCTGCTGGGCCAAAAATAAGTTGGCGACCAGCTCTACCCTGATCATTCTGTATTAAGTATTACCAGGTTGTTATTTCCTGAAAGTGTCTTTATCAAGTGCAGCACAATTAAGCCCAAACCTGTAACATAAGGAAACACAGACTTCAAGCATCTGAGCAATCTTTAGACTCATTTGCCTTCATCATCCCTGCAGAAGTACCTGCAGTTGGTTTAATTTGGACTGATCAAGCTGAGGACTCGCCTAACGACCTTCCTCCATCTCCTTTGGGTGTTATAAAGTAAATAAATATACATATCTATAAATACGGTATAAATGAATACATTAATTTTAATTTGTTTACACCTAACAGTGAAAGAGACAGCGCCTTCCCCCGAGGCTGCTCAGCGCCTCCGCTCCGGGCCGGAGCCATTCCGCAGGGCGCACCGCGCACCTTTCCCCAGGGAAAGGTTCGTGCTGTCGGTCCCGCCGCCGCAGCGCCACGACAGCGACCCCAGACCCTTTTCGGGCCCGGGGGTGGCCCTGCCGCGGGCGCTGCCCTGCCACAGCCGGCGCACAGCGGGCACCTCCCGCTCGGAGCTGCGCCCTTCGCTTCCCACCCGCCGCCCGCTCCCCTGTGCAGAGCCCGGCCCTCGGCCCCCCGGGGCCAAGGCCGGGGGACCCCCGCCCCTCACCTGGGGAAGCGCCGAGCTCCGTCCCGCCCAGCAGCAGCTCCCGGAGCGCCGGCACCGCCCTCCCGCCTCCGCCCGCCCGGCTCCCTCGTGCCGGGGCGGCCCTGCCCGCTCATGCCTGGGCACGGGCTGCGGGGGACTCTGAACCACAGGATCACAGAATCAACTCGGTTGGAAAAGACCAAAAGACCTCTGAGATCATCGAGTCCAATCTATGATCGAACACCACCATGTCAACTAGACCATGGCACTGAGTGCTATGTCCAGTCTTCCCTTAAATTCTTCCAGGGATGATGACTCCACCACCTCCCCAGGCAGCCCATTCCTATGTCTAATCACCCTTTCAGTGAAGAAATTCTTCCTGATGTCCGACCTAAACATCACCTGGTGCAGCTTAAGACTATGTCCTCTCAGCCTGTCGCTAGGTACCTGGGATAAGAGATTGACTCCCACCTGGCTACAGACTCCTTTCCAGGAGTTGTTGAGGTTGGTAAGGTCACCCTGAGCCTCCTTTTCTCCAGGCTAAACAATCCCAGCTCCCTCAGCCACTCCTCATGGGACTTGTGCTCCAGACCCTTCGCCAGCTTCCTTTCCTTCTCTGGGCAATGAAGGGGAAGGAGGGCCATGGGAATGGGCTGCTGTCTGGGAACATAGGATAACCCAGCCTTTCTTTAATAAAATGAGGTGCCCTACACTGCTGAGGAAAAATCTGGTAACCTCGAGTGCATGTAAAACCTGAAGGCTAATAAAGCTGAAATTCAAGGTGCCTACAGGTTGCGTTATTGTTTTTCTAAGGCCACCTCCATTGACTGGCAGTGTCCAGGGTACAAAGCCCCACAGGACAGGGTGGGTGAAGGAGAGAAGGTAAAAGAAAATGGGGAAAACTTGTCCCCAGGAACCATGTATGGGGAACTAGACAGGTTGAACAGGGAGGTAAGCAGCTAAACTCTCCTCTGGTACAGAGTCAGATTTTGGATAAATAACAATTTGATTGCATGCAGCCTCCTTTCTTGGTGCTGTGCTGAAAGCCCTCGCTGTGGTGTATCTGCAGGGGCTTTGTCACCTCACTGCCAGCCTGTGATGTTTCTCTTACAGAAGAACAATGTGCTGTTTTCCTTGGGATGCTTTCTGTTGGTGTTTATAATGTTTTAGAGAGAGCCTGGCCAGGCCCTTGAACTGGCATTGCAACAAATGCCTTGTTGGTTGTGCAGTCCTGTAAACAAAAGCAATCTGTGCCTGAGAAACAGGATGGTGGTGTTAACATGACACTGTTCCCAGCTAATCTTGAGCTTTGGAAAGCTTCCCTAGGCTGTGGCACTATCCTGCACAAGAGCTGGGAGCAGGAAATCCCTTTCCCTCCCTGGACTTTCACAGCAGGTGTGCTTGGGGTACCAGTGCTTCTTGAATTTGTGCTTAAGATATGTAACTGTTAGTGCAGTCCCATGGCAGAGCTAAATCCAAAATCCCCTGTAAGTAATATGCCAGTATCAGAGGAGCTGCTGTCCCTGAAATGTGGAGATAGCTACAGGAACTGGATGCTCAAGGCATGTGTTTTGAACTGTGGTAGGACTGTGATTCCCTGCTCGGCTGAGCTGTGTTAACAACTTCTTTTGCTGTTTACCATTCTCACCTCGCCTAGACCTCTTCTGCTGTTCCTTCCTTCAGCTGTACACTTCAGTTCATCTTCTTCTCTCTGTATTGCACCAACCCTAGTGCTTGCTTGATCACATAATAATCCAATTCAACTTGCTTTCCAGCCAAAACCAATTTACTTTCTGCTGTTTTAGTGAGTTGAATTGGCTTTGTGCTGCAATCAAATGTACACTGGAGCAAGGGCTTGGCAGAAGCACATGTCCCACAGGGAAGAAACTGGGGGAGGGATGGAGGAAGAGGGCTACCTCTCTTGGCTGCAGAGAGTGGTGAGTGTAGCTGAAGCCCTAGTGTGAAGTTGCAGTTTGACACACTACTACCCATCAGTTAGTGGCTATGCCTGCTCAGTTTGGGGCTGTCATCTGGCTAGCAAAGGCAGCCTAACAGCAGGAGTGTTTTACTGTTTCATAGCTCTGTTTGTTTCTAGTTCCTACTGTTTCTATTTAAAGGTTGTTTAAGCTAGTTTGGCAGATTTTATCCTAAAGATTAGGGAGCCTCCATGAATTCTGTTCTCCTGTCTAGATGACAAATATTTGAGAAATATATTCATCATTTGCACCCAGCAGAGGATATCTGCTCTTGATGGGGGGCATGAAGAATAACAGCTCCCTTCTAGCAGGCAGGTTTCACACAAACAGTCGAAAAATCACAAGGAGACATGGTTGGACACAGGTTTTCTGGAGTGGCTGAATTAAAAGAGTGTTCTTGACAGCCACTGTTTACAGTATAACTAGTAGTTTTGTTAAAGCATGTCTCTTTCTGGGCTGAAGGGTTCAGGTGTGGCCATTTTTGTTTGATGGAAGACTGGGTAGAACTGAAGGGTTGCTATTATGGACTGGGTAAAATTCAGTGAAGCTGGTGGGCAAAGTAAGTGTTTAAAAGTGATTAAAGTCATTATGGAACCAAGTAGTTGAAATAACAGGGTCATAACCAATGCAGCATTACAAGGTGAGAGCTACATAAAAAACTTAACTCTATGATGTAAGGGATTTTCCCTGGGAATTCATAAAACAAACACCAGGTAGGTAGTGATTGCTGGAGTTACCTATATATGACATAAGAACCAGCGAAACAAGCCACAGAAAATGATGCTGATTAGGGGGAAACATCCAGACGTAGCAGTAGGAATGTGTTTCTAAGGGGAAAATCATGAAGAGATTGGATATGGTACTGGCTAAATTTGAATGACAACCACCAAGGAAAAAGATCTAATAATGTGTCCTTACTTTATTGCAGGTAAAAGGATGCTGTGTTGTAAGCAGACAGCTTTGTATCAAAGATACACTTGATTCTGTCATCAGTTTCTCCTTGTAATAGAAATAACCTTTGGGACTGAATTTTGGCTAGTTGATGAAGTCCAGAGGGACTGATGTGCAGAAAATGAAGTGTGAACTGTTTTGATACTTTTTTTCCGCCCGTAATTTACTTGAGTAAGTCACATCTGTTTCTTAGATCAACATAGTCCTGCATACATGTTCCAGTCTACCAAAACACAACACAACAAAACAAATAACCTAAAACCTAATCTAGGTATAGGGTACAAGGTGCTATAAATAGCTCTCCAGGGACAGATTTCTGCAGCCAGGCAGGCAGGCAGGCAGGGCACCACAGGAGTCTGTTCAGTCTGACAGGAACACTAAGCTCCTGAGATCAGCAGGACTAAAATTAGCTTTGGAACACTTTTTTCTACACTCGTGGTGTAGCTTTTATATGAAATCTGTTGTTTATTGTTATAAACAGCAAGAAAGGAATTTGGGTTGAAGGCTTTTATTTTATTTTTCTTTTCCTTTCTTAAGGAGATTTTGAAATCCTTGGTCTTTGGAATGGGAGGTAAATTGAGTTTGGGAACTCAGTAATTGGTTATGTGTTGGCCAGTTTTTTTCTGCGCTAGTGACAAAAAGAATCACAACACTAAAAATTTCTTCAGCAAAAAAAGGTAAAAAATCATGACTGATTTAATGTTAATATTGTATCCTTGGTGTGTGCTATTACAAATACTTTCTTTTAAAAGCAATGGAAGTTCTTGAGCTTCTTTTATTGTTGTCTTTGGTAATGTGTGAATTGTTTGGTTGGTAGTTGTTTCTCTTAGAAGGCTTAGTCCTTCCCAGTGTCTTCTGACTAATTGTCTAGTTCTGATTTAGAGGTCTTACAACACAGCTTTCTGAAAAGTGGGATTTCGTTTCACTGAATCTAGACTCTGACTGGGGAATAGCCAGCTTCTGGGACACATCCAAAACAGGCTGAAGGTACTGAGGGTGTTTCTGTTGGAGCCTTGAATCCTAAAAGGCTGTTATCTATGGGCCCTGCATATTTACATCAGCTTGAAGTACGGAGCTGTAACACCAGCCTCAGTAATGCTCTGCATCACCACAGCTGTCACTTTCTTGCTGGCTTTCCTCAAGTTCTTCTGTTGCCGGCCACCCAAGATGTATCTGAAGCCTTATAATTCATTTTCTTTTTCCCTCTTCCTAAGTGGAGTTGTAGTAGGTTAAAGCCATTTTTTCCCCTTCTAAAATGTTGAGCAAAACCAAAATGGCTTTTGAAATCTGAGAAACTGTTAGCATTAAAATTTCTCCCCCATTTCTTAACAGCCCTTTCTCACAAATTCCATCTGTGTTGTGCTGAACTTGGGGGAGCTCTTATCTGTGTAGATCTTGGAGCCTATCTGCTACCCCATACTTCGTTTTCTATAATAATTTACCACTCAAATGTAAAAGTATTTCAGGACTGAAATTTGCTTTCAGAGCACTTTTAAACTCTGTGTAGATCTCTACAATCTTGGCTGTTGCAAAATTCACACTGGTGGACCTTTTGGAGGTGCCTTTGTCTGGACTGTCTAAGACGTCTCAGTAGACCTGGGCTTCTGATTTTGTGTGCCAGTTTGCAAATTGCACAAAACTGAAGCAAAAGCAGCTATCTGGGAACTCAGGCCACTTCCCTGTCTCTTGGCATGAATACAGGGCATTCCATTTTATATTAGTAAAATATTTATGAAGTTTTATTAACATGGTAGGGGCTCTTGCTCTTTCACAAGTGGTAAAATTACGAGTAGTCTGCCTTCTCTCTGATTTAATCTACGCTCCCATCTAGTGTTTTTCTTTTCTCTTCAGGACAGAGATAAAATCCAATAACAGGGTATTTGTTTTGTGGTCAAAACTATCAGGGTTGGAGTCAACACTCCTGGCAGTCATTGGAAAGATTTCTTCTGCATAGAAAATTTATGAACACACAGAGGTGCTGGGTTCAGTAATCTAGCCTTAAAAGGTATTCAGACATTTTGTTCCTGATGAAAACACATATTCCTGTGCAGCTCTGAGCTATTTACATCTGGTCGGTCTGTCTGGAGCTCTAAACATTAGCAGTTGTATGTGTTAAGAAGCAATAAGAGGCATTAAATTTAGGTGTCCAGTTCATGCAAACAATTTGTCACTCTTTCTTTCAACCTCCTGAAAAAGAAATGCAACAGTGGCATCCTGTGGCCCAAGCAGTTCATGGCAGGTGGGTTTGGTGTAGGGCAGAATCTGCCACCAAGGTCTTCCCCCACTGGGTGGGGAAAGGATCAAGTTATTTCTAAGTTAGTTTACAGAAGAAGCCTGCAGTATTTCAACTCAGTGCATGTTTAAAACCTGAAGTACAAAGCTGCTATCTATTTTTCAACCAGGACTTTCCACCAATTAATCTTATTCTGCTTATTTTTCTACCAAACCCCTCGGTATTTGGGACAGAGAGGATGATATCAGGTACTCACCAAGGAGACAGGACTTCTACATTGCTGTCTTTGTGCTGATGAAAGTTTCCTCCAAAAATAGGAATAGAGGAGTGACTGCAAGCATCCTCTTTCTAATTAACCCATGGTTTAGTGCAGCATACTTGGTCTAAAAATGAATGTTTCAGGGAAGTCTGATGAAAAGAAGACAAATAAGAGTTGTTTTCCCTTGCATCTACATCATACGCGAGTGCTCACTCCCACACACTGTATGTGGGTCGCTTGAGTTTTTCAAAGTCCTGGCTTTAACTTGTTTAACTTGGGCAGGCTGTGATTTGCTTACCTCCTCACCAGCAGACGTCGGCAGCCGTGGCCACCAGACTCTCTCCAAAAGCTTCCAGGCATGCCAGAAGGCACATTAACGTGGAACATACAGACTCACCTGCACTCATGTGGGCAATTGGCCAGGAAGCTGTTGATGGGCTCACTTTTACTTCTTCTCCTCCTGGTTTCATAGAGGCTTCTCTTCTGTAAGAGAGGAGATGTTGAGGTGGTGTGTTTTAAAACCTCTTCCTTCCTACTTCTTACCTTCATGCATTGAGGTGTAAATGCTATTAAAGGCTCAGCATCAGGAGGGAGTGGGGGAAAATGAAACAACTTTCTTTGGTTTAGTTTTTCTTTTTCTTGTATCCAGGAGGCTCTGCAGATTTTGAGTCATCTCCCTTGACAACTGGAAAAGCAGAGTAGAGGCAAGATTATCCTCTGCTGCCCATGCGTGGAAAAACTTGTGGGCATTCAGTTTTCTGTTGTGCAGGCAAGCCACCATGCGATGGCTGAAGCAGGAGGCAGGGGAACAAAACCAGCAGCAGGCAGGGGCTTAATTGTTGCCTTTAATGATGAGTGAGTACTCTGATGGTTTCTGTGAAAATGCCTAACTGCGCTTGCACCACAGTTTCTGGACGGTATTAATCCCCGGGCTGCCTCTAAAAACACGGACATGAACATGCATGAGAACAAACAAATGTTGAGACTGGCAGTGGCTCCGGTGATGTTAACCCTGCTCCTTTTTGTCAGTTAAACTGACAACCCAGATAAGAGGAGCCGGTGTTGGTATCGTCTCTTGCATAACAAACCGCTCTCGACAAAAGAAGCAGCCTCCTGTCAAACGAATTTCCTTTACAACTGCCAAGGGGACTATTTTTAGTTTCATCTGCCATTCTTTACTCCTTAATCATCGGCTTCACTTTTCTCAGTTTTTCTCCCTTTTTCCCCTTCATCGCTAGCTAGCTCTGATGCTGGGTACTGCTGATAATCGGCAACAGAGGAGAAAGGCTCTGGGCTCTTGGCTGTTCCCTGTTAATGTGCGTTTGTATGGGATGCTATTGGCCTTGCCATGTCGAGCTCAGCCCTGATGTGTGTTTGTACCTTCAGAGAAAGGCAAACAGACCACCCTGAATCTAGACAAGGGATGTCAAAGACCAACAAGTGAATGAGATCAATTCTTGCCAGGAAAGGGTGTTTTAGCTAAGGCTGTGTTCAGAAAACATGCTTTAAGTTGCACGAGTAGAGCTACAAACGTTCAGTGTTGAAGTGACGTCACAGATATGCTGCATCAGGCAGCAAATTCTTCATATGCCTTTGACAAAGCAAGGCAGAGTCTGGCTTTTCCACTGAAGATAAAATTGAAGTGCTTCTGGAATGATGGTGTTTATTTCATCCGTCTTGACTCCATGGTACTGGCTGCTTTTCCTTTTGGTCTGCTTGAGCCACTGCATGTTTTCAGCCTGTTGAGCAGCAGAATGATTCTTGTCTTCTGGCTGAGATATGAAACAGCAGTCCTGCCTATCTGTAATCCATTAGAGATTTTGCTGTGCTATTTGGAAGCATAAGAGGGTCTTAAGGCTTTAGTCATTCAGGAAGCAACACTACTTTGCTCAGTTGTGCATAGTAATTCAGTCAGGTCCATCATCCTCCCAGCATCTTTCTAAAGCCTAATTCAAGTGGGGTTTTATGTATTCTATGCCTTCTTCCTCCACAGTACGCAAAAGCTTCAAATAATGTGGTTTCATGCCCATGGTGTTCTGTAAAGTACAAGTTTTATATCCATTTTGTAGCTTGATTTGAGGAGCACAGAGGCAAAGTGAATAGCCCAAAGTCAAGGGGGAAGTCTGTGGCAGCAGAGGAAATTATGATTCTGTCACCTGAGGGAACTTAGCAGTACTGAAGTTAGTGTACTAGCTAACGTTTTCCAGGGAAGTGCCACAATTCTCACAAAGAAGGAATCACTAGAAATGGTCAAAAGTTTTTACCACTAGTATTTTCTTACCAGACATGAGTTTTCAAATGGTAAAAGATGTTTGCAGAAAACGCATTTATTTTGAGAAAGTGAAGTAAAATTAGTTGGATTCAAACAAAAATGAGTTAGGTTTATAATGTAAATGTTCCAATTGATGTTTTTCCACAGTGTAAACGAGGAAGAAAAGGAAAAAAACCTGGGAAGAAAGCAAAAAAGGGACCTTGTTTCTCCAGTGGAATGAGAATGCAAATGTATTCTTGATGGAAAAATGAAAATTACATCTTTTCCTCAGGCTTTCCTCTCTCCAGTCTTAGTCTTTTCTTTTTGTCTTTTGAGTAGAACTGACTAATGCAAGAGTGACCAGACTCCTTAACCCCAAAAAGCATGCACCAGCACTTTGAACCACACCCATTATCCAAGGAAAGTGAGAAGGAGAGAGTTGGGAAGAGGTCTTATGGCTGATGACAGTGACTCCTTGAGACCTTGTCTGCTTTACAGTCCAGTGGAAAAGGGCTCTCCTTAGCAGTTTTGGCTGGCTCACCTCCTTCCACTGCTTGGGTTCTCGTTGTGCAGTAGTCCCCACATTTGTGCACCTGTGCTGGGAGTCATCTGGTGTAATCCCAGTCTAGGCATAGCAGAATTATTTGTGGGCTTCTCAAGGGTTGGTTACCCCTGGCTGTGGCAAACACCACTGTGCAGCCCACAGACTGACATTAAACTGCTCCTGCTTTTCTCTTCCCATTATACCATTGCTTTTGACAGTGCACCTCTTTACTTTCAGCTTTCTTTATGAGGACATTTGTGAAAATCTGATTCTGCTCTTTTCAAATCTCTGAATTGGATTTTACTTTAGGACCTGGAAGTGGGGAAAGCATTAAAAGCAAGATTGGTTTTGTATGTTTGAAGATGCTTGAAAGTCTGCCAGAGAGCTGTCAGGTTAGTGATGACTTGTGACATATAAATGCAGAAAAGCAAGGGTTCATAATAATTCAAGATCTGTTGAAAACCAGATTGAAACATGGCTAGCAGTGAGGGTTTTTTTAAGAGAAAATTTTCATTGTGGATGTTCAGACTCAGAAGTGTATTTCAGCCCTTGCTGTGGGGAAAAAAAATTGTGACTTTAGCTTCGTGTGTATTCTTTGAATTTTGCCTCTTTTGCTCAGATTTTCAGTACTTTCATCCCAGTTCATCTGTCACATCTCTTGCCTGGGCTCCTGGCAGGGACACTGCTCTTAGGTGTCTGCACATGTGGAGTCTCCATTTCCCTGCTGCCTGTGAACATGGAGCCTTTCTTTCATGCATTTATCCACTTGTTCGGTAGTCCACTTCCCTGCCTCTGTAGGCTCTTGTTCTATGAGAAGGAGCAGTTGAATCTTCTTCTGGATCAGTGATGTGAGAAGTAGCAAGAAACTTCTTCTTGAAGAATCTAGAGAAAAGTAATTTAGGTTCCACTGGGTGAATAGGGCCTGACGTTCAAAATTTCCCACGGCATGTTAAGAGGATTTGGGCAAAAATCTCAGGAAGAAGTAAGAACTCTGCTTTCGGAATGGCCATGAAATGAGAAAGCCAAAGAAAAAAACAAATTTTCCTCTTGTACTGTGTAAAGGGCTCTATGCTGAAGAATCACCAGCTGAATGCATATAAGAAGCCGCCAGCAATCATTAAGCTCAATTAACCGTATTCTTGTGCCCATGATAACATCTGTGGATTATTTAAACAAAGCGATGGTGGGCAGGCAGGAGAGGAAAATTGAAGAAAAGAGGTTCTGCTGTGAACACTCGTACCACCATCACCCAAGCGACGCTGTAATACAGAAACTGGGTCAGAGACACCCTTCCCCCTCCAAGCTGCTGTCAAAGTTATTTGAGTGTCTATTGAAACCCTCACAATAGAAGAGTTTGGCTCCTGCATTTGCTAAGCAAAACTGATTTGTGTTTCTTGGTTCAGAAAAAACTGCTGGGTAATTTTCCGAGCAAGTACAATGCAGCAGTTCAGTAGATCCCTGAAAGCTGATTTCTTGGTGATTTGCTTTTCGTTTAATAAGACAACAACGTTTTTATTTAGCATTTCAAAATTGACATGCTGAATCTGTGTTTAGGAGCCTTAAACCTCTCTCTTGCTTCTGTTAGTTTTAGGACCTGCACTGGTACTCTTCCTTCAAAGTCCAAAAGATTGCTGGAAGTCTAAGTTAATTTCTTTTTTTGCCTCTAGGATAATTGAAGTAAAATATATTAGTTTGGAAGTGTGGCTTGGCTAGATTTAAACACAATGCTCTCCTGGACTCTTCCCACTGCCCTTTTTAATCCTGTCTTTGAGTCTTTCATCCTTGTTTGCAGCTGTCCCATGAGCAGTCTCAGCCTTCCGGTGTGCTCTGTCTGTTCTGGGATTTTTCCGTCTTGTTTTTCTGGCTTCTTTCAAGGAGTGCCAGTGGTTCTACCTTGTCCTGAAAAGAAAACCAAACTGCACTTCCTACTCATAAGGACAGTCTGCACAGGTTGTCAGCAAGCACAGAACCTGGGAGATCGGCTATAAGGAGTGGCATGGTTTGGCAGTGGTTGTAAGCCCTTATTCCAAAGGAGACATGAGGGAAGTGAAATAGCAGGGTCCAGAGTCTGAACCTGTTTTCTAATATTAAATTAATACATTCTCTAATTTCACTTCCCCTCCCCGCTGCCCTCAGCATGCACTTTCTCAGAGTGAGCGCATGCCCTCTTACACATTTTTTTCCTTACATAAAATGTTATTTATTTCCTGAAAATTGCCCGGCTTGATGGACTGTGTTGTCTGAAGATGGCTGGGAGACGTAATTGGCTGTAGAGCCCAGAAAGGTGTTTGGGCCATGGCTGCTGGGAGTTGCACACCCGAAGTAGTTGTTACATAATGTGTTAAGGAGGCATGTTTGGGAGTGCCGAAGGGGGAGGAGATGGAACATAATTTCCTTGTTTCCTCTGTACCTCGGTACACTCTCTGCACAAGGTAATTAGTTGTTATCAAGCAACAGTGAGAACCTTTGTGCCCGTTCGTATCCATTCTTTGTCTTATTGTGTTATTAAAAAAAAGAAGGAAACGATACCCCGGGTTGTGTGTTAGTTTCAAGAGTGAATATCTCTTGAGCTACCTTTCTTAACAGGCACATAATTATCTGTGCAAACCTGGCTTCCTTGCACCCTCAGTGCAAAAAAGAAGAAATAGAAATTCTTGCAATTCCACCCCGTTGCCCAAGTGTTGGGAGAAACTTAAGAAGGAAAGCCATTTGTACCCTGAAGTGTGATGGCAGAATTACTTCTCTTGTTATCAAGGCTAATAATTTTCCAGCCCTGTCTCTGGCAAATACTCTATCTGTAATAATCAAGTCAGTACATATGACATAGTTTTTTGACAGAACAATATTTCTTAATAATTTAGTAGCATTGCACACACACAAAAATAGAGTTATAATTAGTTCTCATCCCTAAAGTTGGAAGAGCTTTTCAGTTCATTGGAGGCTGCTGGCCAATTCTCTTATCTAATTGGATGAAGTTCCTACTTTCTCCCATTTGTATAATGTCTGCTTTTACACAAACTCATTAAGTGCAGCTGTACTCCAAGTTTATAACAACAGCCCCAGTGAAGACTAGGCAGAAGTTTAATAGCTGTTCTGTTCTCCCTTTTTCATCTGATCTCAATCCATTTTGGTGGTTGATGTGTGCCCGAACATCTTTCCCTAGCACCTAATTCTTCCCACTCCTGCTTCTTATTATGAATTATCTTAATAATTAGAAACCAGACAAATTGCATAAGATTGATCTGCCTGTTTTGAAACTGGAGAGTTTGCAGCTTGCTTTCAAGGAAGATGGATTTAAAGCAATTATTTGTTTCTGTGAGGCAGACACAAGTGATTTTCCCCCTTCATTTTAAAGCTGGCATTAAGATGAAATCACATAATTGCTACACTATTCTTTAAATCTTCAGAGGCATTAAACTGATTATACAGGTAGAATAGTAGCACCGTAGTTAACATATTAAGGTTTTGCATTTAGACAGAATTTTTGACAAAATAAATATGTTTTAAAACAACCTGCCCCCGCTTTTTGTCAGTATGACTGCTGTTTTTCTGATGTTGCTGTGTGTAATTTTGAATTTCTACTTAGCTGAGTATATCTAGTAATAGAAACTCTTCATTTGCCAAAACTTGAATTTGTCTTCCTACCTACACACATTCAAATCCCATTTACAAAGGAAGATTCACCACACCCTTCCTGCAATACAGATATATCATGAATATCTCATTAGTATTAGAAGTGATTTTATAACTTCTATGGATGTTTTTCTTCCACTGGAAAACTATTCCAAGGTTTGCTGGGGAACTTCCAGCTGTACAATTTCCTTTTCTTACCATGTTCCATCTTCCCATCAAACAAAGTCGGGGAGGCTGGAGGAGAGAGGGAAACTCAGGGAAAAAAGTTTTCTCACAGCATTGACTGTTTCATGAGGACACTTATCTGTGATGATAACTGCTCTCTCATATAGCCAGTGACGGGGAGACATGGCTGACAATAAGGATGACATTCTTTGGTGCTGGGGGCTTAAGTTACAGCTATGTATGTGCACGTGCCTGCAGTGCAAAAGTGGGGAGACAGCAAAGAAGCAGAAGGACTCAAAGGGACTCCCTCTAAGCCAAAACTGAATAAGGAGGGAAATTTCCTTCTGCTGGTGCTCCACCTCCTAGCATCGATATTCCCTTCAGGTTGTGGTGCTCTCCTGGCTCTGAAGGTCACCAAAGGCTTGACCCTTACAGGGTTCACAACATTCTTTGCTCTGTCTAGCATTTCAAGATGCAAACGTGTGGCAAAATCCAAAGGCCAATACAAGTAGGGAGGACCTACTGAACCCTACATGATCTTCCTCTACCTTAGAGCCCTCCCTTAGTTCAAGTCATAAAGAGGTACCAGAGTTGAACATTTTGTTTCTATTCTTGTGCGTGTATGAAAATTTAGCAGTGTTGTAACCAAGTCCTTGTCAATAGACCTTTACAGCAAAGTTGACAAAGTTCATGTGTGCAGGTTGAATATCAGTCTTCTCAATAAGGACACAAAGAGGTAGTTTAGTTCTTTGTTCTAATATAAAACTTAATCTTAGCATGAGTCACAAGTAGTTTTGACTGATAAACGTCTTTAATCAAAACCCGAAATCTGTGAACATCTCTTGTTTTCAGATAATTGGCTCCATCTGTAGACACGTTCCATCATGATCTCAATCACTGTTTAGACAAATGTGAAACATGGGCATTCTTCTTGTTTAGAATCCCATAACATTTGTTGTCTCCACTGGGGCTGATGCCCCACACACACATAAGATAAACTTGTCTGACATTCATAAGTGAGAACATTTATGTCTCTTCTACACAATAAAGGCAATGTCTTCTAAGTGTGCAAGCTTATTTTTGTAGGAAATATTTATGTATTAAAAGGGCTCTTATAATGCTGGAACATTTGTTTTGCCAGCTACAGTCATCATAGGTACATCATTAAAATTACAACAGTAGCTGCTCTCTGCTAATTTTGTAATGTTTTGACAGAACTCAAGATATGAATGTATGTTTGTGCTACTAGTCATCGGTGAATCATACCACTTAATTGGATGGGTCAAGAAGATAAATAGATGTGGTCTTTGGGAAATGAAAGTGGCTTCTTTCATTTGTGACTTTGAGTTTGTTTGTACATTGCTTTTGTTGGAAGTAGCAATTTTTGATGGAGATTATGGAAAAAGCAGTGACTTATTTTCCTAACACTTGAGTGAGTGGTGATAGTTGTTGGAGGATGTGATGACAGAAGAAAAGCCGGTTTTAATTTTGGTGCTGAAGTGGGTGGGGGTGGGCAAGTGGATATTCAAGACACATTAATGAAGTTACGTTGACAACTGTTAAGTGTGAAGTCTGTCATGTATCTCATTGCAATGAATGTGTGTTTATGAGCAAACTGCATTGGAGACATCTGTGCAATTGTCAGCTGTAATTAAAGGATGATTCAGCAGTGGACATACAGTTGAAAATGAAGGACAGGATGGGGTTTTTTTAATATGGGTGTGTATACTTCTGTTTGCCAAAATTGACATATTTTTTTGACTAGCTAATTCTTTCCAAGTAGCTACTAAGACAAAAAAAAATTGATTTGACTTCATTTATTAAAAATAAATTTTCTCCAGTAGGAGAGAACTTGAAAATTTTAAGGAAAGCAAATGGAAACTTTTTGATCATATCCTTGTTAGTGGCGTTCTGGAGACACATGGAGAAATTACATCCAGAAGGACTTGGGAAAACATGAGGTAAAAAGTCACTAGTCAAGCATGTAAAATAAACAAAGAAAGGGATCCTGCTTAGACCAGGGTACATCTCTGTTTGCATGTGCTGTGCTCACTTGTAATCCATGTTGCAGTTGTGTGTCCCGGTCCATTTTCCTAATACTTTTCTGACCATATTACAGATTTTGATGTTGCTTTCAAAGAGACTTGCAAGGGCAGCTGGGGTTTCTCCTCATCAGGGATGAGCAATATTTGGGACAGCTGGCTAATTTTTTCCCAGCCACATCTCTTCCCACCACAATCAACCTGAACTTAAGGAAAGATATTTGAGGAAAGATCCAGGCTTTTCTCAGGTACTTGAATAGCCCTGTGTAGCAGTTAAAGCTATTTTGCAGCTACAATGACTCAACTTCCAGTGCAAGTACTAAAATATCTCTTCCTAGCTCCAGTTGATATTGATGGGAATTTTCCAGTAGATGTTGATGGGAGCAGTTCTTAAGTGGGTAGCATGCTTTGAAAAGCGTGTGATGTGAAGAGGAGGTTAGACCTATCTGAAACTTGGATGCTGTTTTACCTCTTGTTGGAGGCAGCTATATAAATTTTTCTTTTTATACTTCTTGAATATCTTTTATGACCTCTGGGCTGCCCTTCCTCTCGCCCTCCATCTTGGCAGAAATCAAGGAAGCAGCTACAAAGTAACGGGACTGACTTCTAATTCCAGAACTGGAAGATGTTATTTGGATGTAACTGGAAGCAGTGCTATTTGTTCTTGGTTAAAGATTGATTTTATGTCCCTACTGAAAACACTGGGACAAAAAATCATGCTAATTTAGATGGTCAGCAGCTAGAGTAAAGGGCTTATGAGGTACCTTGTCTGTGAGGCAAAGGAGTGAGGAGGAGCTGAAAATGAGCATCTTTGTTTAAAATATATCTGTTTCTTTTGCACGGCGATGTTTTTCAAGTGTAAAAGGTATCAGCTTCTTTTAGAGTTGCGAGTTGGAGGAAGCTGTGCCTGCTGCTAGCAGTAAATGAGTTACTTAATGGGGAGAATGTTTGCAAAGCCTGGAGAGAAATAACAGCTGCTTTTTTAAGAGAAGAAAAAAATGCAAGCCTATAACATTTCAAAACTGTAGCAAGATTGACGATATTTTTTTTTTTAAGGCTTGGATGAAAGGAAATTAGTAATGTGTAGGGGGTGCTGAATGGCCCAGGCACCTCACCTGTTTTATTCCTATCTGTAGAGGGAATTCAGAGTTTGACACCAAATGTAAAGCAAACCCAGAGCCACATGAACTACTAGCCAGCTTCCTTCAGCAACGTTAATTTACGGTCTCATGAGAAAACACTTTGGTTTGCTGCCAGTTTTGACTTCAGGCAAAATTGTCGGAGGACAGAGCAGCGCAGGCAGTGGTCCCTTTCAGGCCATGGCATCTGGGCACTGGAGCAGACAGCCCAGGCTCCTGGCTGGGCTCCGATGCAAACATTACAGAGCACGTCTGTGCCCCAGCTCCCCGCTGGAAAGCAGCATTAATTATCCTGCAGCACTGCGGCTCTGCCCCGCTCGCCCGCTGCGTTACAGGGTGCTGGCACCTTTCCGCTGTGCAAGTGGGCTTGCCAAAACTTGCATCTGAGGTTGGCTGACGTGTTTTGCATCGCTGGGTCCTGCCACCGGGTTCCTCGGTTGTTTGCTGGGAGGAGGGCAGAGGAGGTGGCGCAGGCCAGGAAAAGGAGCTGTTTAGCCAAAGTCTCTTTGGTTTGCCATTTGCAGTGCTGTGGGATGACACCGTAAGAGGTAGGGAGGCGTGATGCCTCTCAGCTTTTTCCAGGGATCCTGTCTTGAAAGAACTGCGCTTCCAAAATGCCTTGATGCCTGCTAGGGTTTCTTATGCGACTTGTGGATTCACTTTCCAATCTTTTACTGTTTTCTTTTGTTTTCTTTTCAAACTATCCAGGACTCATAGTGTAATTTTTAAAAAATAGTTCTGACTTAAGATATGAGGTGTCTTATATTGTGACAGGACAAGGGGCAATGGTTCTAACTGAAAGGGGTAGATTTTGCAGGTTTAGATTGGACACGAGGAGGAAATTTTTTATTATGTGTGTGGTGAGGTACTGGAACAGGTTGCATAGAGAAGTTGTGGATAATTCATCCCTGGAAGTGTTCGAGGCCAGTGGCTTTGTGCAACCTGGTCTAGTGGAGGGTTGGCTATGGCAAGGCAGGTGGACTGGATGACCTTTGAAGGTCCCTCCCAACCCAAACCATTCTATGTTTCTGTGAAAGGCTGAGCAGTTTGAATGCTAGGCATTCATGCTCAGGCAACCAGAGGTATGTGCTGTCACACTAGTAACGTGGTGGGCTGAACTCAGAAGAGAGCAAGAGGCTTTTTGACAAGTGAGTTGTTTTAAGGGCTTTTTTGAGTTCGCTTTTAGTAAATCAAGGATGATTATTTCCACTGCAGCAGTAATGTACAATCTAGTTTTTTTGTCTGTTTTGGTGCTGAACACAACAATTCCTCCTTTCACGATTTCTGACGTAGTTGCCCCAACAAAGACACAGATTAAGGGTCTATCAAAGCTGTTGTCACTGCAGTGTGATATGCTCATCAGTTCATGAGACTGATTATTGTGGTTCAGCAGTACAATAAATCCAATTTTGGTATTCATGTTACTTGACTGAAAGAGTGTTTTTGAAAGATTATGAAGTAGTTGTATGGCATGCACTTACATAATTGCATTACACAAAGGGCTTCTCCAGTGTCAGCCCTGGCCTGCTGGGTCAAGCTGACCAAATTTATTCCCCACTACTGTAAGTTGACTTCCTGCAACAGGGCTTTATGGTGAATGGTATGGTGAGTTGACCCTGGCTGAATGCCAGGTGCCCACCAAAGCTGTTCTATCACTCCATTCCTCAGCTAGACAGTGGAGAGAAAATATAATTAGAGGTTCCTGGCTCGGGATGAGGACAGGGAGAGATCATTCACTTATGGGCAAAACAAACCCGACTTGTGGAAATTAGTTTAATTTATTACCATTCAAATCAGGGTATGATAATAAGAAATAAAACCAAATCTTAGCAGCATAGGGGGACTGTGACTGGGAGTTGTAGTCAGTTCATCACATGTTGTCTCTTTCACTTCTTCCTCCTCAGGGGAAGAACTCCTTATATTCTTCCCCAGCTCCAGCATGGGGTCCTTCCCACTGGAGACAGTCCTCCACAAACTTCTCCAATGTGGGTTCTTTCCAGGGGCTGCAGCTCTTCACAGACTGCTCCAGCATCAGTCCCTTCCACAGGGTGCAGTCCTTCAGGAGCAGGCTGCTCCAGCATGAGTTCCCCGGGGAGAATCACAAGTCCTTCCAGCAAACCACATGGGCTCCTCTCCCCATGGGTCTGCAGGTCCTGACAGGGGCCTGCCTCAGTATGGGCTTCCCACAGGGTCACAGCCTCCTTTGTTCATCCACCTGCTCTGGCAGGGGGTCCTCCATGGTCTGCAGGTGGATCTCTGCTCCACCACGGACCTCCACGGGCTGCAGGGGCACAGCTGCCTCACCATTGTCTTCATTACAGGCTTCAGGGGAACCTCAGCTGCAGTGCCTGGAGCACCTCCTCCCCCTCCTTCTTCACCGACCTTGGTGTCTGCAGGGCTATTTCTCTCACATGTTCTCACTCCTCTCTGCAGCTACAATTGCGTAATTTTCCTCCCCAACCTTCTTAAATGAGTTATCCCAGAGGTGCTGCCATGGTTGCTGATGGGCTCAGCCTTGGCCAGCAGTGGGTCCCTCTTGGAGCCTGCTGGCATTGGCTGTAATGGAAGCTTCTGTAATGGGGGAAGCTTCTGGTAGCTTCTGGTAGCTTCTCATAGAAGCCACCCCTGTGTCCCCCCCTGCTACCAAAACCTTGCCATGCAAAGAAAAAAGCCCGTTTGTGCCATTCTAACTAGATGGTGCTGCATCAGGTGTCATTCATCCTCCTACAGTCCCTTAGCATGGTCTGTGGCTGCTTTGACAGAAACAGCACCAGGTGTCTCTCCATCTCGGTGGTCTACCAATGCAGAGACCTCCATGGTACTTATGATCACAGTAGCACAGTAGCCTGAGATATGCACATTGGACATTATTGTTAATAATCCACGAGCAGTATCATCCACACGTATTGCACCTTCCTTCACAAAGGGTCTTTTGTGTTAACGGAGGGGTGAGAAGAGTAACATTCTAGAATATTCACAGGTAGGAAAGGGAAAAAGTTTACTTACTGGATATATTAAGGATCAGGAGATTCTAGAGTGGGTGTGTACAGGTGGGGAGAGATTTAAACTGGTTCGAAACTCAAGAATATCACTAACTAGGGCACTGGACAGCATCTCTGACCACACAGGCAGAGAAATGCCTGTAGCTAATCTGGTGGACAAAGAAAGGGAAAGAGGCTCTTTTTCCATCTCATCTCCAAATAGATAGATTGGCTGGCTTTTGTCTCTGTCACCTGTGGCTTTATAAAGCTTTGCATCAGTACTGTCTGCTCCACATGCACACTTTCAGCTGTATGACCAGGACCTTGTTTGAGTGCAAATTTCAGAGTTTCTCACCACAATCAAGGCATTGCACTCCCACTGTTGTGGTTTGCTTGTAACAGGAGTGCTGGAGGACACAAACACTGATACGTTTCACCAGGATATCCAAGAGGCAACTCAGTACATTTAAAATGAGTTGCACTCCAGAATAGGTATCCTCATCAGAGAGGAAGAGGCATCTTCCAGTTGAACTAATCCAGAAACACTTTTCAGTATATTGCAGGATGGCAAGGAGCGTGTCTGCACCTTCAGAAGTCTTTAAAAAATTTAGGTACTCACGTATTTTACTGACAAGTATTTATCCCTTTGAGATTTTAGAGATCCATTCTGCACATTTTCAGTACTTGCGCTCAACTGTAGTGGGGAGCGGTGAAGTACAGGCTATGATGGGATGCTTCAAGAGCAGCTTTGTTTTTTGTCTGTCAGTCAGTTTCTTGCAGTGCACAAATCTTGACTCCATGGTCTTTTGCCCCGAGTAAAATGTCCTGAGAGGCAGTTCTTGATACCAAAATGTTAGTTCTAAGCGGAAGGGTAGCTCCTCCTAGGGTCAGGTGTTACGTGAAACTTTAATGTCATGCAGTTGGTGCCCAGCCATTCATTCATAGTGGACTAAACTTCACTTTCTAGGACTTGTAGACTCCCATTAAATATTTAAAAATTGAGGAGGACCAAAGCAGGAGCTATACGTGCCATGGGATGGAGAGCCTGCTGCCACAGAGGGACAACAGCACGCTGCTACTTGTGCGGCTTTAGTGGAGATTTACAGTGCTTGAAACCACTCGGGAATGTTTTGAGAAGGGAACTTCATGGTTTTGGCCCAGCAAAACTTCTTTTAAGGGTACTCCTACCTAATTTTCAAATAGCCAAAACCCACCTTAGTTATCAGGTCTAATGTTCATGTTGTCTTTATCCAGACCTCCTCTGTTCTCCCCATCTGTTCACTGTGATTGGTCCCAGTGGTAAGGTAGTCATTTAATCATGATTGCTAGTCCGTTAGCTTTTTAGAAAAATTGGAGTCCTCTGACTGGGCAGGAAGAGGAGAATCACTGAACTCTCTTTGGAAACTTAATCTCATCTTCCTTTATCAGGTTTAGGTAGAAAAAAGGCAGTGCTGGGACTGCTCTCCCCCAGGTCCCTGTCTTCTTTTTCAGTCTCACAAAATAATGGCAGAGGGAAGTGGTGGTACTTGCCATACTGCAAAGTGGCTTACCTTCTACCTTGCAAAGTATTTAGTAACCTTGCTCTCTGCTGGACAGTTAAATCCCAGAGCCCAGAGTCCATGCATTGCATTCACTTGCTGTTGAGTTTCAGGCTCCACCTTCTCTGTCTTCAGATGTTTTGCACAGGTGCCTGAATTGTGCTTGAAAAGCATTAAACTACTAACTTCAGGCACTTGCAAAAAGTGCATCCATGACAGCACAGTGCACGTGTGTGGCTGCAAAACTCACTCAAGAAGCTGGGTAAATTCTTAGAGCAGTTAAATACTCATGACCTGAACACATTTACCTATGTTCTACCTGAATTAAAGCCACAGAAGGTAAGAGGCAACTACTGTGAATCAAGGGCCAGCTAACATGAGCCTTTAAGAAGCAAAATACCTAAACACTTTTTGGAAACCGATCTTAACTGTAGGAAACCTTCAGCAGTAACAAAAATACTTCTTTTGCTTCTGTTGAAACTTGTTAATGCGCATTTCCAACTCCTGTGTGTAAGAATGAAAAGCAGTTTTAGCAAATAAATAGAAGAGCCTAGCTGCACTTTCCACAAGGCATCAAATGAACAGGAGAGCAGAAAAGGTGATGCTGTCCTTGGGTCCTAGAGCTGTATTTCACACAGGAACAGCTACTCACACCTGGGTTATTGCATTGTCATGCATAGAGCCCTCTGAAAAAGGCTAGTGAGTACTGGCAACTACTGAGCAGAACATGTGAACAGAACTATCAGGAAGGAAACATCATGTGTTGTTTTATGAGATTACACTCAAAATGTTTGGGTAGATTTTATCAACAAATCCTAAACAGTGCAAATGCAAAACAAGTATCTCACAGTGTGCTTTTATTATTTTTTCACAATATAAACTAGACAGACATGGAAAGTTTAATGGCAGCATGTTTTTATAACATTTTAAAGACAAAGAACAACATAATCATATTAAATGATAAACTGACAAACTACATTACCATACATACATCATCCAAATGTACTGGATAAACAATATCTGCTTATGTACATTTATGCTGGTGATAATTAAAATTCAAATATTCAGAAGAAAAAGAAAAAAACCAATGCTATTTAAATTATAAAAATATATAGTTTTTGTGTGGAACTCTTAATGCTGTATTACTTTTTGAAGATAATTTCATTGTGTGATGAAGCTGCATTAACTTAGTATAGAAGTGTGATTTAAACCAAATACAGATTTAATTAACTCTTTTGTCTTCCTCGTATTTAGTCTTGTTGGAAAGAGAAATAGGAATGAAAAATAAAGCTGGGCTTTTGCAATGAGAAAGAATTTTTATACTCATAAATTAAAATGTGTATAATTTTTATATAGTACTGAGCCATAAACTCATAATACAAATGAATCATTTTGCTAGTTTGTTCAGAGATGGAGAGAGAAAAAAGAAGAAAGGCTTTAAACATGCTACTTCTCTATACTTTCAATCAATAGGACCTCTAGGTTTGTGGAGAGGAGTGCAGGTGCACAGCTAAGCAGTGTCATGCTTCGGGGTCAAAGCAGGCAGTCCAGACTTCGCTGCCTCAGCTGGGGAGACTGCGTGGACTGGGGCACTGGGTCTGTGTTCTTTGAACTGCGTCACCTTCTTTGCCTTTACACATCTGGTTTCAGACTTCTTTTTTCATAACTGTTCCTTCTTAGTGCAAACCTACTTAGGCTATATAATCCCCAATCACAACAGCAAATCAACAAACTTTTATAGACTGGATAATTTTATAATAATTTACAAATCATTTTGTAATTGCAAATTTTTAGTAATCGTAGCCATGTAGTGCACATATTTGTAGCTGCTTTTAGTTAAACGTTATTTTCAGACCACCTTGGATGAATTCCTGCAACATATGAAACTAAAGATTTTCTTACATACCAATGTCATTCTCCGTATCTTCCAGCCCCGTTCCTCATCTGTATATTCTCTGTTACCTCGACAGCCCCATTAGTTCTTTGGTGGATCCAGTGCTTGTTCCATTAAGAAATGCCCTCTGTGTCAACTCTGATTTCAGAATACTTGCAGAATTTTTTTCTTGTTTTTTCATCTGTTCCTAAGTTACTGATCTAAAACAGATCTTAGATGATCTTATAGATTTATTTTTTTCAGAAGCAAAATATTTTTCTTCATTATTACCTTAATAAATGGAGTGAAACAGAATTAAGGACACATAAGCTGAATATAGCAAAATCCAGTACTTCTCCTCAATGCCTATGCACTTGCTGCTTTGCAAAAGACTGCCTTCAGCATTAACAAAGTTCTATAGTGAAAAATAACTGTGGGGTCTCTGTAAGCTTTTTCCCTGCCCTTCTATCAACCTTTTTAAATGGAAAGAATGAAAGATAAACAAATTCCAGTTAACAATCCTTTAAGCAGGGAGATATTTCAGTGATCTCTGTGTTTCCTTCCAATTCTTGACCTCTTCCTTCCTTTTTGACCTCTAATCTTCCACGCCTAAAGACTTCAGAAGTGTCCCTCTTTTTTTTGTTTGTTTTACAATTTGAATATGCTGGGATTGGTTAGATGTCTGTGCATACATAGCGACAGAGGACAGATTTTCACTAAAGCATAGTCTTCGAGCATGGAAGTCTGTAAGGCATTTTGTGGAGAAAAAAATCTTACATGGAAGTGTATTGAAGAGTAGGAAAGACAGGAATTATTGCAAAAGAAATGCAGGAGTGAGAAGAGAGGATTTTATTTAAGAAGTTCAAGCTTTTATATACATTCAATGTTTCTAGTATGTTTTCTTAATAAATGTATTATCAACTATCATTATACCTAATGCAGCCACAATACTGTACTATTCTGCAGTCAGGATGGGAAAACTCCATTAGCTCTTTAATAAAATAAAATCATCAACAGTCATCATGACTCTTCTTTTTGCCTGCTATTAGCAAATACACTGGGAAGTCCAGTGAGTAGACACAACAGAACACGAAATCCTCAGTATTTATTTAAATGTGTATCATGTGTCGTCTTCATATTATTTCTAAAGCAGCTTTAAAAAACTTTAGCCATTGGAAGATGTTAAAAACAAAAACCCCATTCAAATTATCTTGGTATTATAGCAGCACTGGAATTGATACTTTTACTACTTTTGACGATGTAAACCTTTAATAAAATAAACAATATTGAAACAATTTGAGGTCTAATAGTTCATAAACTTTAATGGGCATATGGGCACAAATTGAAACGAAGACTAGATTGTGAAATGAAACATTAGCTCAATACCAGCCAATTCCAGTTGTGCAATTGGCTGCAGACAAATTCAAATTGTAAGATGAGAAAAAAGCCAAAGCCCACACTCAATCCACAATAGTCAGTTCCTTTGATTTCAAATATTTTTTCATACAAACCGCACATGAGCATGCCCACTTTTAACAGAAGCACTCTGAAAGCATTGCAGGTACTTTTGGTTTGATTGTGGGATTTTTCCTTTTTCTTTAATCAAGCATAGTTCACATTTTTGTGTTCTTCTTTCTACGTTTCTATAAAATTAAGTAATTTCAAATCTGAAATGTAAGCTCGCTCCATCTTTGCTCATACAAAGTGTAGGTGCCACGACTAAATAGCAGTAAAAATGCTGAGATGTACAACTCTTAAAAAAACTAACCAAACATAAAAGCAGCTTTGAAGACACAACATCAACTACAGCCTTAACATTGAACATATTACATTCCCGAGTTACTGGAGATATTTTGCATATAATGCCACAAAGTTATTTGTCTGAAATCTTGAGGTTGGAGCTACAGTTTATTCACTTTATGTTTTTCACCCTTTGAGCACTTAAGTATTGTACGGTACATTTTATCCAGAGCTTTGCAATCTTTCCTTTTATATCTGGACATCCATTTACCCACAAATCCCAGATTTCAAAAGTTCCATAGAAAAAATAGAAGCGCAGGACTTAAAACATTTGAAGCCGGACATTTCCACGCCTCAGAGCAGCCCGTGGGACTCGACGCTTCAGAGTCTTCTGTTTCCAGGGGATTCCTGTCCCCGTCGAGCTCACGGAAAGCCCCACGTTCAAAGGCATTGACACATCTGGTTTCAGAGCACAGGTCTGTTTACAAAACTGTACTATGTGCTCTGCAGGAATTTTACTTGCGTTGCATTTTGTAACACGAGCAGATGACTTCACACCTCCCACTCCCCCTCCTCCTTCACCCTATTTTCACTTGAGATGACAGTAGGCACCTGTATGATCGAGGTGTCAAAGAGTCTCTGTCCAGAGAGAGGATTTTGAGTTTCTTCATCATCTTTTCTTCTGTAGACAGTCTTAGGAGATTATTAGCATGAAATAACTTTGAGGGTGAGGGGCAGGATGGTAAATCTCACTTTCTTTTCCTGTTATGAAAGTGAACTTTATTTTGGTGTCCAGTTTGATAAACAAGGATAGTCAGAGCTAATCTGTAACTTAGCTGACGTCTGCTTTTTTCCAAATAAAATTAAGATATTTTTCAACTTTCAGGGATTTAGATACCACATCTAATTGGTTTCAAACCCCTAAAGGAACTCTGTAAGTAAGCAGGATTAGTTGCAGATATGAGCCCACTAAAGTGGGATGCAGGTCAGGTCTTCAGACTCCAGCTCTGCTCTGTTGAAGCAGGCACTTAAGGTCTCCTGATGTTTCTGTGTCAGTAGCCACAAAAAACATTATACTGCTGAGAAAATCAATGGAACAGCAATTTCCTGCGAGCCCCAAAGATTTAACTTCACACTTCTATTAAAAAAAAAGGTTGACACGTATTGTGTGGGTATTGTGATTATGATGTGATGGCACAACTGGTAACTTGAAAACACATGTTTAAAAGGCATAGGCAATCATATATCCAGCTGTTCTCCTGTAGGGATAGCCGAGTGTCCTTCAAGAAGTTTCTGTCTTGACTCCATATATGTACCATGTTGAATTGTTTACTACGTCAGTTCTTGCCAGCAGGACAGGGTGAGAACTTTGTTCATGCTGGCCTTGTCTTTCACATCCCTCCCAGAAAATGCAAGGAAAATCAACAGAATTTTGCAGGCTTTAGCAGCTCAAGTAACTGCTCTCCTAAGTGTAAGCAGGTAGGTCTTTGTCAGTATATTCACTCTTCAGAGATAAAATAATCCAGCCAGTGGCATTAATTAAAAAAAAAAGAACGTAAAATACTCTGGGGCTCATTAAAGTTAAGAATAACAACATGATGTGATGACAGATACAACTTGCTGAGGTTCTGAAAATAGCAGGTTAAAATGTAAATATCTTTTAATAAATAATTTTCCGGCAATGTAAAAATAAATGATATTTCCTTTGGCAGTAATAGCTGATTTAATCTTTCGCTGGGAAGTTGCTTTGCTCATAAAATATCATTGTGCTACAGAAAAAAAAATATTATTTTGTTGTTTTGAAAGACTTTTGTAATCCACAATAAACTGGGTGACTCTACTTATGTCCAAGATAAGCGCCAAGAGTGATGCAAGCTCCCACCAGAACCAGACTCAGGATAGTCTTCAGAGAGATCCAGGAGAAATCGAACAAAGGCCTCATACTGTTGCCATACAACTCCACAAAGGCATCCTAGAAAGGGAGGTAATCAGAAAGGGAATATCAGAATTGCAGTAACTTTTTCGGGGTGGGGAGGGGAGGAGAAAAGGGAGGCAACTTCACCCTCAGTGATCACCCGACAATCCCACTGGCACAAGAAAACCACACAAACCTATTAAAACAGTGCTTTGGGAGCTCTGTTTTTTGCGCAGTGCTTAAAGAAAAGTTCTCCTGTCTATTTCTTTACAAATATTGCTGTAATTACTTATGGTTCTGACTTCTGCTTTAGGCATGCCCAATCTAACAGCAAAGACAGGAGCAGCATTTTAAAATACAAGTTACCACTATTTTGGTTCCTGAATGTTGTCTATACAAACATACACAAAGGAGGTAGATGGACCTTCATTCTCCAAATCTTTCATTTCCACTGGACGTGGGGCATCTATATTGTGAGTCAACTTCACTGAAAATAAGGCAGTATTTATTCGGTTCCCTTGGGATGGGTTCAGAAGACTTTGTGTAGTAGCCACAGATGTTTCTTCCACATGAACTGATGCTGTTAGGGTTGTGTTACACCTATTACAGTATTTCACAACAGCCACCAAAAGAGGTCCTGTGCTCCAGGAAAATCTGGTGGGGCACGTAGGCACCAAATGCAAAGGCTGTTAAGGTAGCAAAGATAAAGTTTTTGTAACTCATAAATACATTGGGATTTGACTGGGCTAGTGATTGGGTTGGTGATACTCTGCACGTAAGGCCTTTCTTTCAGGCTGCAATTCCTAACAAGCATGATGCTTCAGAGCATTCCTGAGAGAAAGATAAATCATACTGCATGGCATGAAAGCAGTAAATAGCCAAGCTGAATACCTTTAAAAATGTGACAAAACTGATAGCATCATTTATGGCAACTCTTTTACTGTGCAGCCAGTTAAGGTCTGCTCCCCAATTACTGAAATAAAGCCATGAAACAGATATCTAACATGGGGACTTCTGTCTTTACTTTTATTACCCTTGACTTCCCATTCTTGGTAGAAGTTAACATTCTCTATTAATGTTATAGTGCTTTTAGCTGTTTTGCAATGTTACTATGCTAGGAGGTAACCTGCCTTCTAAAAATGCATATATGTTATGGTTTACAGCAAGAATTGAGGAAAGGAAGGTTTTCATTATTAATGTAAACTTTTCATCTGAGTTAATAATAGTCAAATGATGTAGTTAAATTATCTTCCCTCATTAGGCATCTCTAGTTATTCTCAGAATAAGAGCATTTGTGGTTTCACCACGAGAGGGCGTGTAAGGTTTTTTAATATTTTGACTTTACCCACTAGACACTGAGCGAGAGTCAAATAAATAATAGATATTTACTTCCAAAATATGTTATTGCATTAAGTAATATTGGTGCATGTTGTAGGTCAGAGTGGATGTAAGTAGGTAAGACTCGGTAACAGAACAGCCACAGGCTTTGGCCAACAGAGTGATGTGAAAACATGTCTGCCTCTTGCTACTTCTCAATGCTTGTTCCTCTAGGCAATCATTTTCCAACTTGGGTTTCCAAAGGTATATTCTTAAGTGAAAGAAGCTTAACCTTTTGCAGGGAGGATGGAATGTTTTAATGCAAACTCTTCGTTTCAGAGAGAAATTGGCAACTTTTGCTTAGCTGCCTGTTTTTTGACATAGACATTTGCAAACTCTGGCCTTAATATTCTGCTGTGCTGTTGCAGAGCTGAAAAAGCACACTCAGTTTGCTGTGCAGCTCCTTGGAAAGCTGCTTTTATTTCTCCTTAAGGCTATGAAGTAACACAATATCCTAAAATGTTACAGACTGGGCTAAATCCTGTTGTCGCCAGTACAGACTCACTGACTTCCACAGGAGCCTTGTCTGTATGGGGAGTTCAAGATCAGGCCTTATAAAAATACAGCAAGGGTAAAGTTCAACACTTGGTGATATTATTATGGGTGGAAAAGAGAGGAAATGAAAAAAAACCCCTCATGGAAATGCAAGTCATGTGAAAATATTTTAACATTAAGGTTTTCATGGTTTCTTTCTGTGGGGAAGGTCTCACTTCTGTATATTCATGACAGTCGACGCATACACAGTATATCAACTTCAAAATGAGTGTATTTTGTGCCTCCCTTCTACCCCAGTTTAGGAACATTGCTTCCAGTTTAGGAACACTGCTCCCAGTTTTATTGAGAGACCACTTCCAATGATTCCATAGAGCTCCTGGAATTGGGTATAAAGATGGAAGGAGGGTAACAGTAAAACTTGAATACAAGACAAAAGTATGGCATAACCTATGGCTCAAAAGAGGAATGTTAGCAAAAAATGTGCAGTATGCAGTACTTTTTTGTCCGAGATTATTACAACAATAACATGAACTCAACCTAATGGTGTCTGCACTATATATTACAAGTAGCTCTTTATGATCGTTCCCCCTCCCCTTCTCAAACATCCTGATTAGGCCTATTTCCGAAGCTTGTTTGAACAGCCTGTCACTATTTGTTTAAGTTTAAAACCTGTTTTAAATAAACACATGTCCATTTTATGTACTAAAACAAGGGGGGTGGGAGGAGGGAAGTATGACCCATTGCTGAAAACTATTTTAGCACAAAGAGAACCCTAAACAGAATCTGAACTGTTTCGTAAGGTTTTGTCTTCTGTAAACCCATGTATTTGTCACTGGATTTTTGTCACCTAAACTGCACTGTTTAAAATAAGAGAATCTAAGCTAAAATAAATAAGATTAGGAAAATTGTTTGAAACACTTGATGTCCTTTGAAAAGCACTCTTTATAATGAAAGCAAGGGTCCCCTTGGCAAACAGACCGAGGCAAGTTCTGGCTTGGTCAACCTTTCTGGAAGTCTTGCACAACTGGAAAGAAAATTGTTGCAGGCCTTGCTTTTAAGACCTTCAAATTTAATGGGAAGTTATATCCTGGATGTAAAATTATATCAGGGCAGTTAAAAATTATATGGAAAAGAACTCTTCATCCAGCTCTGTAAGTTTTTAAAAAGTCATTTCTTAAGAAGCTTTTATTAAGTCAAATCAGTGTGTTGCTGGTTTACTGTGCAGCTTTGTGTTCACTGTTTCTGTGAAGCAAGAAAGGTGGCAGTGGGGAGGGGAAAGATGTTCCTCCTAAGCTCCTCTTAGGCACCAAAGCAGCTGAGATGCCTGCTTCACCTACCCGGCATTGATCGGAAGGCCAGGAGGATTGCCCTAAGGGCACCCCTTATGGTCCTCTTGCCTGCTGGACTATATATAGGGAGGACAGAGCATATTCCTGGCTGGAGTTCCTGGGATTTGCAGGGAGACCAGGACAGAAGTGGAGTTTGTCACTCTGGGAGGATTAGGAGGCATAATAGTGCACTGAGTCAGGGCAGCCTTAAAACAAAGAGATCACACTATCCCGCTCTTCCGTTGGCCCAAATTCGGCAGCTCTGATCCAAGAAACAAATGTCATCTTTAATTACACGGGCATTCTTTGCTTGTGGAATGAGCCAAGTTTGTTCAGCCTCAGTCGTTTTGCAGCTCAGCCTTCACCCTGGCCTGAGAGGCCAAGCACAGCTCCTCGGTTGCAGAGGAGGACGTACTGCCTACAGGCTGAGCCCAGAGGATCTGATGGCTCCTTACTGAAAATGTAGAGGGAATAGGCAGTTTCTGCCTGGCATTTCTGACCGAGGGGGCGGTGGGGAGAGCAAACATGAGGAAGTAAAGGCTTCCTTTTTCTACCTGAATCAAACAGCTGGTGAGGAAGTGACTTTATTTCCCTCGTTATCATTGGGTTGGCAGGATATCCTCTTGAGCTACATTGTATTGAATGAAGAGCCAGTGAGACTTCCATTTTACTGAACGGGAATTGCCTCGCAGCTATTTTACGCTGCCCTCTCTGTGACTCCAAAACAAACAAACAAACACACACTAGCTCCCGGCTTTTGAAGAAACTCGCACAGGTTTGAACAAGGCCACTTTGCCACCCAGTACAAGGCAGGAGAGGGAATGGCATACGCTCTGATGCCAAGGTTTAGCAGCTGAATGACTTTTCCCTCACCCCTGCCTCCACACGAATGACATAAATTCTCATAAAAGCTTTTGTTCCCGCATGGTAACTCATTTCAGAAAGAGTTTGGGGAGGGAGGGAGGGGGAGGACAGAGCTGGTTAAATTGTCCCATGTTTTCTATGCAGTGAAACCTCATTAAAATGTCATCTTGAAGCTAACGAGAAAAGTTCTTGGAACACAAAAAATAGACAAATGTGTAGCTGTTCTTTTCCCGAAGAGTTTATGGGTCTTTTATGCAAGCCTAAGTCGTGAGTACATGCAAATAAGGGCAGCTCAGCCCTGGGCTGTGTTGTGCCGAGGTGTGGTGTTTCACAAGGTCCGTATCTTTAGAGAGGCCGATATCTTTTTACACCTGGGAGCGCCAACATGCTGGCAGTCCTGCCAGGTGCACATTATCAAATTATAATGGGAAGGAAAAGAAGGTGTCACCACACAAGCCCTGCTGATCATGGAAAAAGAACTTGCCTGGGGAGTGGCTTCAGCATGTGAACCCCTGAACCAATTCCCATCTGTTTTGTTTTTTTTTCTTTCCCCTCTTCACCTTTGCTTGCAGTAGAAATAGGTTTATTTTGGGGATGTGGTTTAGTGGTGAATACAGTAGTGCTAGGTTAACAGTTGGACTTGATGGTGTTAGAGGCCTGGTCCAAACTTCTATGATTCTGTTTTGAATTCTTTGTTTCCACAAGGCCTGATATAGTGTTAGGTCTGGAACTGATGTGTTAGTTGCTGGCTGCATACCCTTTTGTCCCTTCGGTGGTATCTGAGGTTTCTGACTTTGGGCAAAACTGGTTTTCATCACAGTAGTCTTGCCTAACTTTGTTCCTTGCCCTTGTTATCTATTTGTATAAACTCCTGCATCAGTGAGCCTGTGATCTTGGGGGAGTATCTTGCAGGTCCTGATCTTGCCAGGCTCTCACTGTAAGGCTGTGTGAACTGGCATCAGTGGAAATATTATTTGCATGACTGACTAAACATGTCACTCAGATGGAGACATCTAAGGAGCAAGAACTGACTGTGGTTGGGTTTGCTCATGAAAAGTGATGCATATGTTTAGAAATACATAAATGTGATTGGTTATAGTAATGGAGATGCCTAGTCCTCCTGCCCATGCTCCTTAAGAGCGACCCTGCTGGCAGGCAGATTTCCTCCAGACCCCTGCGAGATGAAGGATAAATCCAGGCTTTTTTGGAATGGTCAAGCCACATCTTTAAACACAGGATTTGTAAGGTGTTGATCATTCATCTTGGATGGAAACCCATCCCGTGTTCAGACTAGGCCACATTCTTGTCAAACCAAGTCAGCATGAGAACTGTTTCAGTAATTTAGTCTTGGCATCTCTACTTAATTCATTTAGACATGGTTCTGCAATATGCAAAAGCCCCCAGACCTAGTGGAGGCTGTCTCATTCTCCTATTCCTGGAAAGGCCCACAATATAAAATGAGGTATTTCTGGCATTGGGATAACAGCTGTAATGTCACTACAGCAGCTAGCTGGTGGTATTTAATGGGTGCCACTGCTAAGGGAGTACTATTAGCAATTAGGAGAAGAAGGTGAGAAGGCCTTCTGGACAAAATACTCTGTGTTCAAACAACACGCTCAAAGCTGCTCTACTTGATCCTTCACAATTTTCTTTTCAGATCCTTTGTGGGTTGATAATCCTATTCAAATAATTTGCTGGTTTATTTAATTTTCTGAAGGTACCTTACTTAGGGAGAATGCTAAAAGCTGTTCTACCTAGGAAATAAATGTGTCCCTACATGTGAAGCTCAGTTGCACTGAGACCATTCAGTTTTAGGCCATATTCTCCAAATTATCAAACCTGTTCTAGAGAGTTTACATTTACATATAGAAAATTTTGCAACACCCATTTGGGGATTTGTGAATCACTTTGAAGGAGAGAGCAAGTGTCAAAGAGCTGCTGGGCAGACTCATCTCACCCCATAATATCACTTCTACATCCACATACTCTGAAAAGAGACCAGAAGCATTAATACCACTTTCAAATCTTCAGAATGACTTTAAAATAAAAATAATGACAAGATTGGCTTGAATGAAAATGTTTTACTCAAAATCTTTCTTAAATTCTCTGTCTTGCTTGCTACTTGCTTTCAATATGAGTGCCCTCATACGGGAAACAGCCTAGCTAATTCAAAAGCCCAACTCTGAAGATTTGTCTACACGGGTGCCGCATTGACAGTATAGGGAAATGTGAACACAGCCCCCGTTATATTCCCTGCCTGCTCCAGCTGCCCGTGCTGCTCTTAGGTTGCTGCAGAAGAGTTAAATCATGTAACCGCCTGGGAAATGGGAAACGAAAGTAGCTGCTTGTAGGAGTGCTCAGAGTGCTGTGGCACAGTGTTTGCCATCAAGACCATGGAGAGTTTAATTTAACAAGTGCATCCAGCAGTGCTGGGCTCAAGGTATGAATGGAGATAGAGAGAGGGAAGCAAAGTGGTGAGGCTGTCAGCCTGGGGAGGGACCTGGCTCAGGGTGGCCTTGGCCAGAAAAGGCTGAGTGCACGTGTGAACCAGATAGGTGAAATCCAACTGGTCTGAGCAGGTTGTCCCATCGACTGCAGCACGAGGGACCAGTCATGCATTTTTCTGCTGCTTGTTTTAACATCCCTCAGGGACACGCTTCATCCCATGTTTGTTGTTTCAACACTCTGTCTGATCCAAACCCCTTTGGCATGACAAACTCGTGCTCAGCATTAAGCAAGAGTAGCACAGAGCTGGAGTGGTGGCCTGAGCATGCCATGGTGCTCCTTGGTGCTCCATGGTGCTCCAGTAGCAACAGCCCATGCAGAAGTGCCACCCATTCCTCACATGACTTGAAGTAGGCACTTGTTTTTTTTCTAAATCTTGTGACAACCAACTGATTTACAGGGCCAGTGAGACAACACAGCCAATATTACACTAAAGTAACCTCACAATAAATCTGCAATTTAATGAGTAAGTGTGAAAAAAGTCTACAGTTCTGAATCCTGTAGACTTCAATGGACAGTTACATTTCTACCACCAGCCACCTGGAAAATATGAATTTGCCCATGTGTTTTCTTTGGCAGCCTACACCTCATTAGTGGCTCAGACCATTTCTGCTCACCTGGAAAAGCCTTACTGGAGGCAGAGAAGAGGCAGCATTTTTTGGTCATTGCTGTCTCTTGCCATTTCCTAAGTCAGCCCTCCCACCAGGAGCCATGGGGGAGGCAGACAGGTCCGGGCAGTCTGATGGGATGCTGCAAATTCTCCCCTTCCAGTGTGGTGCATGTGAGAATGGGGGCCTCTTGGTGGCTTGCTCCATGTTCTCATCAACTCACAGCTAAGTGATAATGGGAAATTAAAATAAGGGGAAGTTTCAGGTCTGCATCTGCTCGGAAGAGAATGTTTTTAGTTGGGTGCCTCTCCTACTTCTTTTATCCTTTTTGTCCTGTTCACCATTTGTGCAAAAGCACAAGACCTGAGAGACAAATGGAGGGTGAGGGAGCAGGGAAAGGAATGAGCAGAGTCTGCGTAGACCGAGGCAATTAGGAACTTAGACAAAATGAACTGTCTAAGTGGAACAGGTGAAAACTGTCTGTTGCCAAAAGGACAGAATCCTACTTCTAAGAGAAGGTAACTTTATGCATTGCCTTGCCTTATGGAGTGGGGGAGCTTGTAGGTTAAGGTGGGCTGGTAAATCTTCAATTTTTGGGTTCATCCAGAAAGTCCTTTGGCAAATGTTATCAGGTAAGAGCTAACAGGGACCACATGAAAAAACAAGGAACAGTAAGAGTGTAAGAAGAGAAACAAAGTCACAAACAGACTAAAGAACTTGGTTTTGTTATTCAAAACAGCTCAAATTCATTTGCATACACAGTTGTGATTCATTAACTATGACCATTAGATTTATTTAAATACCACCCTGCAAAACCAAAACATGAAGACTTAATAAAAGGCAAACCACCTCTGCCTGTAGACAGCAAAAAACCAACAGCAAAGCATACAACAGGCATCCTACAGGAGAACTGGGATCTTCTCCCATCCAAAAGAGAGTACCACTGGGATGCTGGAAAGCAACACACCTCCTATCCATATGTACTTTAATTCTTCTGTCACAAGAGATAATGTGTTGATGATACAAGGAAGGGCACAAATTCTGCCTATTTTCTTTTAGGAGGAAGCTTTAAAACTGAAAAATATTAGACGCTGGTAGGAGGAGAAAAAGCGTTATTCTGTAAGTACTTCAGGGTCTTTGCTGGTGTCATTGTTCTGGCCATATTCCTCAATGGAAACATGGCTTATACCAGCTGCAGGAGTCTGCCAGCAAGGTTGAAGTACCTCCCAAACAATGTGAGTTATACTGGCAAAAGGACTCCTCTCTGGTGTAAGTCTACGTAAGTCTACATAGTGGGGAAGGGAATCATGCCAAAATAGTTATCTTTGTAGGCTAGGGATGTGATTTTTTCCCCATGAGATAGTTGTGCTGGCCAGACTTTGTCATGTAGACCCTAGGAACTTTTATTTGCAAAATAAGACTGTAATTTATTTTAACCAGATGTTCAGCACTGATCTGTGTCTGTGCATTCACAGCACACTCCAAGTAATTTTTACTGTGAAAGACATATACCTTGGACACTGGTAAGATTTTAAAAACATAATGCTGAAGCTTTAAGGCTGTGGTGGGTTTTCCTTTCCTTTTGGTGGTAATGGGTAGTTACCAGTGAAGTAAGCTGGTGTTCTGGGTGTTGAGTTTTGCTGCTATCAATCAGATTCCCCACAGGTCTTGTAAGGCTAAAGTCTCAGCTCTCCCAGGTATCAGAAATTCACATCAATTGCAGGGGCAAGTCATGGGGTTCCTTACAACCTAATGGTTGCTGGGAGAATAGAGTCAGAGCTGAAATGACCTAGGATCTCTCTTTTCCCAGTAAAAACGGGAAGGAGGTACGAGTGCCAGTCCTCTGAATAAACAGATCCCTCTTTGTTTTCTTTCATGCCTGGTGTTCTTGAGAGGAGGCAGGGGCTGGTTCTGCCACAGGACAGTGATCATCTGAGTGGTCACGTAGCTGTCACTGGAGCCTGATGTACCTACCACTGTCAACAAGTTTCACACACACATCCTTGGGAACAGCTGAAATACAGCTTAGCCTGCATTCCTATGGCCAGTCATTCAAAACAGAAACTAAAGGATTTAGCTAACTGCTGCTTTCTTTTTTTTCATACTCATGCATGTCCTTGCAGATCATTCACAAAGGGCTGCACATTTATATTTCCTGTTGACATCCTTTGAAAGGGAGAATGCCAACGGAAATTGGATCTTTTAATCAACAATTTCTGTGGACAGCAAGTCGGATGAAAATTCATGAAGGATTTAAATCTATCATTGTGACCTTGAACTAAGATCACAAGGAAGGAGAATGCCATTAACTCAGTCAGGAAAGACTGGCAATTACTTCATATGTTGGTGTTTCCAAGTGAGTAGAAATTTCACGCAAAATTTCAGATACTCAAAAGAGAGAATATAAAACAAAATCAGGACTGTCAGCCAAGAAAAAAACAGCAATACCTATGAAATCAGCCTTGAAATCTTCCCCACTTTCTAAAATAAATAAGACCCCACAGATCAGAAATTACAGATCAAAATTCATATAAGGTCCTTCATAAACGTCATTATTTTTTTTTTAAACACTTCTAAGTGCAGGTGGGTGCACACAGCAGAGCGCAGTTCTACAGAGAGGAAGAGAGAGCTGGCCTTGCACTGATCAAGCCACCTCAGGGGCAGGGATAGGTGCAAACGCTACGACTGTATTAGAATAGTACTCCAGGCAGGCCAACTATTCCTGCTGTGAAACTAGCACAACCACTGTTCAGAGGCAGCTCCAGAATCCCTGTGCAGCACTGTGCTCTGCCGTGTAGATGTGCCCCGAGGCACTACCGGAGAAAAAACAAGGGATCCTGCTCCTGCTTACGGCACTGCCTTCCCCACGTAAGCTGATTCCTGTGCCAGCAGCTGCTGCTGAAAGCCTGGTTTCTCTTGCCCAGTCACTTCAGCGTAGCCTCAAGAATTTCATTAACGCATTAATCTGCAATTAAAGAGCTGCCCTTGCTTAAGAGCCAGAGGAAGTGATTACAGGAGCTGAGGAATTCATGTGTGGTAGAAGGAGAGGCACGAGATCTGGAAGTCCGTATAGCAGTCATCTAGAGGATGACCACAAGTAACTCCTGTGTGCAACCACCTCCCGCATCTGTCCCTCTTTGGTTGATGTCCTGTGCACATCTTGATTCCCGTGTCCTTGGAGCTCTGCCATTGCTGTCAAATGGCTTCTTCTCGCCCTATATCTTCCATCACCAATATCCGCTGCTTCTACCCCCAAGTGGGAAGGCACAAGGATGGCTTCCATCGGCTTTGCATCAGTAAGGGCTTCCTGCCACAGTGGTAACTCTCAGCTGGCAATTTATGGCTGGAATCCAACGTATAAGTGGCATAAACCCACCCAGGAGCTGCCTTCAGAACTTCCTATAATTAACTGTTGCTGCTATAAGTTTAGACAAACCCAGGAAATCACATGCAAAATTCTGTCTGATTTGCTATCTAATCATCTTCCATCTAGGTTCTTATACCACACACATTGCTGTGGTATCTGAGCATCTCAGTGCCTGGATGCAAGTCAGATAAACCCTTTTCAAGCTAGCTAAGCTGCAGTCCTGACACTTCTACATTCTTTTGCAGCCAACTCTTTTGCTACAAGCAAACTGCAAAGGAGCTTCTTCAAAGATTCGCTGAACGTACCAGCTTCTCCTGTCTTCCTTTCCCAGATAATGTAAGGTTGGGAAACTTGCCAAGCATCACGCTAAACTGAAAGAGACATTCAAATTGCAGTGAGTACATGAGCCAAGGGAACCCAGCCTGCCAGAATGTTGTTGTAGTGTTCTCAAGAAGTTCTCAGCACTAAAACTTCATTTTGTTGTGTGCCTGTCTGTCTGGTTAGGAGATGCTCCACTGGAGACCAGAAAGCCATTGCTTCCTCAATATTAAATGCAAGTGTCTCAGCCAGCTACAAACCATCTGCTACCTTCAAACTTTTGAGTCAGTTTTGTTTCTTTTTCTTTTAAGATTGGAGGTGTTTGATCCTGTGGTTGCTGTCACTTGAAACAGAACTTCTGCTTTCAAGAAGATTTTAGTTATACCCTTTTCTGATGACCATACAATCGAAGCAAGAACACAGACAGGGACCTGCAGTCAGAAAGGTGATGAAAAGAAGCTGTATTATTTCTGGATGAGAAATAATAGATATGGGTTTGATTGATTTAAGAACAAGTAAAGGAAGAGAAAAGTTCAGAACTTATCTACACTTTTAACAGTAAAGAAGCAATCCTCCCCCCAGGAGGAACCATTTATACTGATACCAAAGTGTATTCTGACTCATTAACTGAAATATGCTGTGCTGGTGGAAGACAGTTATATCAGCAAGATTTTGTCTACAGAAGGGTTTGCACTGGTATAATTTATATCCATTAAAAAAGTCAGACGCATCAGCAACACGGGTGTACAGTAGAGTGCAAACCAGGCAGGAAACACGAGGGAAAATTTGCAGACCAATGTTTTGGGCTGTTTTAAAAATCTGTGTTGTAGAAGTTCCTGTATGTCTATAATGAGAGCAGTTAAAATACAAAGACCTTCAACAATCTAGAACAACAAAAGCATCAAGAAAATAAAGGAAAACCAAAGTTCCTTCCTCTATTCCCATAGCTTTAGCCATAGAGATCGGGGAGAGTGGGGGGAAGGAAAGAAGCTGAACTGAGTTGATAATCACAGCATAAGTTGATTTGACTATTAGAAAACTTTAATTTCAATGTTCCCCATGGGGAGAGTTTCTGGTATTTATTTCCTTATTTACTTCCTGAGCCTATTTAATACTTCGACCTGAAGGAAGAAGAATTTGTACAAGCAAGATGATTAACGGTTCAAATTAGTTAAAGATGAAACAAATCTATTGATTCATAAAGGGCCAGTGTTCTCAGTGTCACCAGTGATACTATCATATATTAAACTTAATATGCTTGAAGTGAAGAAAAAAGACATTTTCAGCTCAGGTTACAGATGGCTTTTGATTGGAAAAAATTACACTGATGCTTTGCATCCTTTTTGCCTAATGTTTTCTGTCCCATCCAAAGGGCTTTTCTGTGTATGTAACAACCATGTGAGGGTCAGTGAGTCTCCTCTCACGCCTACCTGACCCTGTATGTTGGTTGCAGTCTAATTTTATCATCTTTGTTCACTCTAAAATTGTACCTCTTGCACTTCTTTCATAGATTGAGGTTTATTTTATATGCTTTGTTCATGTACTCACTTTCCTTCTGGTGTGTGTTTCTTCAGCTATTTCTTGTGTGATTCCTTCTTTCTATGGCTGTTGAATCTAACTTCCTTTATTACTTCTGTTTTCACTGTTCATTTTCAGGCATTCAGTACTGCCTTGCACAGTTTCTGCAGAGCATTTGTCCGTACACAAGTTATGCCTTTCCTGGATGGTATATTGCTTATTTCTGTCTATGGAGCAGAAGTTAGTGGAGACAAATACATGATTGTCATCGTGCCAGCTAATCATGCTTGAGCCATGGTCCCAGCAGGTTTTAACTGCAGCTGGCTGCCACAACGCTGAGCATAGCCTAGGTGGATGTAATTGCCAAGTCACCGCAGGCATTGTGCCAAAGGGACTCTTCAAGGTTGTGCTGTGACACAGCAGTAGCCTGCAGTGGAGACTAGCCCTGCCTAATACTCAGCAGTAGTCCAAGACCTACTTTAGGTCTCGAATAAACCCAAGTTGAGGTGGTGTTCCTCTAGAAGCAGGCAGGGGTTGGGTAGGAATGTTTAAAACAAGGCTTAGTACAAACACCAGCAGTGCCTGGTTTGCTGTGAAGTCAAGAAAAACCATGCTCAGAAAGCAGGGATACCTGAGCACTGTACAGCTGTAGACCTGCCCAGCGAAACCTCCTATGTGGAAGGTGCAGCATGCTTGTATGTTTTATCAAGGAGCTGGTAGTGGCTCAGCCATATGAGAAGTCCTCTGAAGGCTTTCACACTCCCCGGAGGAGGAGCAGCTCATAAAGCTGTGTTTATTACTTCACCTCTGGCCAATTTTTAAGGGTAGATTTAGGAGGAGGAAAATGAAGTTGCTCTTTGTTTAATTTTTTTAATATTGAAATATATACTTATGTCACAGTTTTTAAGGAAAACGAAAGAGGTGAAAGTCTGATCCCTGAGCACAGGAGCTGCTATCCTGATTTAGGTTTCTGGTACACCTAAACATTAGTACTTAGTGAGTCAGCCACAATCAGTGTGTGATTAATACCCGAGTTAAGATTAGTTTCTTCCTTCTGTCACTTTTCCAAGATACTCTTGCGTCAAGTGTTAAGAAAATCACTCTTCTAATTTGTGTGCCTCCTGCTCTATTTGGCCAAGCTTAAGGGAGTAGCCCAAGTCCCTATTATGACAATTTTGTTAACAATTCTTTTGAGTTCAACAATGCTCATTCTGTTTCCTTTTCTTAAGCTAGATATTAGCAGCAAAGACCTGCTAACATCTTTACTTTACAAAAGCTGTTAAAATGCTTTGGAATTTCTAGTTTAGCATTTATTTATTTGTCTTCAGAGATTCAGTTGCACAGTCCTTCCCACTTAAAGGTCAGCTAAATAATGTTCATGTTATCCTTCTATACAGCAGCATTTCCTCTGCCTCCATGGCCCAGTCTTTCTTTCCTGGACAGTTTGTAGGTAAATAATTATGTTGTTCCACTACATTTCCCTACCACCCATTGCTACTGAAATCGTTCTCGGCAAAATACTCTGATTATTCTTTTGCTTCTAAGCTTGTTACATTTGTCTAAATAGTTACGCTATTCAACTCCTTTTTCTGATACCTTCCCAGTTTTTCCTGAATTCCCTTTCATACATTTACCAAAATTACGACTCTCCGATGGTTGTAATTGGCATCATGTTCTCTGAATTCACAAGATGCTGCCATATATACAGATGTCTTTAATAGACATATCTGACTAATATGTTCCCCAGATGCTCGTAACTTCTGGCTTATTTGCAGGATCTACTTCTGTTCTGGTCCTTTCCATTTTCAAGGCTTTCCTTTGCTCAGAAGGTTACTGTACTCTCTATCTAACAAAGTAAAACACCTCCTTGCATATTCTACTCTGGCCACACTGAGAACTGGCATAGATCTCGCTGTCTCATCAGACTTGCACATGAAACTGGGAACAGCTGAGTCAAAGCCATTTGCCCTGTCTCGGACACAGAGCTTTCTGTCTAGCCGAACGATGTTACTTCCCAGACAGTTTCTCTTAATTACGGGTTAGGAAAGCTCATCCAGTGTCTCATGATGTCCATTGTTTTGGCTGAAATTTAGAAGCTTGCTGAGCTCATGTTCGTCACAATCATGTTCCTGGGGACAACTGGGGGTGTTTGTCTTGCCAATGTTATTCTGACCGGTGGCAAAAACCATGTTTAGCTGCAAAGAATCACATTGCCTGCCAGAAAAGGGTGATCTGACCCTTCACTCTGTAGCCAAGCTTCTCTCCCATTGGGAGACTGGCTTCTTAAAACAAAGCATTGGCCAGCTTGTGTCTTCCCCTCCCCTCCCAAATGACCTCTCATCTTCTGAGCTTCCTCAATTTGTCACACCGGTTTGTGGGACTTCAGAACACTTGAAAGTAAGGAAGCAGAAGCTGTGTCAGATCAAGGGTCCTTAAGGTAAGATATTTTAACCAGTTCCATAGTCAGAATAAGAGTTACTGTCTTCTTATCTACTTTCTCAAGTGTTAATAAAATGTTTGGCTTTTGGTTGGGCAAATAAGTGTCAGTACTGTATTGCCTGAGAGTTCCTTCTCATTGTCACTGTAATGTACCCCATGCCCCTAAATCTTCAAAAAATACGCTTTCAGGTTAGATTCCTAAACACATGAGTAGACACCTAACGGAGTAGACTGCGTTTCACAGTGGGGACCTCCTGCCATGGTTGTGTGAAGTCAGGCAGGTGCCAAGTATTGAAAGTCTTGTGCCGAGAAATATGCTACAAAGCTACAGTTCAGATGGGGACAGAGGAAATCAGTTAAATTCCTGACCCCATTTCTAAAATTTTAATACTTTGCATCAATAGTCAGTGCATTGATAATAATTTAATTAAAGTCGTTGGGATTTAAGACATCTTTTCTGAAAATTGTTTGAATTTTCTGCACTCTCTATTTGACAGAGACCAGTGCAGAGCAATGAGACTGTAAGAACACAGAAAACTTTTCAAAAGGGAAGGTGCTGGAAGAAGCCATATGAGCATGTAGCCAACTAATTGAACACGGAGTGAATGAGTGACAGGGGGAGAGAACACACGGATGGAGATTGAGCACTCCTGGTCTTCATCACCCAAGAAATAGAGGGATTTCAATTACATAATGAAAGACAGGAAATTCAAAGCTGCGAAGAGGGCATACTTTTGCATGACATCCTCAATTAGATCATTTTATTATATAAAGTATTTATATTAGATAATTGCTACAGAATGCTGAAAAGTGGGTTTAGCAAGCTTCAAAGAGTAATTTAAATATTTCTACAGTAAACAAAAGCCATTAACAGTCCAAAATAATAGTAATAGTAGTAGTAATAAAAATGGTGGCAATTATAATAATCGTTTTTACTATTATCATAATAATTATAATGGAAGGCTTTTGTTTGAAGGATTAAATCAATCTTTGATTTTTGGGATTAGTGTGAGGTCTTCAAAGGGACTACGCAAGACAGGCGGAAGGATGGGAGATGACATTGTCCTAGATCCACCTCTTGTGGCATTTCTTTGTCTTCATCTGAAGCAGGTGGTGCTCAGCACAGGCACAGACACAGTCTATGCTGGATGGATCATGATTTTGATAAAGAAGGGCAACTTAATAATAGTGTATTATCTGAGCAGATTTTTGTGTCCTTCAGTGTTTATAAAGTCTTCCTTCTAAAGTTTTTCGCTTTCATTTAACAAAAGACTTTGAGGGAGACAAAATCCATGGATTCCTAAAATAAGATTTGTATAGAAATCTTAAAAAAAATTAGCAACATAGTACCTTTAACCTTAGAAAAAAATGCAGTATGTCTTTTCATCTGGAAAACTGATGGGACTATTTAGTACTAAAAAAAAAAATTGCTGTAAGTAAAATGCAAGTCATAATAAAAGGTTGAGAAAAGGAGTTCAAACTGGATTTTTAAAATGGGCATGTTCTTTAATCTTAAAAGGTACATTTTCATAAAGTATTTAATGAAAACTAAAAAGTAAACAGAACAAAAATTAGTTTTTGTGTATGTGCTTTATCCAAATGGAAGGAATAATAATTAAACATAATGTCAGCAACATAAAAGGAAGAGGCTGTATTAAAAAAACAAACTAAAAAAAACACCCAAAAGAGATATCTGTGTTCCTTACTTAACTGAAAATAAAGCTAAACAACCTGGTAAAAATACTAAATTTAACCATGTGCCAGGGTATAAAATGCTACTGTTTAGGTAGGGCTGCCTTTACTCCCTTGTCCAGCTCCAGACAGTGTGATGGGTCAGTCGTGGGTTTTTATTGGAATTAACCACAACAGAGGAGGATGCTCTTCCTGGCTGCTCTGAGGACCACCCCTGCATCCCTGCTCTGTTTCAGGCTGGAGTGAACGCTGGAAGAGGCCACAGAAGTATGGCTGATGGCGCTGGGGCAGATAAAACTTCACCATACCTCCGATGGGCAACTGGATCCTGTGGGTGGAGCCAGGGGCAGAAGGGCAGCCCGAGCACAGGTGTCCTTATGGAAGGACAGCCGTAGGAGCAGGGACCCAGACTGTCTCCCTTCGCGTGGTGGTGCTACAGAACACAGCAAAGCCACATCAGTCTACAGGACTTTATCGGTCTTTGCTTTTTCTCTACTCTCCCTAGAGGACTCCTCAGTTTATTTTTATTTTTCAGCCTTCCTTGAATCTCTTTCATTTCCTCCCCTGCTTAATTATGCAGCACGACGTTATATAATTTTAGATGGAATTACGTGAGCATTTTTAATGACATCAAGTCTTTTAAAACTGCTTCACGGAAGAGAACACAGCTTGTACACCTGTAGTGCGCCACGGGGTAACGCAGTAGTGCCTTTCTCACAGTCAGCCGTGCTTCCCAAGCTCCCCTCCCCCCCGCCCCAAGTACTTTCACTCACCCCTTTTCAGACCACTAAGCAACCACTGCCAATCACCCTTCACGCCCCATCCCACCACTTTCGCTCTCAGTCATTTGCCCACTGCCTGTGAGTCTGTCAGGACGCACTTCACCAAACCATTACAGACACCCACCCCTTCTTAATCACCTCCTGAACGCTTTCATGCGGGCAGTGATATTCCACAGATGCTCAGCTACAGCTCTCGGTACTGTGGTCAATGCAGAAAATTCAGAGAGAGAGAGGAGACAACCAGGTGATACGGGCACTAGGTGGGAAATTCCTCGGTCAGAAGTTTAAGCAGGTATGACTGTCTCAGAAGGGTTGGGCAGTGCAGGAAACTCATCTGCTTGAAGCACTTCTGCAATGCAACAACTACACCCAGAGGCAGGTCCCCCTAGGTTCAGTAAATACAATGAGAAAGAGAGAAACTCTTCCAGGTGATTCTGAGAAGCAGCCACCTAATGTGGCTATCACCACACTGCGCCCTGAAAAAACCTCTCTTCCCCTCTGTTGAGCATGAAGGGAAAGTCCTTGCCTACCTACTTGAACCAGAATTCCTCATTTAATCTCTGTATCTCAGTGCATCATCTGTGGGTGGAGGTAGCAAAGTGCTTGTCTGGGGCCCATGGAGAAGTGTTCCTGGAAGGTGAGTGCTACAGCAGTTGTGGAGGATCACCCACAGCAGTTGTGGAGGATCCCCCACAGCGGGAAATAAGTGGCTCTGTGTGTGTGCAGAGCTGGGAAGTCCCCACAAAAAGGTTGTCCATGCCTGCTGAGATCAAGCACAGACACTCTTCTCTCTGTTTCTCTTGTAAAAAGGGTCATGGTATTTCCCTTTGGGAATTGTGTACAGTGGCAAGTCAATTTTTAGCTGTGTTTATCTTAAGTGGTTTTATATTCCTGCATTAGTTTGCTGTAGTAAAAGAAAATTCCATTTGCATATCTCCTCAGTTTTTGAGTGGAAAATGATAACAAGAAGAAAAAATTTCTCAACAGCTCTTCAACCTGAACATTGTTTATCTTTTTTTTCAGCCTACTGTTGAATGAAGTACCATTTTGAGCTAAGGGAGGCACTCTTTGACAGAACAATAGATACCTCTCCATGTCTGTCAAGTTAAAGAGTATCTGAAAGGTACAATATTCAGATTTATTATCTTACAGAAATAGTATGTGGAATCCTAAGATACTTTTCGCTGTAAATAAATCTAATGGCTAAACATAGGAGACACATGCATATACATATGCATATTACGTATGTGTGTATATATACAACAATACATGTGTACGTATGTATAATGCTGAATGGTCTGAACAACTAAGCGAAAAATCAAGACCCGTGAGAGGAAATTAAATCCAGTGTTCCATTACTGTATTCCCAGCTAATGACCATCCTCTAAAATAGTCTGGTTCATTAGTAGATTCCACCATTGGGTGGTTACTGAAGCAAAGCCATTTTAGACATCGTAAAAGGCTGAGTAATAGAGCCTGAACTTCCCATAAGCACCTGTTTCACCCACAGCCTTGTGGTCGGCAGAAAGAGTTCCCATGTTTTCATTTGACTTTGATCGGGTCCTCAACATCCTAAACTGAACCTTCCCACAGTTCAAAGAAAGAACCTGCCAACTGTGAAAAGGACCCCACAGCTCAGCTTGTTGTGTTATCAGCAGTATGAGGGTAGTGTCTGCACAGAGACCGGGCAGACCCTGGAGCGAACAGTCTGGACTGTGCACTGAGGGTTTCAATTACGAGGTCCATTTAACCCAGAAAGCCTCCTGCTGCAGAAGGCCACAGATGTTTCGTTACTCTCCCTTGGTTCTTCCTATCTTGACAGACATCACAGAGACACTGTGTATAATAAGGGTTTATCTGAGTTTTCCGCTCGGGACTGTGACCTGACCCCAGATCACTGAAGAGCCGATCTCATCCCAGCTATAGCAGATGCCTGTGTGAGATCCTAGAGTTCTTGTCCTTCACAAACACTTCTTAGTCCTGTCTATTGCCAATTAAATCTCCCTATTGTGATGCAAAGAACGATAGCAGCATTTTCTACGTCCACACATTGCCTAATCTGATAAAATGCTCAGTATATGTTAAGAATATAAGTGTGCTCAGTCCATTCACAACACACAATAAGTGCACAATTCAATTAACTAATGCAATTCATATTTCATTAGGACAGAAGCTGTTTGTGACCTTAAATGGACAACAATTTCATGACGGCATCGCAGAATTTTAATTAGATAGGAAAATAACAAAGACAAATGAAACAGAGGCAAAATGCACTGCCTGGCAGAATTGTTCCAAGGAACTTAAAAACAAAAGATACAGTTGTTCTGCTAAGTTCTTCTCCTCCTTCCTCTTACTAATAATGCAGAGAACAAAACATTATTGCCTTTTTTTGCCTTTCATTTGTAGAGAAGGCTGTCTCAGCATTGGTGGTATGAACCTGGTATGGTACCAAAAGGCACACGAAAGAGAAGTCTAAGGGCCTGGCTTAGCTTTTGTTTAGGGCTACCTAAGTGAAGAGCAGCTCCTCTAAGAAAAACCATTTTTATACCAGTTTTTCAAATCTTTTCACAGTCACAAATACTGGGCCTTAAAATCATTTGTGAAGGAAAGTGGTAAACCAACCAACAACAGACATGATTAATAGAATTGTTAGTAATATTAGGACAAAATAACACACAAAATCACAGTACATAAAGGACTGTGATTAAAGCAGGGAAGGATTCCAATGATAAGCTGTGATTGCTGTAATATTTCTTTTTGAGCTACTCTTAAGAAAATGAGAAGAGATTAACAAGGTTAGTTATTACAGTCCTGTAGTAATTTCATTCTTAATCCAAAGTATTACCATGTATGCTGACCCCGATGTGAGAAAAAAGACTCCCTACAGTTTGTAATTCAGTTTCATTATTTTACTATATATTGCCAAAACTGTGTCTCCTCTTACAGAAACATAAAAGGATGAGATCCTTCAGTTTTTAGATACTACGTTTAAAGAGATGACAGAAGGATGAAACTATCAGATCAGAGTTCACGGTCTGCAGAACAGTCTCCCCCCACCCCTCCCCTTCCAGACTATGACTTATGCTTTAAAGATAAAATCAGTAAATAAATTTTGTACAAAGCTGGCCAGATTTTGTGTTAAAGGCAAGATGCTGTATAGCAAGCAGTTGGATGTGTAGCAAGATGTGCCTGTTTAATCAGGATATTTGTTGATCTGGGTCAGTAACAGGATGGTTATTTGTCCCTGGCCAGTGGGTGGCAATGGCAGCAAATGGCTTATAGTAGACGAGGATTGATTTTGATAAACATGTCCAGATGGGTATGATTTAAATCAGTAAATATATTGCTTTGTATAAAGGGATATTTTAAAATTAATTTTAAACCAATGTTTGCATCTACGAGTCACTAGATCCTACATACACAATCTCAATTTTGAACCAGGGGAATAATCAGTAAACAAGAAGGAAAACAGTTTTGCCTTCTCTGATCGTAACACCTCCGATGTTTCTCTTCACGATATATTAGATCAAAGCCCTGTTGTCTGTATATTAATATTATTTAGTAGTGCTTTTCTCAAACTTACTGTGAGCTGAAGCTAATTTTACTGCAACAGATGAAGTTAATTTATTGTCAGTCTTGTCAAATAAGTTTTTAATGCAATGAAAGTATCATAACAGCTGCTAAACGAGAGAGACCATAAAAAGGGAGTTTCCAGAACTCACTGATATTAGCTGCTCACCCATACATTCCCTTCCTCTCAAGTTTCAAGATGAGATTATTATAAAAAACAGGCTGATTTGTCAAAAAAAAAAGAAAAAAAAAGAAAAAAAAGAAACTGTCTGAACAAATCTGCAAATAAACCAGCTTGGGGGAATTTCCACATCTGTGTCTGACCTCCATGATCAAAATAAGGCATCCTCAACCCGACAGCAAATTCTACTATTTTTCAGTACTTAACTCTTCACCCGATGGGGTATCTGATCACCACAGCTCGTGCTCCAGGAAAGCTGTGCTTTAACTCTGGTGGGCCCAGCCTGTGCCAGACCCCTCTCAGGCCCGAGGGGTGACTGCTCAGGGATGAGGAGCACTGCGGGACGCAGGGTGTTGGCCGTCGCTGGTCACAGCAGCAGCATCGCACCCTGAGCACCGTGCTGAGTCCCCACACCATGCAGAAGCTGGGCCCAGGATATTTATCTGTAATGAGTACAGCCAATTGTGCAGCCAAATTGCTCTGTACAGCTTCCTTTTTATTTTTTTCCAGTTAAGTTTTTGGCTTGGCTGATGGAGGACACAGAGGAAATGCATCCCAGCAAAACTGCCTCTCTTGGATTTGCAGGGCCCTTGTTCCAGTCTGCTTGCTGGCCTTGGGCTGACTATGTGCTGCAATTGTTTGGGTTTTTTTAGCCTTTTCTACACTTAAATTTACAAATCTGATGCCAGATTCTTTTCTTTCTCCTACAGTACTGCAAAAACTGGAATCACCCCACAGCCATTCTGGGATCTGCTCTGCACGGCCAGAGATGCCACTGACAGCTTTTACATAGGAGGAAGCTGAGGCTAAAGAGCAGAGAATATTTCTCGACCTACATTGTTCTTGAAGACTATTTCTGGCACACAGGAAGGTCTCACAAAATCACCATCAAACTTATTTTAGCTAATTCTATACGTGACTTGAAGTACTCCAGAGGTGTGTGTCAAGCCTCGGAGAACTGACGGCAAACTTCACTCTCTGGTTAGATATAGAAATAAATGTATGACACTCTAGGGGTTACCTGGAAGTGCTTTTCTTATAAACAGCGGGGAAAAAACCCTTCAAACGATACACGAGAAAATTAACAGGAGTGGGTCCAAATATTGTACTCAAAAATGAACACTTTGATAATCATAACAATGTGGTTTGAAAAGCATCGCTTTAAAAGGTCAGCTATACCACCCTCTGACTGCACATTGAAAGCATAGCGGATATATTGAGTCATACATATTGTTCATTGTCATTTGCATTTGGTGAAATCCCTGCATTTTACCCAATTTAGTAAGCAAGCACCGCCTCGGACTCCCTTGGCAATACCTCTAAATGCAGTTACTGTTTGTTGGGCTAAAACAACATCTTGTCCCATCCTGCACCAGTAAATCACTCTTCGGTCTTTTGATCAATGTTTGCCTTTTCAAGCCTGTGAGTCATTTTGCATTAATGGAAAGAGAGGGAGTGACACACGAGAGCAATGTGGGTATTTTGAGCTGCACCTCTGGGATACTTTTGTGCATGTTGTTCTGAACAAAATGACCATCTGTACCAGTCTGCTGACAGCCACTAGTGCATCAAAAGATCTAACTTCCTATCTTGGTGGATAAAGACTGGCTTAATTCTACAGACACCACATCGCTGGGCGACATGTCATGAAAAGGCCTTACTGAAGCCAAGCACAATTCTTGCATCCCAGCCTTTTTTAAAAAATTGTACTCAGGATCTGATCTCACAGACTTTTCCATATTTTTTTGCACATCACCTATCACTGGCAGGAACTGTTCAACTTCCCAATAGTCATGTCAGTGATGTTTCCAACCAGAATACAGCGGAAGCTGTCCTCACCCTTCCGGGGGCTACACCTGAAGAGTAAGCAAATTTTGTGGGTGTTTAAGCCTTTTAAATTTTCTATGAGCAATGTAAAAATGACTCATTCTTGCTTTGGCTGGAATATATAGTTGGTAAACATTGGTGGGGAGCAACCATAATTCTAAATTTGTAAACATAAACAGTCCATAATGCACCAACTCTTCGGTCCTGCTACTGATGTGTGTTTTTTGCAGGAAGGGAAGGGCAGGACAGGGGCTCAGCCCCCACAGCTGGGCAGATTTGGTAGCTACAGCCAACAGCAATTGGCAGGGGAAGCAAGAACTGTCCAGCAAGAAGAAGACCAGGAGGAGATGAAGGAAAGGAAAGGAACAGAGGCACCTTTCCCATCACAGCACTGACAGAGGCTTTAAAACCACTTTTAAAAAAGAAAAAAAAAAATTAAATTCCCCTCGCAGAGATGCATGGATACACAAAGCAATGTGGAGCCTAATCCAAAGATCACCAAATGCAAAGGAAGATTCCAGTCATGGATGTTCTGGATCAAACTTTGCAGGGAGGACAGTCAAAACACACATCCTTGCCACACACAGACTACTTTCAAACTGGTTGGTTTGCTGACTGAAGCAGAATTTAGACTGATTGTGTAAAAGCACATATATATCTGCAGGAAATGCTCAGGAAGAAGTCACCTCAAAGTGCATTTATAAAACCTAACACTTTTATAGACACTTCAAAATCATAATGTTAGTAAGGATTTTTGTTAATATTCAAAGCATACTCTCTGTCCAAGAAGGTATGCAAGTCATAAGCCTTTCCATCTCCCTGATATGGACAAAAGACCAATGCTCAGAGGGTTTCATTTGGACCCCTGACCCAAACTATACAAGCAATTCAGATGGAAAATCCAGAACCAGTGGGTTCAGAGGGAACCCACTGACTTGCTCCCTCTCTCCATCAGCCACCAGAAGGTGCACACAGGAGTCCTAGTGGTGCAAAATGCTGAGTGTCACTTGTGTGTGTGTCCCATTTTCCTACTCTTGGACTGGGGCAGCTGGACTGCCATGCCCAGCACTCTGGTCCCCACAGTTATTTGCCCACTGACTTTCTAGTGCCCGTGAGAATTCATCTCATGCAGCTCTGCACTGCTCCCCTGCTGCTGGCCCACAAAGTTTCTTTGAGATTCAGCACATCCCTCCAGTGACGCCTGTTCGGAGTTACCCACTGATGAGTAATAGTGTGTAAAAGTCAATTAGATTCATATTCATAGTGCCTGCTACTTAAAATGTTAACGATGAGGAAACTTGCCCTACAGGAATGAGGATGGGGGCAAACTTTTATTAGCCCCACATGAGCTTTTATCTGTTTTAAATGTTACATTGTCCCAGGGAAAGAAGTGCCATTGTTAACAGCATTGGAGGCAGTCAGCTGCACTCAATTTAAAATTAAAAGGGGAAGAAAAAATAAATGAAAAGGGAAAAAAACCCGATCTGCCTGACACACTGTAGTATGGCAGGCTATGGTAACTTGCCCCAGAAACTTTTTATTGAATCCAGCCTTTCAGTACAAAAGAATTCATTAACTGCTTCATGATGTAAAGTCTGCTAAAGACATTATCTTCACTGGCCAGTGGGGCTGCTCCCATACACTGTGAGCACTGCCTTCACTGATCACTACTGCATCCAAGGTCACACCTACGAGCCAGTGTTACCCGGCTTTGTGCACAGCTGGTATGTCCGTGGTTCCTCCACATCTCTGCCCACAGTCGCACTGCTCAAGCCGGGTCTGGCAGAGCTCAGCTCAGGCAAAGGCATAGGCTGGGAGCATTAAGTGCAAAGTCGCTGTTTAAATCAGCTGGTGTTTAGGCTCCTGTGGGCTGAGCTTCCTACCCTCTCTGCACAAGGACTACCAGAGGTGCAAGAGACCCTTCTCCTGCCTTCCCCAGCACAATACCTGTGCCACACACACGGTGCACAAATGGCACAAAATCCACTGTGCCAACTGCCAGCTCAATTCTGTATGGCTGAGTACGCCTACCCTTGGGGCAGTGCAGGATCTACTCTAATGAAGTTAGCCCAGTGTAAAAACTAAAAGAAACATATGTCTTCTGCACAAAAAAATCATGCTACATGAATGTAGTCTCTGTTACAGGGGGAACCCCACCTTTGAAAAAGTTCTTTTATGGGGCTTAAAAAGGCTGGGGCAAGAGAAGCCAGAATGACTCTGGAAACTGCTAGAATCTTCACATCAATTTAAGATTTCCATCCACTATCATCCAGTTTGCACTTCACACGTGGTGCTGAAAGAGATGCACTAGTGGATGTTTGTTATATTTATGGACAGGTGGCCCTAACTGCCCAAATTACACTCACTGCTTTCCATTCATCACACTGCATTAATGAACAGAGAGGCTGGCGGATGTCAAACAATCAGCTAGAAGAAACAAAAGAGAAGCCAGGCACGGTGTCACCCGGCTTGAACCAGCCCACCGGTACCTTTCACGTGGCTGTATCCATTCAGCTTCCCTGCAATCCCAGTGTGAATGAACCACAGCCACTGCAGAGCAAACAGATAAGAGTCTGGAGGAAGTGATCAATATATTTAGATAAGGTGTAACAAGAATACGTAGCAACCTGCCCCTTTTTCCATGCTTGGATAAAGAGGAGAGGAAAATAAAATCCCTGTATTGGCTGCTTCAGGCAGAATGATTCTTTGACACCATGGTTAATCGACACCACTGTAACCATGGAGTTAGCCTAAGTTCAGGATAACACAGTGGTTTTATTAAGAAACTCAAGCACAGAAGTACAGTTGGAAAGTCCTAGTTCTCCTCAGCAAATTAATCTTTTGAACTCAGCTCAGCCACCTGCACCTTCATGTTCACTGTTTTTACAGAGTAGATATTGGAAGTGTAAAAATAATTCAAAATATGTTAGTCATGCTTGAAATGGTCAAATGAAGATTAGAAAAAACCCAACAGCTTAACAGAATGTGAAGTGACATTAAAAGGTACATAAATATTTATCTGTAATTTTATAGCAGTATTCTATACACTGTACTTTTTTTGCTCACACACTGATTCCAGCACTCATTAATTGGAATTCCTTCAATGCTGAAAAGAACCTTTATTGGATTGAGAAAAGAAAAACTAGGACAGCACTGAATACGAACTAGCTTTTGAGACAAGAGCCACTTACGTGACCAAGACTGTACTCAATTGCCTTTGCTGTTTTCTTGCAGAGAAGCAGCTGAGCAGTTTTAAATAATGGAAGAAAAGAGTCTGTTTATAGAACAAATTGGAAATGAGACTCTACCTGCAGAGGCTGAGCACACAGCCGGTCTTCCTCTGGGTTCACTTTAGTTTGAGTTTATTACAAAGCTAAGGTATAGTTCTCAAGCTGAAAATAGTGTTTCTCAATCTGAGAGGTAGACTTTGCTAACTAGGGTATAGTTCAGCAAAGAAGGTATAGTGCATCTTTTCTTCTCTAAACTATAAATATATAAATATATAATATATATAAATACATATGTAGGCATAACCAGGAGAGAAAGAGAAGGTCTGTCTGTATAAAATCCCCTCTATCTTTAGACGAAAATTTTTCTGCTGTGTCAAATTCAGAATACAGTGCAAAACCAAAATCTAGATAAAAGTATTTTGAGATCTGTTTAGTTTTCAGGGGACTTTTTGCTTATAGATAAATTTAAGACTATTAAGACTATGAACTTACCTGTGTCTCATGTAAGAATCTCTTACTTTTCTTTGACTATGTGTTTGTAAGACAAAGTGTTTGGCATAGGAAATTCAACAATTACACAGACTGTTGTTAGTCAAATTTTACAGAAAAACTTGTTGAATTGCTTATGGGAAAAAACCCTCCACTCCGTTAACATCATGTAGCATCTATGTTTGTACAAATATATTTTTTGTAAGCACACACTGTATTACCCACAAGGAAAAACCCTCAACCAAGCTGCATCCCAACATTGCAGTGCAAGGCATGTATATGGGTCTCTCCCTCTGCTCCGTTCCTTTAAAAACAATTTCTCCTCAGTTTACTCAGGTAGTTTATTTATAGCCTGGCCTAAACTTCCAGCTGTAGTTTTAGCTTCAGTTTTCATCCACTGAGTCTAGTAGATTTTGAGTGCTATTTTGGCCTGTGAGGTGTCCATCATTCATCCCGTAGGAAGGACTACCTCTTGGCAGCTGGCAACAAGGAACGCTTCAATGCCAACAGCATACAGGCAGGCCCACAAAGTGATTAATACCATTAGATGTCATCTTAGGCATGCCAGCCCCAAATTTAGGCAACCCCTCTCAGTCACTGTAAGCACTGATGTAATATTTTTTTAGGTCTCTAGGTGTTGGCTGCCTCTCTGGCTTTGCTCTGGCTTGATCTGGTATGCACCTACACAGATTGCTGTCAAGATCAGGCCTTACAAAAAGGTACTTGTGTAATCTTTGTGCTACTACGCCCCCTTTTTTGGAGAACCAAGGTTTGTTCTCTCCCTTGATCACCACAAGGACTAAAAGACGACCTGCAAGACTACTCTATAAAAGAGCATCCATTTTCAAGTGCATTTCTCCCCTATTGAAGGTCTTCCATTTTGTTTTAAGTATTTAAAATTAGTCCCTGGAAAATGATGAATCCCACATCTTATGTCTGGACCGGCATGAGTCTGCAGAGTCAGTCTGCACTGGTGTCTAATACAGTTATTGCAGGCAAAATGAAACAGTATCAAGAGGAGATTACAGAGATGAGGGCTTACTACATAATTCAGGGCCATGGGAAGATTCCTCAGGGATGGCCACTGCAGGCCTCAACAATTTCTTTGTGAAGACCAGACCAATGCATGCTGCTTATGCTTCCAGATTGCAGGATGCAACATTCGCAATAATTATAACCCTAGCATTTGGATTTGTATCAGAAAGAAGCAGCTCGTTGCCAATAGCAATTGTAAATACCACTTACATTTTTGCAAAGCCTAAGCCAACAGATAGATCCCTACAATCCAGAAAATGCTGAGCTACAGTGTTCCTGATTTGCCTGCTAGAGCCAGGGATGCTGTAATAACTGGAATGTTACACTGCAGTCACTCACTTTTCCCCCCTGAACATTTACTTTAATGAATCCTAAATTATCTGCAGACATACTAATGATACCAATTGTCTTTTTTTGATTACTTAAGACAGGCACATTATCACCTGTCTGAGCTAACAGGGTGCACAGGGTTAGGGTTTTTTCCCCAGCTCAAAAATAAAGTCTAGCAGAAAGTACAGTAAAATGACCAACAGCTGTGACAGTGTCTAGTTAGCAAAAACTAACTCTCAGCTTGAGAAGCACTATTTTCATCTTGAGAAGCACTATTTCCAGTGAGGTGGAGATTTGCGGGGCAATTCCCACATTGACTGAGACACCGGCTCCTTAGAAAGGAAAAAGTAGCATCACACTAGCAAGATGTTAGAGGCGTGTGAGACCGAAGGTCTTGTAGAAAGGACGAAGTCATCCACTAGCCTTTCTGCCTCCGAGCCACCTGAAATCCTGAGAATATCCCCCAACACCTGTTTCCTAGGACAAAAACTTGAGAAAAAAAAAAGGAAAGAACAAGGAACAACCTTAGGTGCAACTTGACAGAGACAGAGGGGGATATCCTATGCAGAGACCATAAGGGCAGCTCGCCTTGTGCAGGTTCAAAATGCCCCTCTCCCCTGCCCGTGCTGGGAGTCATTTTCAGCAGGGCTGCCCAGGTGGCTGTGTGTTACTACTTGCAGATAAAGAACACCACGCTAAAGTGTATCTGAACTGCACAGCCAAAACACTCTGCATCTGTTCAGCTTGGATGGGCTCAGTGGTTCAGTTAATGTAAGCTCAGGCTAGTCTGAGCCTGTTAAGTGCTCAATTAAGCCCGATCCACTGCACCTCTTTATTTTCTGCGTAGCTGGATTCTGTTTTTTCCATGACACAAGCATTTCCCTAACCTTTTGGAAAAGGCATTTAGCTGAAAAGCACGGAGTAGTAGGAAGTTGTTTGCTCCTGGTACGCTGTGACGGAAGTAAAGTCAACATGATAGATTAATACTGAGTGAGTGGAAGTTATTTTTCCCAAGATGTCACACTTGTGCTTCAGAAATGATTGATCTTAAGCATCAAATAAAGCACCAGCAAAACCACCAAAACATACATCATGTATAGCAAAACAAATGCCATAAAGAAATGTGCTGTAAGCTCTTGCCGAGCCATACAAAGCCCAATAAACATTTGCTTGTCACAATGCAGAGCAATGGTTATAGCATGCAGAGGAAATTTTGTCTCCACCACAAGAACTTGTGTCTGGACTTAAAACTAGGTGCATGGATCAGATCTTCATCTGGTGTAAGCCAGAAAAGCTACAGAGATTTCAGTCAGGTTTTAGATGATTATTCATAATGAGCTCTTGTTCCATGATGTCTACAGAGACGCTTGGTTTACAAGACCACAGCTTTGAAAATTCATAATCTTCCTTTTAGGCTTCTCCATCAGGAATTCTTTATACAGATTTGTTGTTTGATCCTCCACGGGAGAAAAAAACCTGAATAACTCCTGTCTCATTCAGCTACTGCTGACAAATTGACAGAGGCACCAAAATTAAAACTCTGCTCACTTCAATTTGGGAATGAAAGAAGCACTTGCTTGGGGGTTGGAGTGCGGGGCTAAAAAATAAAGCCCACACAGCAGTTTGCCTCCAGCAGCTCTCACGGGTCCTACGAGCTCCTATGACACAGACAAACTGCGTCTCCCGAAGCAGGGATGACGGGGAGTTTCCCTCGAGGGCTGTAGCTGTAGTTTATGAACGTGCAACTTCATTAGCAGCCGGTGACCCCATTAGACAGGGCTCTTAATTTCTTGTCTTGGACAAAACTCTCCAGGGATCATCACAGCTGCATGCCACGCACAGAGGTCTCATTGCTGGGGCAAGGAAGATGGCTTTAAAAGTCACCTTGAGAAAAGCTCAGTAATTCAAAGATCATGCTTTGGATTTGCAGAAAATAAAGCATTTCATTTCAGGTTTTGTCGAATCAAATTGCTGTAACTTGTAGGAAACCTACTTGAACTCTCAGGTGAGGAGCTGACACTGAAAATCACATGTAGCCTAACGAGGCTCCTCTTTCTATAATTAGGAGAGAAGGATGAGACTATTTATTGCTAACATTACTTCATACTGTGGGGTTTTTTTAAGAAAAAAAATGAAAAACAAAAGGAAAGCTCATAAGCAGCTGATGACCTGCTCCATGTAAATCAGCTACAGAGGAGCAGCTGTGCTCTTCACAAAGGACTTTTGATGTAGGCAGCAGGCCGTCATTTAAGACGGGCTGGGTTTGTGGGGTGGTGATGGCAGGGGACATTTGTGGCAGGACTGAATCTTTTATCAATAGCTCAAACCACGGCAGACCTCAGAGTCCTGTTCTCTGGGGACGAGGGTGTTTGGGAAGCCCCAGTGTCTGAATAACTGGGAGAGAGACTCCAGCGCTGCTGAGACCCCGTGCTGTCTTCTCATCCCTTTACAAAACAGAGCAGAGGGAATAAATGACCCTGTAACCAGTGGTCCTAGTGGGATGGATGGATGGATGGATGGATGGATGGCTGGATAGATGGATGGAACAAACTAAGCGTATCAGGCACTAAGACTAGGAAGACAGTAGAGATTCAAGAATCTACTGAGAAGAAAGGAGCTGTGAGAACAGTGTGGAAGGAAAGGTCATTCTGATGTCATGTTTTTCAGTATTCAAATCTGTCAGGTCACAGATGCTTTCAAACAGCCTGTAATGCTTGAACTTGGATTGTTCAATTAAGCACTGCTTACAGCTTTGACCCGAGTTTAAATTTTGACTGTAGACATACACGACAGCAGTAGTCTTCAGCAAAAGCCTGCAGTGATAAGAAGATGTGGTGAATGCTGTACTAACAGAGTTTAAACAGTGTGCTCTGGTCTGGCTGCTCCTGTAAGGTTCTCACATGTATTTTGGAGAGAAGGGGGATATATATGTTGTCATTAGTACATGCCATATCAACTGCTGTTCCTAATGCGTTCATCTGGCATGATTTTCTGTTCCTTTCCTTAAAATCTCCTTTTATGGCTGCCATGCAGTAGATCTGTTATTTTTAAACTACTGCATTTTTTTCCCTCTTAATACTCATCTGATTGTTCAAAGCCTGACCGTGGATTCTCAAAATACACATCTGCATTTTTCCACAGCTTCATGCCGAGTTCAATCTAGATTTTTATCAGCAGAAGGATTTCAGCCTGGGAGGTTTCATGGCTTCAGCCCCAGTGGCTACAGGTGGGAAGTGTTGATTCATGAGCGAGTGAGTTTGAAGGCTGCAAAACAACCTCCTGCCATGGCACCGAGGCTGAGCAATGAGCTATCTGATGTACCGGAGTTTCCAATGAAAGGCATTTTTCAAGATGTATCAGCAGGCTTGAACTGCTGGCTATGAGTGTAGGGTAGTTTTTTAAACTGTCCCAAACTCTCCCTTTGTCCCATTTTTGTGCTGTTGTTATACTCTGGAAACTTCTTTTTGTTGTTGGTTTCTAAATGCCGACGCTTTCATTTAAGGGAGCTGCTCTTCAAGGCAGCACCGTGGCTGATGCGGAGTGGTTCAGCTCCACTGACTTTTCACTGGAGTTGCGCCAGCTTGCACCACCTGAGACAGAGCCCTCCCTGCATTTTCAGAACCAGATCTGCTGTATTTAGAAGCAAAAATCAATTTCAACAGTTTCTTAATCTCGTTAGCTCTATAAAATCATGCAGCAGGGCAGGGAATGGCAGCTGGCAGGCATCTGTTACAGAACAAATTTTACCAGTGAATGGAACATCTCCTCAACCATCTGTTTGTAATGTGCAGAGAGAGGAATTACCATCATTGGTGACTTCAGCCTCAGAGATATTTGCTGGAGATCTCATGTGGTCATTCAGAAAATACCTTAGACGGTCATGCACCCAGCACACTTGAGATGAGTACTGACCTCATTCAAATGGACAAAAAGTAAAAAAAAGTTTACAAATTGAAGAATTAGCAGGTGGCTGTGCATAATGATGACCATATTAGGATCAAGTAGAATAAAACATCAACCAAGGAAATGTATGACAGAAGTTTAAATGCGTCAGGATCCCCAAACTTGACGTACTAGCATAACTGAAGGGCAGCAAAAATTAGCAACAGAAATAATTGACAAAAACATAGTTTTACAAAAAGACAACCACAATTCCACAGGAAAGTTCATGATGAAAAAAGCCTAAAACATTTAGTCTAGATAGAAGGACATTTCTACTAAAGAACATACAGAAGCAGTGATAAAACATACAAATATGAAACATGAGGGGAAAACCAGAAAAACATATTCAGTTAGTAAGGGATCTAGAGATCACCATGGGAGCCTGGTGTGAAAAGCTGAATGCCTTTTTCCATAGTCCCAAGCCAGTGAAAGGCACATGAAAGGCTTATCCATGGGGAAGTACCACATTTGGGAGACACGCATGAGACTGTTTGGGGTAGCACAGCATGGTGCAATGTCGTGTTTGTCCTGACTTGCTCTTGTGTTTCCAGACCCATAGCTAGCTTGGAGCCTGCACGTCACTGCCCCACAGAATAGTGGCATGGCATGATTTGGGAAGGTTCCGTAGCTCAGAGACACATGGGAAAACTCAAGAGAGAAGCACAAAAATGATCCATGGACAAGCCTGCCACTGTGATCCATCACCTGCTCTGATCATCTGGAGTATATTTCTGGGCCCACTTGGTGGCACTTCATTTTCCTTTCCCTTCCCTTCTTTCAGGCTTAGCAAATGAACACAGGTGAAACTTATGCATGACACCCGGGCAAGTAGGCTAGATCAGTTGTTAGCCACTGTGTCTCTCACCTCTACAGATCTAAGGAGAATCTTACTCTTTCCCATGGATCAGAAACAACCTTAACCAGCAAGCTCTCTCCCAGTCAGGTTGCAGGTGGCAATGCGAGACCTGCTCTTCACCTCAGGGCAGAAGGCATGCAAATCTGCACTGGGGTTGGGCTGGTGGCTGAGGAACTGTGCCAGTCCTAACAAACGCAAGCTGCAAGGTATTTAGATACAACTGCAGGTATCATATCATAAACAGATAACTTTTACTTGACTGTTTTGCAAAAACAAAGCCCAGTATTTACAAAGCTCTTTGTGAAGGCACATGAGCACTCCAAGGAACTTTGCTGACTCACTGAGCCTTTGCAGTGAAAGGAGACCACAAGTTCTTAAGGAGCAGTGTACGCGTGGCAGGGGAGCTCTTGGGACAGCAGATGAGGACGTTTATGACTGTCAGAGCTTCTGTCATTAGAGTTCAGAACCCTTCCACTCAATGGAAAAGAATCAAAGGCAAGAGAGTTCAGCCGCTGACTGTGGGTGGGTGCTACAAGAGGAAGGGAGGGTACTCCCACTGGACTGCTGTAATCTTAGGGTGGTCAGGGGAAAGAGTCATGTATTTTAGCATCTGAAGGCTGGAAGGTTTTGCAATGATCTTGAAAGTTCACCAGCTGTAGACAAGGCATGGGTTGCACTGGGCCTGCAGCTAGATAAACAAAATCCTGTGGCATGGAGATCTGGAGAAAGATTTCTTTCAGCTGAGGACATCTTCACATATACAGGCAGAGGATGGCAAAGCCACAGGCTTTCTAATCAGCCCCGGCACTACACATGCCTGCACACCTTGCCTTGGGATAACCTTACTCATGACCACCCCAAGCCTTGCAAGCAGCTTGCCTTTAGGGTTGACTCCTGCCAAACCCACATGTGGTGCTGGGGTTTCCCTGCTTGGAGCAGAGGGAGTTTTAAACATTTAAGAAAAGGCTTAGTGGAAATCAGCTGGCTGAGCGATGAGCTAACCCAGAGAAAATGTGGGAGACAAACCATGCCCTCACCCCAAGGCCAAAGTGTGGGGTTAACTCGGGATTGCAGAGCAATGCCTCTGTCCTCAGGGAGTTCAGACACTTACATTTGGAAGCACTTACTTTCCTTCAAAGAAAAAATATAACCCAGAGGCCTGTACTTTCCTCTTCCTTCCAAAATTACTTCTCTGATCTAGTCCAGGGGGTCTGGGCTCACCCCACTCTGCAGGAATATGGGAAGAAGAGGGATCATTCCTCTCCCAGCCCAAAGGGATTACAGCCCACTATCTCACTTTGTTTCAAACCCAACACTGTGTGCTACCCTGAGGAGAAAATGCAGCAAGCTCCTCCTGCTGTAGCATTTTCAGAGCTCACAGCTAATTTGTTGAGACAGAGGGAGGAACAATCCCTGTGATGGAGCAGCAGACGCCCTCACCCAGGAATAATCATGAGATGCAGCATGTATGGCAACAAGGAATGGCTGCATGCCCAAAAGTGCATCTGTTCCCTGCCACCATCCACTAGAGCAGGAATGTTATAAAGATACCACTGCTTACAAACCCTGCCTGCCCCACTACCCATCACTGGGGTAGCAGTAAACTGCAGATCTCCACACTCCCTGCCTGGTACCTTAGGCCACAGAAATGGTGTATTATCACTGGAGCAGTCCCTTTACAGGTGTGCACTCCATGCTTTCCTTCCTTTATTCAAAAATCAGCTGGAGCATTTAAAGGAAAATAATTCCTTTATCATTTGCTTTTGCAAGCAGGATTTACCTCATGTATCTAAAATGTCCTGCAGAAAGCAAGAAGGGAATGTAAAGAAACTACAGGGTTTGAAAACCTCTTGTAAAAATTATTAATTTGTCTTTGAGACAAATTAATGAGTCTTTGAAAAAGATCATTTTATATGTTTGTTTCTTTATCTAATCACAAATATGTTACAAGCCAGTAGATACAATCAATAGGGTTTACTTATTTTTTTTTTTTCATTGTTCTGGATTTTTAGGTATCTTGCTCTATACCTCATCACTTCACTTGGCTTAAAATTGGAACTATTGCTCTTTGACCTAGGACTGATTAGTTTTTCTAGACTTTTGTCCTAAATATTTGTAATACAACAACAGGTTACCCAATATCTAATTAAACACAAGTGGAGCTTGAATTTCTTACAGGAAGACAGCAGAATCCATTTCAAGCAGTCTGAAAGGGAAAGGAGTGCATTGGTAGGGAAATGAAGATAAGATGGTAGGGAAGGGAGATCACCTTGATTAACTTTGTCTGCTACTAGCAAATACATTCCTAAATAACCAATCTGTATGTGAAATTTGGTGGGGGTTTTGCTAGTATCTGCTGCATTGATTATTTCGTTATGGGTCAAGAGCTTTATCTGTACCCTTGAAGTATCCCCATAGCACTCACTTAGAAGATGTAGCAAGTTCATCTTTACCTGTCATGGTTTTTTCTGTGCCTTGAATGTATTTTGTATTAGGTTACTGCTCCCTGTAAAAAGCATTGTATTTCCCAGCTTCTCCTGCCTGCACCTTCACCATCGGCAAAGAAAATATTTAGGCTTATGGTATAGAAAATAGAAAAGAAATCAATCCTTTGAGTTCCACTTTTATAAGCAGCTACTTCTAAATAAGAAGAGCTGCCTTAACAAGTCTGTCCCATATGAACCATACTCTGTTTCCAAAAGGGACATAAACTTTGTCACTGCAATCTTGTCTCAGAAAGCTGCACTCAAAAAGAGATCTCAAACTGCACCAGAGTACTGCCGTGGGCCTCAGTTCTGCCCCTAGCTCTTGTATTTTTTGCATCTTTTACATATGGAATGATAGATTTATAGACAAGTTTGGGTTGGAAGAGATCTTAGAGATCATCTAGTTCCAACCCCACTGCCACAGGCAGGGACACCTCCCACTCGAACAGGTTGCTCAAAGCTGCATCCAGCCTGGGCTTGTACACTTCCAGGGATGGGGCATCCACAGCTTCTCTGGGCAACCTGTTCCAGTGTCTCACCCCCTTTATAGCAAAGAATTTCTTCCTAATATCTAATATAAAACTGCCTTCTTTCAGTTTAAAGCCATCACCCCTTGTCCTATCCCTATATGTGCTTGTGAAAAGTCTCTCTCTGGTTTTTTTACGGCTCCCTGTAGGTACTGGAAGGCTGCCATAAGGCCTCCCCAGAGCCTTCTTTTTTCTAGGTGGAACAACTCCAACTCTCTCAGCCTGTCTTCACAGAAGGGTATGTAACAGTCTTAAAGGCAATTGACTGAAGAGGTGATGTTTCCCCTGACACCAGAGCATGGAGCTGGCCATCAGATAGAGATTCCAGCACCATGTTGTGAGCCATCCTCCCTGCTTCCTCATCCAAACAGTACTGGGGTGTTGGATTTATACAGAGATTACTGTCACAGGTAAGCCAGGCAGGTGAACACCCATGTCTGTGGCTGCCAGTGGGCAGTGGGTACCTGACACCCTCTAAGTGCCTTGACCAGTTACAGACCTACACTTGCTGGTGCTACAAAATTGAAACCCCTATGTGCCATCTTTGCTTGGACTGCCCCCTCAACATTCTCCTTTTGAGTGCAAGGAAATGGCAAGAGGGAGGAGGGCTATGAAGCCATATGGGTGCCAGCTGATGACTGTGAGGGTGATGTGTGAGATGAGCTGGGGGGGCGGAGCTCATCACCTCACTGCCAAGTGTCTCCAGCACAGCTGGACTCAGGATACCACCCAGCCAATGCCCTCAAGATAGGTAGAGACCAGAGTGACGCCAGCCGTCTTATGGTAGCAGGACACCGGTGTGTCAGCCTCTCTCTGCACCATCAATGTAATTTGGTATTGCGTTGGGAACACGGAAAACACTGGTGATGACAGTCTGTGTTTCTATAAGGAGGCAGTTGTTCAACACCCATGGGTAGGAGTATGAGCACCAAGTATGGACACAAAGCTTGGCCACATTACCCTGCCAGTGGCCTCAAGACATGAAGTTCCCATGTAAAAATGTCACCGCAGTTCCAGCCATCAATCCTTTGGGACCTTCCCTGCTCCAGGGGCTGGCCAAAACACAGAGATGCTGCCTGGCTGCGAGGGCACCAGCAGCACCACCACTGCTCAGGGCACGGAGGCGAGGCGCACCCCTTCGGCAGTCAGGGGCGAGGTCACTGTGGCTGCAGAGGTTCTTCCTTCCACGATCTCCTCCGTCTGCAGGAAGCCTCTCTGATGTGATGGGGTGATGCGGCGCAGCAGCAGCCCGCGCCTCCCCCACTTCTGAGAACCCCAGCTTTCACCACTACCGGCTTTCCGTGAGGCCGAGTGCCACAGCTGGCACAGCACGGCACCGCACGACACCCGCCTGCTCTTTTCACTGGAATCCCCAGCTTTTGGCTATTTACATCCTTTTCTTAGAGAGAGACAGGAAGCCAAATGAATCAGAGCCATCTATGGTTACCTCCGCCCCAGCCCTCACCAGGATCTCAGCGGTCCCCGTGCCTTGACGGAGACACCTCTGTTTGGGCTCTTGCTCTGCCCACCGCTGAGATGGGGCAGGAGGGGACCTCAGCCCGTGTCATCCCTCCCGGGGCAGTGGCTAGGGACCAGGAATCACAGTGGCCCTGGGGAACAGGGGGACAGGCAGAGGCATGCCTGGCCTTGCTAGCTTCAGTGCCCCTCTCAGCATTTCCCATAGGAGGCAAAAAAAGTAGGATTCTCCTCACAGAGGCTCCTGCAGAAAGCAGGGACAGGACAGGTCCCAGAGTAAGTATGCAGCATTCCTGCTGCTGCAGGCAATGCCCTAATCCTGGGTATGCAGGGGTGTACCCCAGAGGAAGGGAGGCAGGATGTCAGAGAAACATTTCATGGTAAAAGTTAGTTCCACATAAAACTGAAAAGCAAGTTGTTCCCTGAACCAGCACACGGTGTATGAAAACACCACACCAGAGGAAGTGAAGTGTATCCTTTGCTCTTCTCTTGCAACACCTGACTGACACACAGGGTTAAACACCAGTGAGCTCTGCTGCGCATCTTCTGCGGAAAGGTTTTCTTCCCTCTGAAATCTCAAAGAGCAGGCAAAGACCAAGGCAGCAGCTTAAACCAGATGCTTCTGAGCAAGGAAACAAACCCCGTGAGTGAGGATGGGACCCTTCCCTCCCGTGAGTGAATCGCAGTTACAATCTCTTTTGCCCATCAGATGTAGGAGGCTGCCTCTGAACTCCAGTGATGCATCTGTGTGCTCACCCTTGCTTTGTTTTAAACCACATCTCTTGCTTCAGGGAATCATTTTTGCTGCCAGAAAACAACTGCAACGAGAAAATGAACAGAGTATTTGGGCCACCTTTGTCTGATCCTCCAGTCTTAGGCCTTATTAACTGAGGGTCAGTGCTGCAAAGGAGCTCAACCCCCACCACCCTGAGCACAGCTGTGCTCAGCTGCTTGGATCCCTTCGGACCTCCTGGGACCCCCCAAAATTACCAGGATTCCTGTCTGCAAGGCAAGTTTCCCACCAACTCATGGAGGCAGCTCTCTGCTGCACCAAACTCGCTTGTGAAATATGCATGGGGTACGGGACACTAAATCAGGGCCAGGCATCTTCCAGACAACTTAGAGCCAGAGCTTGGCAGCACCATGCCTAAAGCTGCAGCACGTGAGGGGAGTCAGACAGCTGGCTGAGGGTACATAGAGTACTGCAGGGAAAGTCAGATGCCTGTGAATGGCACTTGCAGAGTCTCAAATAATTCCTGTAGAGCTCTACGCAATGCCTCATAGGCAGCAATGCTCAGGGGAGAGGGGAAGCGATGCTGGGAAGCTCCCCTGCCACCCCAGAAAATTCTCTGTCCCGCAGGCTGCCAGCTCACGCTCACTCTGCTGACCGCAGCTCCCAGACCTTGTTCTGGCTCACACTGCAGGCTCCAGCTCTTGCACGGGAAACCAGAAGCGTTCAGGACTTCTGAGGTCCAGGCCCTTTTTGCCAATATAAAAAATTTACCAGCATGCTGGGAAGGTCAGAACAACGCACCCTTTGTGTCTTAGCTGAATCTGCAAAACAAAGCGTATGTCTTTTTTCTTCTTCCTTTCATTAATGGAAAAAATTATCCATAAGTTATAGCAACAGGACATCCAAAAAAATCCTCTGCAACCAAACCAACCCTAAACTTGCAAAGGCAAGTACTCAAAAGATCAGAGATGCCAGAACTGAGACGGCCTGCTCAACACCAGAAGCAGCGAGCGATTAAAATAAAGGACATACGGCCTACCCCTCTCACAGAGGGAGGACTGCATTCTCTGGCCACGTCGCACTGCCATAAAGTACCTGGAGAGAACAAATGGAAATATTTTCTTAAGCAGCAGGGGAGTGACAGGGAGAGGCAAAGCCAAGCAGCTCAGAGCCAGGGAGCTCCAGCCTGGCTCCAGTCCCTCCTGCACCCAAGCTCTGTCCCAGTGAGGGACCCAGCAGAGAAAAAACCAAGTTCTGAGTCTGATTCAATATCACCTTGTTCCAGTTTTCCACCAGTCCAACACACATTAATTGAAAACAAGCAAGCCCTTAGCTATAAAAGTCATATTGCTTTTCTTTTTAAGGAAGGGAAAGAGGAAAGAGAAGAGAATAAAGGACCCTCTACCAATAATCCATTATGCAGAGACATTTCATGGGAGTTGCATTGCACAAAACCCAGCAACAAAGCAGTGGTTTTGGTCTTTCCTGAACAGATAGAGCAGACGATGCTTTTTATCAGCATCAAAAATATCAAGCTATACTTTTTGGAACTTGCATTCGGATATATTTCTGCATTGTGGACATAGTCATAACAGCTTGGGTTGTCAACTACTCAGGCCCTATACTAATTCTGAAACTAAATATCTGTGCTTACAAACAAGCACCACAAAATACTCCGGCAGCTCAAACTCACACAGCTATATAGAGTGCACACCCTTTATTTTCTTAATCTAGCCTGAAAAGGCATTTTTTTTGGGAAAATCAGGCAAATTAGGATCCATATGTGTGCCACAGGAAAGGGTTTGTTTCAAAGTTTCATCTGCTGCATGGTTCCAATCATTTGGTTTATCAGAGGGTGTGATTTACTAGAAAAATACAAACAGCGAATAGAAATTAAAAATTCAGTGACCTTTCACTGCAAGGAACAGCAGTTTCACAATGCATTCCTGATTAGAAAAGAACATCAAATTACCCACATGCTGGTAGCTGAGCAACTGCAAAGCTGACTCTTTGCTATCTACAAAATCATGGGATTTTTCAATTTTTTCTTTAAAAAACATAAACAGTCAGTGCTCATGTTCCCAAGTGGAAAAAGTGTCTGAGGACCTTATTTACAGACTTGGAAGGACAAGCTAATCCCTTGTCCTTGTAGCCAGTTTTAGGAACTTACAGGTTTTTCTTGGCAAATACTCAAATGCAACACTGCTGTCTTGCTCAGACTAGCTTGAGTCAATATGATTTCTGTTAAACTCACCTGCAGCGTGAATTGGGCAATTGTTTGGCCTTATTGCTACCAAACAGCTATTTTAAAGAGTAATCCTTACAGTTTACAAAATGACAGCGGAGGCCTTGGCTTAGATATGCACCAGGAAGAGAGCATTTTCTTAGAAAAGCATAGTTCTCAGTAAATGATAAACCACAGAGCTACTGCTGTGCACATTAAACCACAGAGCTATATTTATATAGAATTAAGGGGCTTAATCCCACCTCCACCCCCACTCCCCAGCTTCTGCCATCCAAAAACAAGGATCTTCAGATGCACATCTAGCATTTTGACTCCTAACACAATCTCCTGACCATGATACATCCACGTGCATAAACATTATAGCCATGGGGAACACAAACTCTTTTTCCATATGACTGATTTAAGGCATCTGAAATGTCTCCACTATTTATTATTATTGATCTTCTGGGCTATGGTGATGCCAAGAAGCCTTACTGTGCCAGCTTCTCAGCAAACTAAGAGTTCCTTCCTCGCAGAGCTGCAGTCCAAAGAGACCACAGAGACAGACGGAGTCAGAGGAAGCAAGTGCTCTGATCCCAAACACGTACAGGAGGAAATAAATCAGTCTCCAAAACAAGCAAGCATCCCGATTCAGAAACACACTTTAAAAATGCCCACACTTAACCCTTGGCAGGGACCTGTGGAACTAGTCAACTTCATAAGCTAGTGCTTGCCAGGGCTTCATGATATGTCCAGGCTCAACCAGTGCTGCCACCAGCACTGCCAGGTTGGCAGGGACACCTCAGACTCACTTGAATTTTCCAGTGGAGAAGCATGAACAGCCTTTACAGTGTGTTGGTATCCAAAGCTGGTATCCATAGCTGTGCAGCTACAAAAAGTCTTTGGCAAAGCAGCTTCTGTCCTGAGGGAGTGGAGGACAAGTCTCATGGAATGGGACAACAAAACAGACTATGGAGATGTTTTCCTATGCCTGATCATGGACCAGATTCTCCTGGAAACTATACTGAGGCACATGGAAAACAAAGAGGTGCTTGGTAACAGCCAACATGGCTTTACAAACGGGAAAATTGTGCCTGATAAATTTGGTGACCTCTGATAGGGCTACAGTGTTGGTGGATGGGGCAGAGCAACTAACATCGTCTGTCTGGGCTTATGCAAAGCTTTTG